>CM035162.1:91807658-92191241 GCA_020205615.1 Panax quinquefolius
TCATTGTACATATTTTGTTAACATGCATTACATTCCAAAGTTTCATACCATATACCTTAGTATATGTAACATAGATTAGTCTTAATACATTCATTGAGTATATAAACTCAACTCGTAGGTCTCTAAATAACTCAAGTTTAAAACCTAACTTCGTCAACTTTTTCCACTACTCGAAATGCATGACATCATTTGTATTTTTAGTGGTATTTGCATACATGAAGTTAGCAGTGGTACTTTTACCGAGTCCTGGCATGCGACGCCACCACTTTGCACCGGTTTTGGCGTCGCTCATGGGTGCCGAAGTTTGTACACCAGGTTTGCCAAACCAGCTTTGGTTTTCTAACTAAACTCCCGCTTCCTAATTTGTTCGCTTTACATCCGAATCGACCCCATTCGAATTCCTACAAGTCGAATTACATCCTTTACGTGTTCATATAAGAATTCAACACTTTCGAATCCGCTAACTCGTAATTCACTATCGAGTTCATTTTATATACGTCAGAAACGAGATAATGAGCATTCAATGCTCGCTTTCTTCGCTTTTAAGTCCGAATACTGACGATTCTCTAACCCACAACTCTTAATCACCCTATCTCACGTGTTGACATTGAAAACCAATGTTTTCAAGTCTCACGGCAACTTTCGACTACCAACTGAATTTCTACATTTTCGACATTTAACGCCTATTTCAGTAAAATTACGCCATAACTTCAGTTATTAATGTTCTCTAAGCCAAATCACATGGAATACTCCATGGATTTCATATCTACATCCTAACCAAACAAGATGCATATACTAACGATTGATGGAGCTCAATCGCTTATCAACAATCGATCTCAACTATCAATATTTTCATGGTTCAAAAACTATATTAAACCTTATTATTTTTATAATCTCATGACTTATAGAGATTGAATCTATGGTAAGTCATCTTTAAATCCTCACTCATGACATATACCACCCCTTCATGATTCTCTAAAATGAAAGAAAATCTAAAAGAGATGGAGATGAGAAACAAGAAGTATTACCTCAAGAACTGTTAAGAAATCTTTTGGAGAAATAGAAGTTAAAGCTTCCAAAGTGTATGCTTGCAAGGATAGCTCTCTTTCTCTCTCAAATAATCTAGGTTAAGAAGTTCTAAAACTCCCAACTGAATCAACCTAGCTTCTTATTTATAGAAACTAGAATGGAGGGCAATTTGGACATTAAACCACCACCTCCTTACTATTCATGTGTGGTCACTAAGTAAAACACTTGGTGACCAAGCCTTATGCTTGGTTTCTACACCAAGGTGGTAGCCGCCCACCACCTTTTGTGACATCCCATGGGTTTCCCATGGGTTTTACCCATTCGGTGACCCCACCGGTTCAATTCCACTAGTTCGGTTTTAATGAATTGGGCTTAACTAAATATCATTTGGGCTCGGTCATTCAAATGATTGGATTAATTAATAATCCAACTCAAATGAATTAGTCATTAAGTCTTAACTTGATTCTATAATGCTAATCGTATCACATACGCATAATTCCGATATTATTTCCATATACTACTTTCGTCTAATAATCAGATTGTGCCCAGTGATTTACTCAACGATATACATAGATACTAAATAGTATCACCAAATGTATAACTTTTCGAATTAACCCTAACGCCATTCCTTCTACGCATATTATTTCCTTCTCGAAATTAATATACTCAACCCTTAGGTTTTAAGTCCAGTAAGGTTAAAACTGCGTTTATCATAAATGAAATATTATCGATATTCCATCTTATCACGATATTCTATCATTACGCTGCTTTCTAAATTTCAAAATAATTCCCGAATGTAAACGAATGAATAGTGTTTTTACGGGAATTTCTCGAAAAACAATTATTTTAATTTTAGAAATTCCAAAAAATTATTCCTAACACGTAGTCAGAATACTAACCACGTTGGCACATTCTAGGTCATAGAACGACCTTCACATAGCTTACTTATGAGGAAATCAATTAAATTCATTTAATTCACATAATCAAATAAAAATTTAATTGTCATAAAAATCCGATTTTCTCAGGCGTTACATCCTTAACCCGTTCCACTATTGTTGGTCGAGTCTCTATTGAAAATAACATCTCTGTTATTTCACTTGGAAACTTAACTTCTAATTCCATCCTGGCCATTTCAGTTATTAACTCATTTTGAGTCGTTAACATTGACATCTTTTCCCTACCCTTCCCGACTTAGCGTGTACGCTACATTCGCCTTCCCCGGATGATATAAGATATCACAATCATAATCTTTTATCAACTCTAACCACCATCTCTGCCTCATATTCAACTCCTTCTGTGTGAAGATATATTTCAGACTTTTATGGTCCGTGTATATCTCACACTTCTCCCCGTATAAATAATGTCTCCATATTTTTAAAGCAAATACTACAGTTGCCAATTCTAGGTCATGAGTAGGATAAACCTTCTCATAATCCTTTAACTGATGTGATGCGTACGCAATGACCTTGCCATGCTGCATGAGCACGCAACCTAGTCCTCTATGCGAAGCATCGCTATAAACTACAAAATTCCCTATATCATCCGGGTAAAGACAACACGGTGCCTCACTCAACCTCCTTTTTAGTTCTTGAAAACTATGCTCACACTTTTCTCATCATACACACTTCAATCGACTTCCTCATCGATTCATTAACGAAGTAGCTAGTTTAGAAAAGTCCCGAATGAACCTTCTATAGTATCCCGCTAACCCCATAAAACTCCTAACCTCGGTTGGTGTTTTCGGTTGCTCCCACTCATTCACCGCTTCCACCTTCGCTGGATCTACGGATATGCCATCTTTGTCTATAACATGTCCTAGAAACTGCACTCGTTCAAGCCAAAATTCACACTTAGTGAACTTCGCATACAATTTCTCCTTCCGTAATGTTTCTAACACTATTCTTAGATGTTAAGCATGATCTTTTGGCGTCTTAGAATAGACTAGAATATCATTAATGAACACTACGACGAACTTGTCCAAATACTGTTTGAACACTCTGTTCATCATATCCATGAATGCGGCTGGCGCATTCGTCAACCCAAACGGCATAACCGAAAATTCGTAATGCCCATAACGAGTTCTGAACGCCGTCTTAGGTACATCCTCCTTCCTCACCTTCAGTTGATGATACCCCGTGCGCAAATCTATCTTAGAAAAATACTTTGCCCTTTTCAACTGATCAAAAAAATCATCGATCCTGGGCAACGAGTATTTATTCTAAATCGTTACCTTGTTCAACTCTCGATAGTCGATACAAAGTCGTAACGATCCGTCCTTCTTCTTTATAAACAATATCGGTGCTCCCCACGGAGACACACTCGGTTGAATGTACTTTTCTATCTAATAGTTCCTGTGAATCGAACCATTAACTCCTTCATCTCAATGGCGCCATTCAATATGGTGCCTTTGAAACCGTGTCGCATCTTGCACGAACAAATCAATCACCAATTCTACATCCCTATCCAGTGAAAGTACGGGTAACTCCTCCAGAAACACATCCGCGAATTCTTGAACTATTGTTATCTGTTCCAATGATGTTCCCACTCTTTGGGTATCCACCACATGACACAGATAACCCTTGCACCCCTTCATCAACATCTTCCTAGCTTGTCATGGTTGAGACAACAAGAACGTCCGATGATTTATTTCCATAAAACACTACCTAAGGTTTTATAAAAAGCCTTAAGTTCACACTCTTTCTATGACAGTCTATTATCGCTCTATGGTTAATTAACCAATCCATACCGAGAATTACATCAAATTCTCTTAACCTTATCGGTAAAAGATCTACCGATAATCTATTACCCTTAATATCTACGAAACAATTCCTATGAATATGTTCAATGGGAATTATCTCCTCATTTGCTACTTTAACGTCTAAAGTTATTTCTAATTTTTCAGTATTTAATCCCAATTGCTGAGCAAATCCACATGCTATAAAAGAACATGTAGCACCCGAGTCAAATAACACGTAAGCATTTATTTCATTGACCGGAATGATACCGCTACCACATCCGCTGATGCAATCGCATCTTGATCGGTCGTATTAAACGCGTTAGGTAGAGGTTACCTAATGATGGTGTTGGTCCAAGAATGGCCAAAATGCCACTACTGTAACCTTTATTACCCTCCCCCTTTCTTGGGCAATTTCACACAGGTGGTCCACCAACCCACATACAAAATATCCCCTAGCTTTTCTTAGGATTAGGGATGGGTTGGGAGATATGTGACCCTCTCGCCACGCGATTATAACAACCCGTCTTCCCTTCGATGCAGACTCCCGAGATAAGTCTTACTGCATGTCTTGCGTGCATGACTCCATCCTACGTTTAGGATCCCTTGTTTTGCCCAGATTCCTGTGGTTAAAATTCTTCCTTAGGCATATTGTCACTACCACCGCAACCTCTCGCTTTATTTCCTCCCTCTCTCTTACTCTTATTCTTTTCTATCCTTGTGGTATTGGGTCAATGCCTCACTACCACCCTCTCGCTATTATCGCCTTTTCCAGAATGGTCCGTAGGGAAGCACTCTGGCTGCCGATATCTCTACTATAGAGCCGTAGTTTTAGGCCCCGCTCAAACCTACGAGCCTTCCTCTCCTCTCAGGTCCACTTGGTGTGGAGCAAACCTTGCCAATTCATTGAATTTGGTCGCGATTGGGGAACAATCATGTCCCCACAGCTTAAGTTCTAAGAACTTAATCTCCATTCTCCACTTTCATGCTAGTAGAGAAGTAGTTCTCGAAGAATACCTTCTTAAACTGCTGTCCCATGTAACGCTTCCACTCCATTACACCTCGTGAGCCTCCCACCAAGATGGTTGGCTTCCCCTTCATCATATAGGTCGCAAAAGAAGTCTTTTAGCGCCTCGTCGTTGTAATAACAAACGCCTTCTCCATTCCTCGACCTGTGTCGGGCCTCCATTGGGTCCGTTGTTCCCTTAAATTGGGTGGACCTACACTCTTAAATTCCTTAAAGGTAGTCGTTTCGGGCTACCACAGAGTCTTCTTGGTGCTCTACCCCGGACTTGGTTAAATCTGACCGTTAATAAATTAACGAACTCTTGCATTGGGTTATTAGGACCCCCCCCCCTCGTTATCATTATGCGATTCCTCCTCTTAGTTACGTTGTCTTCTTCTTGGCGGCATTTCTGATTAAATAAATAAAGTTCCGTTATTACTTATTTGCGTACTTCGTTATTAGCCGTCAATCAACTGAACAATAACTCATACACAACAAAGGAAATTAAAGTAAAAGCTTTCTTATATTAAAATGCTTCTTTATCGTTCAAAACTATTTACAAGTTGCTTTCCATAGCCCAAAAGCTATTACATATACATCCCGCGATTGACCTTCAAAAAAATTGGGATTTACAAAAAGACTACCCTTAAATTATACAAAAGAGGGTTTTACGCCACTACACAAAAGTATTTACCATACTACTTCTAATACTGCCTAACAGCATTCTCATGCTTCTGGTTCGCTAGAATGGACACAATATCTCGACTTATAGTATGTCGAGTCTGTCCCGACTCAATAGAATAACAAGCTATCTTAAGCTTGAAATCATCGTGCGCACTGTCATTTATATATGACATTCGTGCTATCTTATGGTCTTTTTCAACCAGTTTCTTACGAAGTTCTATGACCTTGTTCTTATAGTCCTGGGCCTTGTCAGTCATGAGCACTTTCTCATCATGCTCTATCTCATAGTCTGACTCTACAGACTCCTTCGCCCCATAGAGATCAGTGATCTCTTCCTTACCTGTTCTTTGCACCATATTGTGCGATTGCATGTTACTGATCAAACCTTTGAGAGGTACATTGCCCTCATAGTCTCTGTGGGGAAGGTGTCGACTCTGTAGGCGAGGGCATCCGCGTATTAATCGATGTCACCTCCATATCATCCTCCACATCAATCATCATATTCAAATATGATGTTATCCCCATGGTCTCTCTTCTGAATAGTCCTCCTCTCGAGTAATATTCCTCGCCTCGACTCTCTAGAATCACTATAGGTATGTCTGCTATAGGCACATGTACTGTCTCAACTAGGTTCACGGACTCCTCGCTGATCACATGTATATCCCTATACATTAAGCTATCGACCGACATCTACAATAACACATAACAAATTTATTAGTACATAATACACAATAATATAAGCAAGAATCACATTTAATCCATTTAGGGTTACTTTCCATCTTTTAAATCTTTCGGTACTGAGTTTCCTCAATACCTTATTAACTCATTACACTCGAGTTAACTTTCTTCGGACTCTTCCTTTCCTAACGAGGTTATTAGCCTAAGGTTCTTCCCCCCTTAAATTTTATAACCTAATGCTTTGATACCAACCTGTGACGCCCCCAAATCCGGGTATCTTCCAACCGACAGATGGTGCTCCACGATACTACAATCCATACAATCATTCCATTGAGATAACAACAAAATGAGTGTAATTACTATCTTTATATTACATTTGTAATAAATCCTTTCTCAGATTCATTAACCGAATACATTCGTTGTTCTTCATGAGTATATTACATACAATACACTAGTCTATTACAGGACGACTAATTGTCAATCTTAGCCTTGCCTTTATCTTTCATAGAACTCTCAGTTCGTTCGGCTTTAGCTGCAAACATATGGTTCAAGCAAGAATAAGCATAACTAGCTCAACAAGTCTTAACAAAGAATCATATGAATATCACATTAACAATTACATGCTTTATTTTCATATCCAAACAATTATCTATGAAGCACTACAAAACATTTGACTAGAACTTCTCATGTTATCACAACAATTCCAAAGTACATATAATAGCTTAGGAATGATGAACCGGTCAATAGACCATGAACATACTCTTTTCGTTTTCATACTTGAAAAGGATATCCGGCACTAAGGCCATCTACCCGTCTTTACTAACGAGCACTTCTAGGTGATCAACCTATTGTACTCTATGTTGATCAACACTCTTACGTTAAACGTATTTACGTTCAACATTTGGTAACCTCACGTGCCCATCGAATAATCGATGAAAAATACTTTTGTTTGTACATAGACAAACTTACCTTTACATCCGTACCAAATACTTGGCATAGGATAGCGTTAACAGTTCTATATCGAAAGACTTGTAAACAAATCAATCAACTCTTCAGTATTAGTCTAGCCAAGTTAAAATAGTCATCGACTCTTTCTTTAAAATCATTCATGCATTGTATAACATGCATAACGTAAAACTTGATTAACACGAATGTTAGGCAAGAATTCAGAAAGACTTGCCTTCAAGCGTCTTCAAATATATAATTCAACTATTCTCAGTCTTTACAGGATCTACATGAGATATTCACATAGCACACTGTAATTAGTTATCAAACAAACTAACTTTGCGGTTCTAACCAACTTATTTCTCTTCTATGTCGTAATTGAATTAACTTCATTATTAAAGTCGATTTGACTTTCTATACTTCGTTAAGTCCTATTCATATTCTTACGTCATTAACTGATATTCAATCATTATTGGTTAAGTATCAACGTTGAACTTTATTTACGGTTTATTTATTACGTCTTCGCGTTCTTTGTTTAATTTCAATTAAACCTTACCAAAACTTCTTACATTATCACCTTATAAGTGATTTCAGCTCAATCTTATTATGTACTTTAAGTACCTTCAATGTCTTACCTTAAGTCTATATTCAAATGGAACAAAACATAACATGGTCAACATTTTTCCACTTTACTTGCATTGACTGTGGCCCGACATCCATGTATTCTAGTGGTAGCTGCATTTCACTCTCCAGAAAGTTTTGCTGGACTCGAATGACTGTGGCAGTCCTTGTACAAACTCTCGCGCTGCAATGTGAGTCTCCAGATGTTTTTATTTTCTCTCAGCCATACATGGCGCTGCAGCGTGGCGGAAAAAACCTTTGTTGGCGCCATGACGACAAACAACTGCACTTGATTAGCTAAAATGATTTGGTTTCCTAACGAAACTCCCGGCTTCCTAATTTATTCGTTTTACATCCGAATTGAGCCATTCGAATTCCTACAAGTCAAAATTTACATCCTTTACATGTTCATATAAGAATTTCACATTTTCGAATCCGTTAACTCGGAATTCACCTTTGAGTTCATTTTCGAGCATTCGTTTAACGTTTTCGACCGTTCAATACTCGTTTTCCTCGTTATAAGTCGGAATGCGACAATTCGTTCGCCCACGACTCTTAATTACCTTATCTCATGTGTTGACATTGAAAACCAACATTTTCAAGTCACACGACGACTTTTGACCTTTAATCTGGGCTTTTTTACGTTTTCGACGTTTAACGTCTATTTTTGCAAAATTCGTCATACCTTCATCACTCGTGTTCTATAAGCCAAATCAAATGGAAAACTCCATTGATTCATCATAGTCATCCTAACCAAACAATAGGCACATCCCTTAGCTATAACAATTTTCAAATGTTCATTCAAAACTAAGTTTACGTTCAAAACTTTCTATGGTTTTTAACTTACGTAAACACTTACGGTTTCTATTTGGTCATAACCTATCAATGATTTAGTCATTAATAGGCATCCTTATATCTCCTCAATAAACATGCTCCACCAATCTACGATTCTTCTACGAGAAAGAAATCGAAAAAGATGAAGATTACGGTTTATGAGAATTTACCTTTGAAGTAACTCACGTTCTTGATAAACGAATATAGGTTGGCTTGGAAGTATAAGGATTATATGATTCTAGCTCTTTCTCTCTCTATATATGGTTGGACAAGCTTTGTAAAAACCTGAAATGACCAACCTAAGCCTTGTATATATAGGCAACCAACATGGACGGTAAAATTGTCCAACTCCCCACCTCCTTACTATTCACTTCTTGATCACCAAGCAAAGTACTTGGTGATCAAGTATTGCCTTTACTTGGCCACCAAGTGGCCGGTCCACTCTCCTTTGTATCATCCCATGGGTTGCCCCGTGGGTTTTACCCATCTCATGACCCACCGGTTCGACCCACGATTAATTCTTTGGATTGGGCTTGACTTTATTAAACGTTGGGCTTTAACTTGGATTTTCTCATATACTTCATTGGGCTTGTTTTTGATTTAAGTCCAATTAGAGTATACCAACCCTTAACTCATACTCCATTAATACGACTCGTATTCTACGCGTATTACTTACGTATTTTCTTTGTCTAATACTCATATAATTATCGTATTATACGTTGTACTATTCTTCATACCATACTCATATTTATACTAGTATAATGCTCGTATTCTATACGTATAATACCCGAAACTACTATACGCATTTTATTTCCCTTTCGAAAACCTCTTTCACAAACCCTTAGGTTTTACGTCCGCAAGCTAAAACTTCGTTTTCCATAACGGAATTATTATTGGATATTCCATACTATCTTCCTATTCTATCATTACACGTTTCTCGAAATTTCAAACCCTAGCTCCGAACGAAATCGAATAAATAGTGTTTTTACGCAAACTTTCTCGGAAAACCTTCGTTTTCGTCTTGATAATTCACAACAATAAATTCTAGCACAAAGCCAGAATACTAACCACATCCGCACATTCTAGGTCATAGAATGACCTTCGAACATCTTACCCACATAATATATCAATTAAATTCATTTAATTCACATAATCAAATAAAAATTTAATTCATTAAAAATTCGAAATTCTCGGGCGTTGCAATTAATGTGCATGCTAGACTAACATAAGACCGATACACACAACCTGTAAATAGTAGAAGTCATTTGCTTGGGCTCAGGAACGCAGCCTTGATTCTTATCCTATCCTTCAGCTTAACAGCGGCTGCATTGCTTATTTGGTGCTCGATCGAAAACCAATGGCGCGCGGTATATTTATTGGCTTGTGTTTGCTTCGAGTTTTGCCTTGGCACCAGCCTTGGTGTCTTTGGTGCACGAACAGACGCATACTCGACATAAACAGTAGCCGTTTTTAGCCCAAATAACACGAATTTCACCCACCAAACAGTGAAATTAACATCTACAATTGGTACAAACTATTTCAAACATGTTTGCTAACATTTACAACCAATTAACACAATTTATGATCAACTAAAACTAGTTTAATTTCTCAAAATTCCATGTTTTCATATAAAACTCCGTTTTTGAACTTCTTACACAAAAATCATCACTATGACTTCGATTCTTATCCGAATTACTTCCTTCAAATTACGTTATGTGCATTTCTTAATAGAATAGCATAATCCAATAACAAACCACATATTACAACACATATAGAGCATCAAATTTTGTACTTTCTAAAGCCATACTATATGAACACAAACACTGTGATTTTCCTTTTCTTCCTCAACCCAATTTCTCATGAATTGGATAGCAAATAACATGTACACATGATAATCAACAGAGTTTTGAAATTCTATAAGAACGTGTATACATCACAATTCTCATGATTTCACATTGTATCAAAAAGATATACACATATACAACTAAAACTAAAGAATAATAAGAATAGTTTATACCTTGATTAGTGAATGCTAGACAAAGATGATAACCTCTCAAACCCACTATGATCTTCTAAAATCTCGGTGTTCTCTTCTTCCAAGCTCTCTCTCTCTCTCTCTCTCAACACTCTGCTCTTTTTCCTTAGCCAAATACGAGAATAAGAAGAAACTAGACGCTAGCCTTAGGTATAACATGTGTAAACATAAACTGAAACCCACGTTCTTTTGAAGTTATAAAACCCAACAAGCGTCAGTTCAAATAAGCCAAAGGCCACAAGGCCCTGTTTGGCTAACCAGAAACTCTCTCAACTAAATTATTTTAATAACATTTATATTATATAGTTTTATGTCACACTTTTAGTTGATTAATTTAAATAACTTATAATACTAATAATAAAAATCTTATTATCATTAATAAATAATTATATATCTAATTTAATTAATAAATTAGACACAACACTTTATTTAATTTATTTATTTCCATTAAATTAAATAATTCATTTAGTTTAACTATTCTCTTAAATATTAAACAATTGATTTAATTTAATTATTTCCTTAAATTAAATCCTTCAATAAAATTATCATTATTCAATTTAATTACTAAATTAATTCACCACAATTATCAATTATTTATTTTCCTTAATAAATAAATTATTTAAAATATTTATTTAATTTAATAAATATTTAAATTAAATTATAAATTTCTCGATCGTTACATCCTTCCCTCCTTAAAAGGATTTTGTCCCCAGAATCACAACTCGAAAAATTCATTCATTACATTCTTCCCTCCTTAACAAGATTCTGTCCCCAGAATCGCTATACAAAATCAAGCAAATAATTGAGGATAGTTCTTCATCATAACGCTTTCAAGTTCCCACGTAGCTTCCTCAACATTGTGGTTCCTCCAGATTACCTTAACAGAAGGTATCTTCTTATTCCTCAGTACTTGCTCTTTTCTGTCAACAATTTGAACATGGACTTCTTCATAGAACAAATCTTTCTCAAACTGTAAGGGCTCATATTCTATAACATTCTTATAATCAAGCTTATATGGTCTCAATACCGAGACGTGAAAAATATTATGAATATGTATTAACTCTGGAGGTAAAGCTACCTCGTACGCCACTTCGCCAACTCATCGAAGAACTTCGAAAGGACATATAAACCTAGGGCTTAATTTCCCTTTCTTGCCAAATCAAATTTTCCCCTTCCAGGGAGATACTTTCAAGAAAACATAACTACTAACATCGAATTTCCGATTTTGTCGGTGCTGATCAACATATTTCTTCTGTCTATCTTGTGCAGCTATCAACCTTGCTCGAATAACCTTGATGATCTTGACAGTCTGCTGTACCAATTCTGGACCCAATAGCTGACATTCACCTACTTCATCCCAGCACAATGGAGTTATGCATTTTCTATCAGTATAGCAACCCTCAGAAGGCGGCATGCGAATACTCGCGTGATAACTATTATTATATGAAAATTCTACCAAATGGCGGATGGTCATCCCAATTTCCTTGAAATCCGTGATCGTGCTCGAGCATATCTTCTAGTGTTTGGATGGTTCTCTCGTTTTGTCCATCGGTTTGAGGATGGTACGCTGTGCTCATTCTCAGCTGTGTTCCAACATTCTTATAGTCGTTTCCAGAAATTAGATATGAAATGTGGATCTCTGTCTGATACAATGGACACAAGTACACCGTGTCTTGAAATGATTTCCTTCACGTCTGCGGTTTTGCTTCTTAGATCTAGGGTAAATCTAATCTTGATCGGCAAAAAGTGAGCCGACTTTGTCAATCGATCGACAATCACCCAAATAGCATCGTAACCTTGTTGGGTCGTTGGAAGACCTACCACAAAATCCATTGTAATATGTTCCCACTTCAAATCGATCGACAAGGCCCTGTTTGGCTAACCAGAAACTCTCCCAACTAAATTATTTTAATAACATTTATATTATATAGTTTTATGTCACACTTTTAGTTTATTAATTTAAATAACTTAGTTTAGTTAATTTAAATAACTTATAATACTAATAATAAAAAATCTTATTATCATTAATAAATAATTATATATCTAATTTAATTAATAAATTAGACCTGACACTTTATTTAATTTATTTATTTCCATTAAATTAAATAATTCATTTAGTTTAACTATTCTCTTAAATATTAAACAATTGATTTAATTTAATTATTTTCTTAAATTAAATCCTTGATAAAATTATCATAATTCAATTTAATTACTAAATTAATTCACCACAATTATCAATTATTTATTTTCCTTAATAAATAAATTATTTAAAATATTTATTTAATTCAATAAATATTTAAATTAAATTATAAATTTCTCGATCGTTACATCCTTCCCTCCTTAAAAGGATTCTGTCCCCAGAATCACAACTCGAACAATTCATTCATTACATTCTTCCTCCTAACAAGATTCTCATCCCGAATCGCTATACAAAATCAAGCAAATAATTGAGGATAGTTCTTCATCATAACACTTTCAAGTTCCCACGTAGCTTCCTCAACATTGTGGTTCCTCCAGATTACCTTAACAGAAGGTATCTCCTTATTCCTCAGTACTTGCTCTTTTCTATCAACAATTTGAACATGGACTTCTTCATAGAACAAATCTTTCTCAAACTGTAAGGGCTCATATTCTATAACATGCTTATAATCAGGCTTATATGGTCTCAATACCGAGACGTGAAAAATATTATGAATATGTATTAACTTTGGAGGTAAAGCTACCTCGTACGCCACTTCGCCAACCCGTCGAAGAACTTCGAAAGGACCTATAAACCTAGGGCTTAATTTCCCTTTCTTGCCAAATCGAATTTCTGCTTCCAGGGAGATACTTTCAAGAAAACATAACTACCAACATCGAATTTCTGATTTTGTCGGTGCTGATCAACATATTTCTTCTGTCTATCTTGTGCAGCTATTAACCTTGCTCGAATAACCTTGATGATCTTGACAGTCTGCTGTACCAATTCTGGACCCAATAGCTAACGTTCACCTACTTCATCCCAGCACAACGGAGTTCTGCATTTTCTACCGTATAACGCTTCGTAAGGCGGCATGCCAATACTCGCGTGATAACTATTATTATATGAAAATTCTACCAATGGCAGATGGTCATCCCAATTTCCCTTGAAATCCATGATACATGCTCTGAGCATATCTTCTAGTGTTTGGATGGTTCTCTCGTTTTGTCCGTCGGTTTGAGGATGGTACACTGTGCTCATTCTCAGCTGTATTCCCAAACATTCTTGTAGTCGTTTCCAGAAATTAGATATGAAACGTGGATCACTGTCTGATACAATGGACACAAGTACACCGTGTCTTGAAATGATTTCCTTCACGTACAGTTTTGCTAACCGATCTAGGGTAAATCTAATCTTGATCGGCAAAAAGTGAGCCGACTTTGTCAATCGATCGACAATCACCCAAATAGCATCATAACCTTATTGGGTTGTTGGAAGACCTACCACAAAATCCATTGTGATATGCTCCCACTTCCAATCGATCGACAAGGCCCTGTTTGGCTAACCAAAAACTCTCCCAACTAAATTATTTTAATAACATTTATATTATATAGTTTTATGTCACATTTTTAATTGATTAATTTAAATAACTTAGTTAATTTAAATAACTTATAATACTAATAATAAAAATCTTATTATCATTAATAAATAATTATATATCTACTTTAATTAATAAATTAGACACAACACTTTATTTAATTTATTTATTTCCATTAAATTAAATAATTCATTTAGTTTAACTATTCTCTTAAATATTAAACAATTGATTTAATTTAATTATTTTCTTAAATTAAATCCTTCATAAAATTATCATAATTCAATTTAATTACTAAATTAATTCACCACAATTATCAATTATTTATTTTCCTTAATAAATAAATTATTTAAAATATTTATTTAATTCAATAAATATTTAAATTAAATTACAAATTTCTCGATCGTTACATCATTCCCTCCTTAAAAGGATTTTGTCCCCAGAATCACAACTCGAAAAATTCATTCATTACACTTTTCGATAAAAGATTTTTCCTTATTGGGGCGCAATTAGGTGACCAAACCTTCCTTGACAGAACTTTTAGACATTGTCAATATTACAAATAATAATATTAATAACTTTTTCGTCTCAATTATTGATTTAATAATAATAAATATTATGCAGATGATACTGTGACAATAATTGAATCAATAATATGAGAGATATGATGCAACACTTACTATAGCAATAATTGAGTATAATTGAGTGACTTCTCACGTAAGCATCAATAATCAATACAGTGTGTTACTATGCAACCACGCGTATTACTCTACTTTTACCACCGGGTAGTTCAACAGTTTAACGGTAAAACTTTCGCCGTTATTTTTATAAAAAGATAATTCTGTCATTTTCTGTGACGGCCACGAATCTGAGGTCCCAAATCACCACGGATCCGGTTCGATCATTCTATACAACTTATTACTATTTGCGGAAGATATAAACATAAATTGTTTATATATTAAACTTACATACTTTTCCCCAAGGTCGAGTAACCTTAACTTAATACACAATTCATAACTATCTAACATATAACATTATTATCAAACTACATTATTACAAAACTAATCGCGCACATTAACTTTAAGCTGGAACTGTCTTTAACATTTCCTTGTATCCGACGCATTCGTCTTAATCTGCAATATTTTATCATGATATAGCAAGGGTGAGCATAAGGATTGCCCAGCAAGTTTAAGTTCAATAATATATATAACGATATATCATGATTGAAAGAATCTGAATAATAAGCTGGCTATAATTCAACAATATAACTGTGAACTAGCAGGAACAAATTTATGACTGAACAAGTATTATACATGAACAAATATATCTCGAACCAACCGGTAATGAAGGTGATCGACCTTTCATACACGAATTATACATCTGATATTATGAGTACAATTCATGGCAACCAAAGAATGATTAACCATAAGCTTATCCGAATATAACAACTCTTAGTAAAGTTAAGTAAAACAAAACTTGCTCGAATCGAATTAATTCGTAACCTTGATTTATAACGCTTTATCCGAAGACCTAATATTAGTAATATAGATCTCCAATATTAGAATAATATCATCATAATATAATACTATTATATATATATACATAGAATAACCTAAACATATAACACATAACCTTATCAGTCTACAATAAACATAGGACTTAGTATCAGGTCAAACTATATTAGTCTGACTTGAGTTCGACAAAGTTCTAACATCCCGACGGTCTAGTCGGACTTTTATCGAGTCTAAGTTCAATTAAACTCTGCCTAAACACTTAACAATTAACTTAAATAATTTTAATAACAGTTAAAATATTTTTCGTAAGCTCGTAATAATTTTTAAATAATTATTATCATTTATCATGATTTTCAATCATTAAAAACATATTTAAATAAATTAAATACCACTTTATTCTTTTATCATTAATATTTATTTATTATCAAATATTAATGAAATACATGTCATAATATTATAATATATTTATAATATATCAAAGTATTTTAATACTTTAAAATTACATTTATATGATTTTTAAACAATTAAATTCATTATCGGATAATTGCTATTAATATTAAAATATTAATATTTTTATGACAAAATATTAAAAGTTATATTTTATAACTTAAAATATTTTTATATTACTTAAATCATTTTTATATGATTTATAAAATATTAATACTATTTTTCCTTAATTTATTTAATATATTTATTAAATAAACTAATTATCATTAATATTAATTAATTAATGAATTTCATCACAAAATATTGAAAGTCATTACAAATAACTTAAAATATTTTCTTATACCTTAATATTATTTTTCATGATTTTTCATGTATTAAAATCATTTTAAAATCATTTATTTAATATTATAATTAAATAAATTAAATACCATTTATATTCCAAAAATATTAAATATTTATGAAATATACTCAAAATAATTAAAACTATTTTTCGACTTTAAAATAATTTTTCGAAATTTATTTAGTATTTTAATAATTAAAAACTATTTATTTCGATTTATTAATTAATTTCCAGAAATTAGAAATTCAAAATTAATAAAACCGTCGCTAAAGGGCCCTATAGCGACAGACCCGTCGCTATAGGTGTTATTGACCTGTTCTTCATCAATCCCAGAAATGCATAGCCAGTTACTGGTTGGGTGGTTTGACCAGCATTTCAGCAGTGTTCTGGATGATTTCTGGTTAGATTAAGGTGTTAGGATAGTAGTACTGATGTAATACTACAACCTCCAACTCATTTAATGGCCAAACAACAACATACCAGAGTGTTATTAGCCCTTAAAGATCTTGTCAGGAGCTGTTCTTCATTTCTGGGTTACCCAGAAATGAAGAACAGTTCGGATAGGCTACTTACGATTTTCATAACTTTCACCCTGAGCTTGATTAGTGAGTTGTAAAGGTTAATACTTATAGTAAACATGTAAGAGACAAATTCTATAACATAATATCAGTATAGTATCAACACAATCACTAGTTTCAGGCCGGTCAAACATTGTTAGAGAAAACGGGCTTTGAAGAATCTGGGTTTTCTAGATTGTTCTACAGGCTGATTGGTCAACGTTGTTTGACCACTATTATTTTCGATCCTGATCATGATCTGATGGGTATAAGGACTTTGATATGTAGATCTCATGTCATACTAGTACGATCTAACACAAACAAGGCTAACGCACTTAACAGACATACGATCAAAGGCTAGCAAAAATTGTCAGAAGCAATCTGGGCAAATCTGGGCTGCCCAGATTCAGTTTCCGTGAACGGTCAACCCAGTTTGACCGATCAAAACTTGCGTTCTAAACACGATCAGACCATGTTTGAAGTTGCAGAATAAAGACAACATGGCAGAGAACAGTTCCAAAACAAAATACACACTAAACAGATAACACACACAGATTGAGAGGGCCTGACATTCGACTGTCAAGCCATTTTTTTTCATCATTTTTAGATTTTCAAAAATGCTAGATTCGAGCATCTAGATGTTATGAATCCATGATCCAACAACCTAGATATCTAAAAGGCACCTTCTAACACATATCTAACCAATCATTAACATCAAAACACAAGATTTACTAAAATTAGGGTTTTATACCTTTTGAGGCTTTGATTCTGATTTCTGATCCTCATGTTCTGTTCTTGATGTTTTATTACATGATCTTGGCTTGTTTTCTCACACTCTTTCACTCTAAGATCTGAAAATATAGAGAGAGAAAGGACTTGGACAAAATGAAAAATAAAGATGCCATTTCTCTCTCTTTAATCTTTATAAATAACTTGTATGGAATGTTATGGCTGGCAAATTCGGCTAGTTGATGTTATTTAAGTCACAGAGGCAGCTAGGGTTGATCAACCACTCCATATATTGACAAGATTGCAAGCAACATCCAATAATGCATTAAAGGGCAAAATAGTCTTTTCCATGCAAATTTAATTCTAAAATGGTCATTTGATGCAAACCCTTAGGGTTTAGGGTTTGAGCCATTTAGGGTTTAGGGTTTGGAAAAAAATAAATTCTAGAATTTCCAAATTAGGTTTTAAAAATAGAAATTTAATATTTCTAAATTATAATTAGAATTTTCTAATTATATTAAAATTTCTTAATTACAATCTAAATCTTACTAATTAGGATTAGCATTTCCTAATTAAAATCGCTAATTTAGCAATTAGGGTCAAAATAGTTATTATGGTTTATAAACCACTAATTAGGGTTTCTAATAGAAAAATAATTTTTTAATTTAGAAATTAAATTTTAATTAATTAGATTAGGGTTTCCTAATTACTTAACTTGAAAATTAGGATTAGGGTTTCCTAATTAACATTACAATTATTAAATTAACACTTAGGTTTTCTCGAATTATAAATTAGGGTTTCTAATCCAGAAATTAGGGTTTTATAAATTTGAAATTAGGGTTTGCTAATTAAGTAAGCTTTACCCTAATTAATATTATAATTATTTACACTTACGCCATTAAGTTCCCAATTTAGGGTTTCCAACTTCGAAATTAGGGTTTCAGATTCCCGGAACCGGAATTAGGGTTTTTAAGGTTTCTAACCGAACGTTGACGTTGTTAATATATACCTAAGGTTTGTTACAGATATCGTTTATCTGGTCAACCCTGGACCCTTAACCACATACTGAACACATTTACATAGAACATATTCACTTATTCCTTAATCCTGAATAATTCACTTAAATCATTCACAGAATTTTGAAATCCTCAAAATCCCTTCTTAAAAATATCAAACGCATACACTAATTTTCTGTCTAGGTTCTAATTTTGAACCTTAAATAAATTAATAAATTTTTTAAAAATATTCAAAATTCTCGGGTTGTCATATTTTCTAACTACGACAATACTTCCGTTGTGGGGTCCACCATTTACATAGAACATATTCACTTATTCCTTGATCCTGAATAATTCACTTAAATCATTCACAGAATTTTGAAATCCTCAAAATCCCTTCTTAAAAATATCAAACGCATACACTAATTTTCTGTCTAGGTTCTAATTTTGAACCTTAAATAAATTAATAAATTTTTTAAAAATATTCAAAATTCTCGGGTTGTCATATTTTCTAACTACGACAATACTTCATTGTAGGGGTCCACTTAATGATTGTGTCGTCAATGCATTTAATATTTCTGTTAAAGCGAATATTCCCCACCAATCGAATATTATATAACCACTTGCTTACTTTGCAAAATTTGTAAATAATACCCACAGCTATAACATTATATCAAATCCACACAATAATATTCAAAAATATATTTCGAGAAAAATTAATTTTTATTCATAAAAGTTAGGGTCTTACAACCTCCCCTTCTTATGAAATTTCGTCCTCAAAATTAGGGTGCGTACCTAGTATGTCGAAGAGGTGAGGATACCTTGACTTCATTTCAAATTCTAACTCCCAGGTCATTTCCTATACATCGTGGTTTCTCCATAAAAATTTGACTTAGGTATAACCTTGGAGCGTAGAATATGATCCTTCTTATTTTAACAGGTACCTCTTCATACGTTAAATCTTCCGCTATCTCGTCCGGTTCTAATTCAATAATGTGGTTCGGGTCTTTCACATATTTACGTAACATAGATATGTGAAAAACGTTATGAAAACGAGACATACTTTCGTGGTAAGGCGAGTCTATAGCCACAGCCCCTACTCAATCGAGGATTAAAATGGGCGATGAATCGAGGATTGAGCTTTCCTCTCTTTCCAAATCTCGTAACTCCTTTCCATGGAGCAACACGTAACAACACATGATCTCCAATATTGAATTCCACGTCCTTTCGATGAAGATCATCATAACTCTTTTGTCGATCTTGTGAGGTTTTTATACGTTGTCGGATCGTTTGAATCTTTTCCGTAGTCATACGTACCAACTTCGGTCCCAACAATATTGCTTCACCCACCTCATCCTAGCATACTGGAGAATAACACTTTCTTCCATACAACGCCTCAAATGGAGCCATGCTAATACTTGCTTGATAACTGTTGTTGTAGGAAAACTCCACTAATGGTAAGAACTTGTCCCAACTTCCCTTGAAGTCAAGGACATAAAGTCTTAATAGATCTTCAAGAGTTTGAATAGTCCTCTCCGACTGCCCGTCCGTTTGAGGATGATATGCCAAACTAAATTGTAAATCTGTGCCCATAGATTTTTCCAAACTAACCCAAAATCTTGAAGTGAATCTTGGGACTCGATCAGAAACTATGAATACTGGCATACCATGCAATTTTACAATCTCGTTTATGTACATACTAGCAAGACATTCAAGTGTATAAGTTTCTCGTATTGGTAAGAAATGAGCAGACTTGGTCAATCAATTAACAATGACCCAAATCACATCTATGCCTTGAGAAACCTTAGGAAGACCGGTAACGAAATCATTGGTAATGTGCTCCCACTTCCATTCTGGAAATTCAAGTGGTTGCAATGGACCTTTTAGCACTTGATGCTCCGCCTTGACTCGTTGACAAGTTAGACACCTTGAGATAAACTCTGCGATCTCTCTATTCATATTGCTCCACCAAAATGTATGTCGAAGATCACGATACATTTTGGTACTCCCAGGATGGATTGCAAACGGTGTGTTGTGCGCCTCCATCATGATTTTATACTTTAAATCAAGGTCGTTAGGAACACAAAGTCTGGAGTTGACTCGAAGTATTCCTTCTTCATCGATTCTTGCTTCAGGCATAGCACATTCTTGCACTTTCTTCTTCATACGCATCGATCTCCTGTGTCCAGTATCTTGGCGGCTTTAACTTTATCGATTAAAGTCGGTTCTACTCGTATATTCGTCATCATCACATGGGTCCCTGGAGTCTTTAACTCTATCTCCATCCTTTGTAAGTCATACAAAATGGGCCTTTGCGTTAACAATATCGCACTCGTACCCGCATATGATCTTCTACTCAATGCGTCAACTACTACGTTCACTTTTCCAGGATGATATTGAATGGTATGATCGTAATCTTTCAATAGCTCAAGCCATCATCGTTGCCGCATATTGAGTTCATTTTAAGTGAAGAAATATTTGAGGCTTTTATGATCAGTATAGAACTCCACCTTCTCTCCATACAGGTAATGCCTCGAAATCTTAAGCGCAAAAATGACAGTTGCCAACTCTAGATCATGAGTAGGATAATTCCTCTCATATTCTTTGAGTTGTCGTGAGGCATAAGCTATGACTTTCCCATGTTGCATGAGAACACATCCTAACCCTTTCCCATGTTGCATGAGAACACATGCTACGTGCCCAAGGAATGCTACTTCCTCAAGCCAGAACTCGCATTTCTTCAACTTGGCATAAAGCTTGTTTTCACGAAGCTTTTGGAGTATCAGCCTCGAGTGTTGCTCATGATCTTCACGGCTTTTGAAATATATGAGGATGTCATCAATAAAGACAACCACAAAGTGATCCAAATATTCCTTGAATACTCGGTTCATCATATCCATGAAGGCAGGAGGAGCATTAGTAAATCCAAAAGACATGACTAGGAATTTATAATGCCTGTACCGAGTTCTGAAAGCCGTCTTTGGAATGTCATCGGTTCTAATCTTTAACTGATGATATCCAGAACGAAGATCTATATTTGAATAGAATTTGGCTCCTTGCAACTGGTCAAATAGGTCATCAATGCGAGGCAACGGGTACCTAATTTTTATGGTGACATGATTCAACTCCCGATAATCAATACAAAGTCGCATACTTCCATCTTTCTTCTTCACGAATAGAATAGGAGCACCCCAAGGAGACGTACTAGGACAAATGAAACCGATGTCTAACAATTCCTGTAGTCGGGTTTTTAACTCCTGAAGTTCAGTAGGAGCCATTCGATATGGGGCTTTGGAAATGGGTTTTGTACCGGGTTCAAGGTCGATACCAAACTCGATTTCACGCTCCGGGGGTAGGCCATAAAGTTCTACGGGAAATACGTTAGGAAATTTATTAACAATTGAAATATCATTCAAATCTGACGTATTTTTGTTTAAATCTGTGATATGAGCTAAAGAAAGCTTGACATCCATTTTTCAATAAACGGATAGCTTTATGGCTTGAAATGACCGTGATTGATTTTAATGGTTTTGTCGCTTGAATTCGCATAATAGGTTGATTAGGAATATGAAAGCTAACAACCTTACGAAAATAATCAATTTTAGCATGATGAGTAGTTAACCAATCAATCCCTAGAATCACGTCAAATGCAGGTATTTTTAAGGAGATAAGATCGACAGGAACGTAACGTCATGATTCTGGATTTGAATCAAACAAGACTTATAAATAGTGGATGTAATGAAGGTTTTTCCCAACGGAGTTTCAACAGATAAGTCAAAGTCTAATTTCTCTAGAGTCAAATTTAAACGTTGAGCGCAAGTAGGAGAAATAAAAGAATGGGTAGAACATGTATCAAATAAGGTATATACTTCATTAGAGTTTATGATAAGCTTACCCGTGATGACCTCGTTCGAGTTCCTTGCTTTCTGGGAGGTCACGACAAACGCTCTCCCTTGAACTACCGATTTTGACTTTTCCTCGACTACTTTTGGTGCCTCCATCCCACCGGACTTGTCTTGATGCATGACAAAATCGAGCTAGGTGACCTTCTCTTCCACAATTATAACACGCTTTGGACTGCATCGCGCAGTTTGGACTGATGTGTCCCTCCCCTCCGCATTTAAAGCATATGATAGGTGATTGTTCTCCTTCCTTAACAACGGGTGCTAGTGCTGACGTCTTTCCATCATTGTTGAATCTCCTCTTCTTGAAATGTCCACTCTTATTGTCTTGGCCATGATTACCACCGAAGTGGTTACCATTTCTGGCATGTTGATTCCCTCCACGTTTATTTTCACCGCTTTGATGACTGCTACCACTAGTATTATCATTTTGTCGGCTGCTTTCTCTTGGTTGGGTTGACTCGTTATCGCGCTCCAATAACTGAGCCATATTCACAACATCTAAATACAAACACAGTTTATGAGAGATAATGTATTCACGTATCTCGGGTTTCAAACCTTTTAGAAACATTCGCACTATTCTCTCTTCATTATCAACAAAGTGAGACACAAATCGGGACAACTCGGCAAACTTAGATTCGTATTGCGACACGGTCATATTGTTCTGCTCCAACTTTATGAACTCTACCTCTTTTATGTGACGAATACTTTCGCGAAAGTACTTGTCGTTGAATAGTTCTTGGAACTTCTCCCAAGACATCTTTAGTGTGGTAGGTTGAGTACGCTTTACCGATTCCCACCAGTAATCTGACTCTTCTCGCAACATAAAGGTGGAAAAGGGAATCTTTTGCTCCTCGGAGCATCCCAAGACATCAAATATCTTGGTGATCTGCTTTATCCACGCTTCCGCCTTAAGTGGTTTTGGCTCTCCAATAAACTACGGTGGTCCCACTCCTTGAATCGCTTAATGCGGTGACCGTCAGGAGAGTTTCGGTGTTTCCACCTACATTTTGGACAGAGAGCGCCTCCCACTTTGATGTTGCATGAATTACATAAAGCCTCTGAACATTCCATCATTCATCGTTTGGTCAGTGTTGTTTTTCATGAGGATTGTCGCCATCCTGATGCACATTATCATGATTATTGATCTGTGGAGACTCAACGATCTCCTGTGCTCCATTCCTATTCTCAACATTCTCGGATGTCATTTTTAAATAATGCTACAAAACAAGGGTTAATTGACATACAACATATTATCCATATACTCTGACCGACCAATTAAATACCAAATAAACTTAGGTAGGTCATACTAGCGAAGGAATTCCCCGTCTCTCCCCTCCTAGTTCTAATCTCACATCTTAGTCAGGGATCATATCCCTAAGTTTTGATACCAACTGTGACGCCCCCAAAATAGGTATACATCACCCATCTTGAGTTACCAAATACATGGTACAAAATTCAAATACAATTTAATTATACAACAGTCGTGTAAAATACGACAAAACATAATCTAAGAGTTTTAATAAGAATATTGTCATCTAGACAATATCCACACTCAATGGAGTCCTCATTACATTTATTGTCACATTATTTTATAGAATAGTGAGGACTACTAAAACAACAATCTGGACCGTCAATTCGTTCCCCGACTCGTCCCAACAATATTCTCATTTCCTGAAGAGAACAGTGAAAGAAAGGGTGAGCTCAACTAGCCCAGTAAGAAATATTATGACAAAGATAATGCAGAATAATTTATCGTTAGCCTTCAACTGTGTTAAACTGATAAAATATAACAAACATCAAGTTTAACTGCAGCGGAACAAGCAATCCATTAGAAGAGTCAAGTAGAGAATAAAATCTCCTATCTTCTATGATTTATAAGGTTTTTAATCACTTTTATCGCTGAGACTCAGCTTAATAAATAAACCACATCATCCCTGCACTATGGCCAATGATATTCATTAGTATCACGACCACAAATTATCCATGCACTACGGGCCAAGGATATTCGTGTATTCATCAATGGTCATAATCATGTCAACAATCATCCCATCAATGCACTACTGACGAATGAGGACTTTTACCACATTATTTGTAACATTACGGTCATGATTATACCGAATAATCCCTGGTCATAATCATACCAAGTCCATCTATGCACTACAAGCCACAGATGACTTTCAACATATTATAAACATGATGATGATGATAATGATATAAGGATTCAATAAAACAAGTTCAAGGATAAATTTTTAAAGATTTATAATTTAATTTATCCAGAAATCAATAACGTCCAAATTGTCAACATGATACTGTTTTGTGGAGTAAAATTCAAGAATGCTCAGAAAAATATTTTCATGAAAAGATACCGAATGAAGCGCAAATATCCAGGAAATTCTACTTATTTCATGGAGTATAAAAGCCAAAACTTTAACCAACTGAGTATAATAGAATATATGAAACTGTAAATGAATTTTTGCCCGCCATGCGGTAATCCACGTAGAAATATCATTTACACAATTTAATAAGAAATGAATACAAAGGATCATTCACCATGCATGCGGTAGTCAACATAGACATGTAATTCCAACAGAATAATAAAGAATGAAATAACAGAAGAATTCACCATGCATGCGATAGATCGCATATATCTGAGTTATTCCAATGTAATAATAAAGAATAGAATAACAAAAGAATTCACCGGACATGCGATAGATCAAGATGCATGATTATTCCAATGAATAATAAAGAATGGAACAACAAAAGAATTCACCGAGTACGCGATGATAGGCATACGCAGAAAAGTTATTCCAATGTAATAATAAAGAATGGAATAACAAAAGAATTCATCTGGGCATGCGATAGATCAGCATGACGAGTTATTCCAACAGAATAATAAAGAATGGAATAACAACCCTTACGAGTATTGAAAGAAAATAACTCTCTTCATGAATACGAAAGAAATAATACCCCTTACCTTTGAAGAAACTGAATACTGCAATAGTGAGGTAGAAGACTTCTCTTCTTCTTTCTCTCTATAATTTCTCTCTATAATAATTGCTCTTGTGAGACTTAGTGAATTGATGAGAATGAAAGAAGAATGAGCTTCTATTTATAGGATAATATAGTTTCGCTAATTATACGTTTTGGGGCTCGAAATATTACAGTATAATACCTTCCTCTTTTTCTTCATTTTTAATTTAGTCCTGCAAGTATTATCAAACTTACACCACCTCCCCTAATAGTACATGAATGTGAATCAATAGTACACACATGTGAACAAATAGTTATAAGCATGTGAAATAATAGCAATTAATTGCTCATTTATCCGATTAATTACCCGATTGGTCAATATAACCTCCAGACATCAATTATTATCAAAATAAATGTCAATTTCCACTAATAATAATAATCCCAACACAATGGAACTATCAATTTCATCTTTAATCAACACGAACTTATTCATCATTAATATTATAACTCGCAATACTTAACAACCAAGTCATTCCCAAGAAAGAGGGGGCTTTCTGATAAGGATTTCTCCTTATTGGCGCACAATTAGGTGACCAAACCTCTCCTTGACAGAACTTCTAGACATTTTCAACATTGTAAATAATAATATGAATAACTTTGTCGTCTCAATTATTGATTTAATAATAATAAATATTATGCAGATGATACTGTGACAATAATTGAATCAATAATATGAGAGATATGATGCAAAGAATTATCGTAGTAATAATTGAGTATAAATCGAGTGACTTCTCATGTAAGCATCAATAATCAATACAATTGTGCTACTATCTGACCATCGTATTATTATACTTTTACCATCGGGTAGTTCAACAGTTTAACGGTAAAACTTTCGCCGATATTTTTATAAAAAGATAATTCTATCGTTTTCTAACTACGACAATACTTCCGTTGTGGGGTCCACCAATGATTGTGCCGTCGTACGAATTTTCTCTGTTAAAACGAATATTCCCTGACCAATCGAATATTATATAACCACTTGCTTACTTTGCAAAATTTGTAAATAATACCTACAACTATAACATTATATCAAATCCACACCATAATATTCAAAAATATATTTCGAGAAAAATTAATCTTTATTCATAAAAGTTAGGGTCTTATATATATATATATACACTTATATATATATTTATCGCTTTTATATAAAAATTTGCTTTAATTGCTTTCATAATGTAGATATTTAATCTTTCAGCCCACGGGCTAGATTTGCCTCAATCCGGCTACTTCTAACTTTAATTGGTTCAAAGTGACTAAAGTGGAACCGTTGAAACTAGAGTGGTTTAGATTTACTCAAATCTAGTTCTTTTTCTAGATTTTTTACATTTTGCTTTTTCATGTGAGCCTGGGAATCATGTGATTACAAATTTAGTCTCTGAATATAGATTCGGTTCCCGTGATGGACATTTTGCAGCTGCAGCCAGCTTGTAAATTATCTACGGTGTCTAAATATCCTTAGATGGCTCTCATGCCCACAAGGAGTTCGACACTACTATGCATCTTATTTTCTCGAAGATGCCTCGTGTAACAATCAATATTTTTTAAATTATAATATTTAAATATTTATTGAATTATATAAATATTTAATGGATGTATTTATCGTGAATAAATGTTTGTTTGATTTGAGGAATTCGTATCGAGCAAAGAGCAATGTGATACGAGGAATTCGTATCGAGCAAAGAGCAAGTTATAAGCAAGATAGAGTTAAGTGGGGTTTCAATTGAGGACTCGTATGATGGCTGAGTTTTACAAACCTTTGTATGGGCGAGGGTTTTGTGTATGCACTCAGTTTATCTCATTGATAATCATTGGAATGTTTGTGTCGCGCTATTTGCTATATGCCTGTTGAGAAGGTGATTCTTTTCTCATGTGTATAACAGATAAGTAGAGTATAGTTAGAGAATATTATAAGGTTAAGTGCGAGTTCTTAAAACTCATACTTATGGTAGGTTCGTGACTCATAATTATATGGTATGTTTTTGAACCCCTCAGTGAATGGACGCCTATGGTCTGACTAGGATAAGTTCTTAAACTCATATGATTGTGGCAAGTTCCTGAACTCATAACGTGTGGTATGTTTGACGAACTGGGTATAGATAAATGTAAATGGAGTATTGAGGATGATAGGAATAGATAGACCTATTAAGCAATGGATCATTATAGAAAGTGGAGTTGATGGTGGAAGCATAGCTATTCTAAATCTACTAGCTATGCTAGACTTTTGAAATTTATTGACTTCGTGCTGATGTTTACACTTCTATTTTCTTGAAAAATATTGGATCAACTGATGGAACCAATGAGTTTTAACAACAATATTGTTATTCGTATGTCTATGCTAATTGCTTCGGCTAGACAAAAATGATCTGCAATATATCAAAATGTATTTTATATCATTAATGCATCATGTAACCTGGTGCAAAGATGATAAAAACGATGGAGTCATCAATGTAGTATTACCTAGTGTTGGATGTGATCTAAGGATCGTCAGCCCACTATGGTATGATGTAGTATGATAAAATCATCAAATGATGGAATCCTCAACTGAATTTGTAAATACAAGTCACGGTCATTTACGTCATAAAAGATTTTTGAGATTTCTTTAAGATATGAGAATATATATATATATATATATGTGTGTGTGTGTGTATATGTATATTTTGATTGATGTCCAAATTGTTGTAGAAGTCTATGTTATTTGATTCAGCTAGACGAATATTGAAAGATGTTCATGAAATGCATGTGTTTCTTGAGAAGTTATGCCAAACCAAATTGTTTTGGTGCGAATTCAGATATTGAAAAGCTGAGATGAAAAACCCTTTTATAGGGGATTACGCGGAGGCGTTGAGATGTTTGTGCACAATACATTATACGAAGGGCTGATCACCCTAAGTACAAGGACTCCCTATAGTCTTATGACTGTTAAAGTATAAGTTGAAAAATTACTTATAACTATGAACATACGCATAGCGTTTAAATGATTGTGCACAATACATCGTACGAAGGGCTTAACACCCTAAGTACGGGGGTCCTTATTGTCTTATGACTGTTAAAGTTAAAGTTGAAAGGTTACTTGCAACTATGGACATAGTTCGTGGTCTTATGACCCTCAGCATGATTTGGAATCTTTTAAATTCCTGTTATTCATATCGCTTCCCAATTATTGAGAAATTGTGGAAGATTCTTGATATTCTAAAAGGTGAATGTGGTAAAGATGATATTCCTTAGAAAGAAGTGAGTCGTAGAATGCGACACTGAATGATGAATATGTTGAATAAGTGAGAAAAGAGATTTTGAAGTGAGAAGGATATGAGTTATCAAAGAATAATGTAAAACTTTTAATAGAAAAGTTAATAATTACAGAAAGATATTTGTGGAAAGAAGTGGTTATAAAACCCAAGGAATAAAGAAAGTATTAGTGTAAAATCTACTTTGATAGATTGAATGAATAAAGATTAATGAATAAAAAAAATTCGATGACGAAATTCTTAGAAGAAAGGGTGAATGTAATATCCCGAGTGTTATGATAACGATCCTTAGAAAAGGAAATGAATGGGTTAAAAGATTTGTAATACTCAAAATATAATTGAGTTCAGATGGAAGTTATGAAAGGAAACCTAGAATTTGTTGAAGTAATGAATGTAGTAGGAAATATAAAACCTATATTTAGATAAAATGATGAAAGATTACTCTGAGTTATTTGTTTAATTTGTGTCTTCGATTACGGGGATGTAATCTTTGTAAATCTGAATATTAGAACGAGTGAGTGGTTTGAGTTGTGATTACGAGGATGTAATCCTTATAAGGAGGAATGATATAACAATCCATATTTTTAAATTATAATATTTAAATATTTATCAATTATATAAATATTTAATGGATGTATTTATCGTGAATAAATATTTGTTTGATTTGATTTGAGTTGATTAATTAATTATTTAATAAATAATTAATGAGTTAAGGAAATTATGAGATAGTATTCTAATTTAATAATTAAGTTAGAAAGTTTATAATGATTAAATAAATTATTATATTATGCAATGAATTGTTATTAGAATTAATTAAATTAAGTATGAAAACTTAATTAAATAAAAGTGTGACAAATAACTATATTATAAGTGGTTATTAAAATAAATTAAAGTAGTTTTAATTTATTTTGCCAAACAAGGCTTAAATATATTAAGTCTTTAATTTTAAATAATTTTGCCAAACAAAGCCCTATGGCTTTTGGATTTTTAAATTTGATTTATTAGTAATATAAATTAAATTAAATAAAATATAAATAATATATATTAAGTTTGGTAACTAATAAAATTAATAGGGGCAATTATTAGAACGCCAGTTTTTAAAACGTTTGAAAAATAAAGATCGTGCGTTGGTTTTTGTTTTGATATTTTCGTATAGTGTATTTGGCCTATACTGATAACTAAGAAAAGGAAAAGAACTTTCAGAGGTTGGAGAGAGTTTGAGAGAAAATCAAGAAAAATAGAGTTCTTGAGTCTTTCAAATAGTTATCTGTGGTGTTTAGCAAGGATTATCTGAGCAACAAAAGGGCACGTGAAGTGCAGATATCTGTAAGCTGTTAAACTGTTATTGGTAAACAACGATCAAGGCAAGTCTTTCAGTTCCTATTTGTTACGTGGACTTGATGAACTGTTTTAAATTGCATGATATGTTATGCATGTTGAAATCATGAAATGTTAAAGTCAATACATGACTGCATTGTCTTGGCTAAGTAATGATGATTGAGTAAGGAACTCAATCTTTATATTTGCTATGTGAATTAAAAGCATGTATGTCATGTTACTTTAATGAGATGTATATTGAGCATGTTATTATGTGCTATGTGATGCATGAAAACTGTTAGACTTTGCTGGGCTGTCGAGCTCACTCTTGCAAATAACCACTTTTGCAGGTCAAGATTGTAAGATAAAGATATGTACTAAGTGAGTTATAGAGATATATATTCACGAAGATTACTTATGTTTTATGAGAAATGTATTTCATATTTTGAACGTAACATGTTGCTGAATTGTAAGTTGAGCTATCCAATGTATATGGATATTTAGTTATGATGTAAGACTTTGTATAGTCATTTTGTTGTAACGATTCATGATATAAGATTGAATCAAAGAGATGTAATGTAAAGGTTGCGATTCAGGGCAAGAAAGAAGGAAATGTATAAATGTTTTAAATATTCCGCAATTTTAGTGATTTTAATATCGAATAGTGATGTAAAAATTAGAGGTTGAATGTATGGTTAACGACCGAAGTCGAGATTTAAATGGTATGAATTTTGGGGTCGTTACAAGTTGGTATCAACGTTGTAGGTTAGAAACCTTAGGTAAGAGTACCTTAGGCTATAACCTTTGAGATGAGATGTGAAGATAATGAACGAATAAGCTCAAATAGAGTTTGAACAATAAGGGATTAAAACTTGCGTGAAAGGATTCAAAGAAGAATCTCGCAGAGTTATAAGGAATATGAATGTGGGGTTACCCAACTCCAATGATAAGAATGTAAGCTGATAATAAATAGACAATGTCTATAAGAAGAGAATGATAAAGAAGTTAAGAATAGAGAGTTATATCTAAGTATGGTGCAATTGTACTCTTTAGTTGTTGATGTATGGTATCTGGGCTAAACGATTCCTTCATAGAGCGGAGGTATATACGTACTAGTAACTCGGAACCTAGTTTATTGGTTGTTTGTGGAAAACCACTCAGCGTACCATATTTAAACTGTTAGAGACTCGATGTGTACCAAGTATAGAAATGGATATGTGTGATGAAAGTGTAGAACTCGAATGAAATTTTGAGCGATGTAAATGAAATTAGAATGTTTAAAGGAAGAATTGTTATATAAACAAAAAGATTCAAAGAAGAATCTTGAAGAGATATAAAGATAAGAAATGGGAGTTTTCTAACTCCAATAGCCAAGATAACGAATAATGTCGTAAATGATGAAAAAGGGAAAGAATGAGGAACGTAAAACAAAACGATCACGAGTTAAGAAAAGAATTTTAAGGGAGATGATTATAGAATAAGATCACGACGTGATCTATTTAAGTTATAAAAGAAAGATGGTATATAATATTTGAATGATTATAGCTTAATGCTATGAAGATGGTGTACTATGAAATAGTACGAGATAACTCATGAGTTATAGATGATGTGATACGAGGAATTCGTATCGAGCAAAGAGCAAGTTATAAGCAAGATAGAGTTAGGTGGGGTTTCAATTGAGGACTCGTATGATGGCTGAGTTGTACAAACCTTTGTATGGGCGAGGGTTTTGTGCTTGCACTCAGTTTATCACATTGATAATCATTGGAATGTTTGTGTCGCGCTATTTGCTATATACTGCTGAGAAGGTGATTCTTTTCTCATGTGTATAACAGATAGGTAGAGTATAGTTAGAGAATATTATAAGGTTAAGTGTGAGTTCTTAAAACTCATACTTATGGTAGGTTAGTGACTCATAATTATATGGTATATTTTTGAACCCCTCAGCGAATGGACGCCTATGGTCTGACTAGGATAAGTTCTTAAACTCATATGATTGTGGCAAGTTCCTGAACTCATAACGTGTGGTAAGTTTGATTTAACCGGGTATAGATAAATGTAAATGGAGTATTGAGGATGATAGGAATAGATAGACCTATTAAGCAATGGATCATTATAGAAAGTAAGCATACCTCAGGTGATTTGGCAAGGGCTTTAATTCCAAGACAGGAGGTTCCATGATCGACGGCTGAGCCTGAGAAGTTGATGCCTCATCATCATTTAGAGACTCAAACTGTCTTTGGAATTATTTGGTTCTTTGGGGAGCATCTAGCCACTTGGAAAATTCAACATTATTGGGCTCTTCAGTAGTGTTGGCCCCTGTCAATGTGGCTTCCAAAGGGTCTGTAATGCAAGTTTCTAAGAACACTTCCCTGACTGAATTATCAATTGCATTAATCTGGAAGCAGTCCTCAGGAGTTTTAGGATATTTCATCGATTTGAAGACATTGAACGTCACTTCTTGATCCTGTACCCTCATTATCAACTCCCCTTTCTGTACATCAATTAGGGTCCTCCCCGTCACCAAGAATGGCCTGCTCAATATAATAGGGACCTCCCTGTCCTCCTCAAAATCTAGGACAATAAAATCAGCTGGGAAGATGAATTTGTCAACCTTGACAAACACATCCTCTAGTATCCCCTTCGGGTATGTGAGAGATCTATCAGTCAACTATAAGGTGACACTTATAGGTTTGGCTTCATTTAGCCCCAGCTTCTTATAAATGGACAGAGGCATCAAGTTGATGCTAGCCCCTAGATCACATAAGGCCTTGCCTATGAATTGGTCCCCGATAGTGCAAGGAATTGTGAAGCTTTTTGGATCTTTGAGCTTTGGCGGAAGTTTGTTTTGTAGAATGGCACTGCACTCCTCTGTCAGAGTCACTGTTTCATAATCCCCCATTTTCCGCTTCTTAGATATATGTCCTTCATAAACTTGACATAACTTGGCATTCCCTCCAATGCCTCCGCAAATGGGATGTTTATATGAAGCCTCTTGAATACCTCCAGGAATTTGGAAAACTGCTTGTCCAGCTTTTGTTTCTGTAGACGCTGGGGGAAAGGCAGCTGAGGGATATGAGGATTGAATGTACTCATGGGAGGGGTTGGTGTTGAAGGGCTAACTTGAGTACTTGGCTCACCCCCAGATTTCTCATTATTCTTCTCAACTTCAGGTTCCTTATCACTAACTTCTTCCACTGGAGAACTCTCTCCACCTTGCTCATTAGTGATTTTCCCGCTTCTGAGTGTCACTGCTTTGCATTGTTCTTTGCCTTCCCGTTTCGGGTTGACATCGGTGTCACTAGGCAATGTGCCTTGTGGACGACTATTTAAAGTAGTGGCCAATTGTCCCATATGTACTTCAAGATTTCGAATAGAAGCTTCTTGATTGTTACTCCTTGTTTCATTCTGGGCAATATACCGCGACAAGAGATTCTCCAAACTAGGCTTTCTCTCCTATTGAGGTGGTGGATGGTGAAACTGATTTTGAGAGCTCTGCAGTTGTGGATTGTACTGGTTCTGAGATTGAAAACCCGGAGGGTTAGAAAAATTTGGCCTGATGGATGAAGGTTGTGCTTGATTGGGGTTGTTGTTGTTGTTGTTGACCCAAGAGAAGTTGGGATGATTTCTCAAACCCAGGTGGTAATGAGTGGGAAGATTATCATTTTGTTTATCACTCGTAGTTGAAACAAATTGAATCGACTCGGGGCTTATAAAGACACCGATCGAGTAGGGTGGCTCCCTTGACATAACTCACACTGGACTACGACACTCTGCACATTCTGCACTGCTGATGGTCCTATGGTGTCTAGTCATTTCGTTAGCACTGCAACCTGAGCCGCTTATAATGTGAATGATCAACCTCGTATACCCCCGCTGCTCTTCTGGGGGCTTGCCTATCATTCGGCCATTGATAATTATTGGCCGCCATTGTTTCCACTAGTTCGTACTCTGCTGTGTGATGTTTAGCCATGAAGGCCCCTCCACACGCGGCATCAATACTCGAACGAGTTGATCCGGATAGCCCATTATAAAATATCTGGATAGGAAGCCATTCTGGCAATCCATGGTAAGGGCATTTCCTCAGAAGATCCTTGAATCGCTCCCATGAGTCGTACAAAGATTCTGAATCAAACTGGATAAATGAGGTAATTTCATGCCTGAGTCTGGAGGTTTTGGCGGGCGGAAAGAACTTCACCATGAACTTTTGAGCCAAGTCAGCCCATATGGTGATGGAGCCTGGCGGTAATGAATGTAGCCAGCTCTTGGCTTTGTCCCTCAAGGTGAATGGAAACAATCGGAGTCTGATGGTATCGTCAGTCACTTCGTTGCACTTAAAAGTATCGCAGATCTCCACGAAGTTGATTAAGTGATCATTGGGATCATCATACGGTAGCCTGCCAAACTGAATGTTGGTGCACATTTGAATGGTGCCCGGCTTGATCTCAAAATTATTAGCTTGGATGGCGGGCCTGAGAATGCTCGCCTGGAGATCGTTAATTTGAGGCATGGCATACTCCCTTATTGATTTCTGAAGTTCCTCAGCCATTCTAGCAGGAGTAGGTCTGTCCTTAGATTCTTTTCTCCGCAGTCGTCTGTATGTCCTTAGATTCTTATCAACCTCGGGATCGAGAGGTATTATGTTCCGACCATTATGAGGTGGCATAAACAGTGAAGACTAACTGAAAAGAGAGTTAAACAGAAGAATCAGTTTAAATAAAGATTGTACCGACTTAGTGTTAATATGGAATAACAATTAATACTAAGTCCCCGACAACGGCACCAACAAATTGTTGTTTGATTTAGCTATTGCCAAATTGTGCGCAAGCATACGTGGTCCATAAGTAATATATGAAAGTAGAGTGTCAAACCCACGAGGACAAAGTCTTAAGAGAATATTAATACTAAGGTAAAGTCGTTACTTATCTTATCTAAACAAGTGAACTAAGATGGTTGGTTAAGCTATATGTTTAAAACTATAAGAATAAGAGAAGTGGTTGTGCTAGGAAGTCAAGATAGGATTACAATTCCCCTAATGCATCGCCTAATCTCCTAACTCTCCAAATTACCAACGAATCAAGGAATGATCAATCGAGAACAGTCAATACGCATAAGCTTCTATCGAAGGTCAAATGCACATCCCTAGCTAGATAAATCACAATATGTCTATTGATGAAAATAGCTAGGCCAAGGTCATTACGCTAAGTCTCAAGGTCGCACAAGGAAAATAGAGATATGTCTATCCTATTAGCAGTTTATGCACACATTCCATTGGCATGGTCATAACAGGTGTTCCTGTATTTAAAAGCTAGATAATAGCATCCATTTGTTAATATCCATTATTATCACTACCAAAAACTCTGTCAAGCAATCAGTCATTAAGTACTAAATACAACAACTCATTCCAAAATGATTCATTATATAAAATAGGAGAGAAAGTTGATCAAGCTAAACAAAAGGTTACATTGCAATCCTAAAAATGGAATTAGTTCATAACTATGGTACTAACACACATATTTAATACATTCAACATTATCAGTAATACACAAATAAATGGGAGATTTGGAATAAGAAAACTCCTGTTTGGAAATGTTCTGTCTCCAAATCTTCTCTTCACTGTGCAAAAGCTGAGCTGTTGTCGAATGCAATAACTCTCCTCCCTGAAGCACAGCTTCTTTCTCTTCTATGAATTTAAGACGCTCTGTATTCTTATTCTAAGCTAAGCTATCTGTGTCTTTTCTATCGCAGGCGGCTCGTTTTAAGTATGTCTCTTTTTTCTCTCTCTTTAGGTCATTTAAAGCCCCTTTACTGTCTGGACACCAGAGGTCGCGCTGCGGCGCCACGTGGCTTTCAAAAAGACCAGAGGTCGCGTTGTGGCGCGATCATAGATAAGGGCTTGGGCATATACACTGTCGAAGGCGAGTATTGGCATGGTGCTAGGGCGCCATACGTAGGCGTAGGGAAGAGTCGAAAACCAGGGACTTTTTCTAGCATTGGCGCTACAGCGCGAAGCTGAGGCGTTAGGGCACCGTATGTGGTGTTGGGGCGTGAGCTCTAAGAGCAATCTTGGCGCTGCAGCGCCAATCATAGTGAAAATGACCTGAAATGCCTCTAAAAGCTATAAACGACCTGCAAAGCACTGCATAATAGAACTTAGACACAATAACAATGAAAAAAAATAAATAAAAGCTAACTAAGAGACTGAAAACAGGAAATAACTTAAGCCACAAATGAACTGATTCATAGGTGTAAATCCCACTCATCAATGGCCAGGAGCAGAAGACCTCCCACCGGGGTAGGCCTATATAGAGTAAATACCCCCCGCCGGGGCGGGAGTACGGGGAGAGAGAAAGAGGTTCAATTTGATTAGAATTCTGCAGCAGCGTAAAAGAAACAATTTGGCAGGGCTTGGGACTTTGATTGACGTCGGTTTATGAGTAAAATACATGACTTATGCTGAATATATCACAACATAATAGAGGGATATTACAATAAGGAATCAAACTAGCAAGTTTTGAGCCCTATTTTCAGAAGATCATTGGAGGAGCAGATTTGAAGGTCAAGATCACAAAGATTGCAAATTGGAGCGAGAATAAGGGTGGTTTTGTAACTATTCTTTATCTTTCAATTCAATTGTTGTAATTGGGATGATGAATTTCTTTATCTTTTCAATTTTTATTTCATTTATGATGATGTAAAGTACTTATTAGGCTTTCAATGGATCTTTATTTTTAAACAATGATTATCATGCCTTGAATTCAGTTTTATAATCTATCAATTCAATTTATCTATTATGATTTGTACTTTAATTTATGAATTTCTTGATCACCAATTTTATGCGGATTTGTATGGATTCGAGAGATGTATGAATCTAGACTTAGTCACTTTAGCATGTGTTCTTGAATTTTATGTTTGAATGGAATCTTGATGAATATTAGGATAAAGATATACCTAGCATCGCATGTAATCGGGTAAAGAACTGAAATTTAAACTTTCTTTGATTTTAATTCACATAGAGATATAGTGAATTAGTTAATTAAGGTGTTTGGCTTAATTCTATCTAATTTATGGATTTAAGTTAATACGGTGTTAGTGCATCGAGAGATGGTTGATTCTACTTAAGTGTTCTTGATTAATAAACTAAGATAGTGAATTGAACTGGAATAAGGTGTGGTAATCAGTGTGAGACCTAAAGTGAAGTTGTAAGCCTAATTCTCCATTATTTGCTTGAAATTACGGTTATTAAATTATGTTGGTTGGTTGGGAATTTTAGTTTCTAGTTTTTATTAGTTATAATCATTAATTTGGATAGTTTAATAAAATTGGGTTAATATAAAACTAGTAATTGTTAGGTTTAATTTTTACTATTCTCTGTGGGAACGATTCTTTTCTTATCATTATATTACTTGTTGGCCACGTGCACCTGCGTGTGAGCGTTTTTAGAATTCGACCAACAAGTTTTTGGCGCCGTTGCCGGGGAAAAGTATTGATTTTAATCTTTTTCAATATCAGTTTAATTAGTTCAGTTTTACTTAAACATTTTTTTATTTTTTATTTTTGTTATTTCTTTATGCAGGTTTTCTGACCTAGTGTATGCAAACTCGGTCCAAAAAGCCAGAGTTGCTTTCTTTCAAGGACGATATCGAGAAATGGTTTCAAAGGTTGTGTAAGTGGATTAAGGACACTAGGGAGAATCTTGATAAGGAAGAGATAATGGTTGCAGAAGATTAGAAAGCGCTAAGGGATTATGCTACTCCTAGGGTAACTAAGCTTTAGTCGAGTATCACCAAGCCTGCGATAGTTGCGAACAATTTTTAGATCAAGCTTGGGACCATAAGGATGATTCAGAACTCAGTGCAGTTTGGGGGATTAGCCAACGACAACCCGAATGAGCACTTGGTTAGCTTTCTGGAAATACGTGACACCTTCAGATATAATGGGGTGTCAGATGATGCAGTCAGACTTCGTTTGTTCCCATTCACACTGCGGGACAAAGCAAAAAGTTGGTTACACTCTCTACCGCCAAGGTCGATTACTACATAGGACAACTTTGCTCAGAAGTTCCTGGCTAAGTTTTTTCCACCAGCCAAGACTTTTAAGATGAGAAACGAGATTACAATGTTTGATCAGCTGGATAGGGAATCATTGTATGAGGCATGATAGAGGTACAAGGAATTACTCAAAAAGTGCCCACATCATAGATTACCTAAATGGATGCAGATGAACAAATTCTACAATTGGTTCAGTGGTAATCTCAGAACTAGTATTGATGCAGGTTCGAGTGGAGTATTCATGTCTAAGAGCTACGAGGAGGCATATGATCTAATAGAAACAATGGCGGCTAACAACTACCAGTGGCCTATAACCAGAATGACACAACCTAAGGTAGCTACGATGTTAGAGGTATATGGGGTAAGAACGTTAGCGGCACAAATTTCAGCGTTTTCAAAGAAAATGGATGTTCTGACAGGTGCACAAACACATCATATTGTGTATGTTTGTGAGTTGTGTGTGGGGGAACATCCTACAGAAAAGTGTGCCATTAACCCAACAGCGGTACAGTTTGTGGGCAGCTATAACTAGATTCCACAGAATATGTATCAAAATGCCTACAATACAGGGAATATAAATTATCCTAATTTTTCGTGGGCTAATAATCAAAACCGGTAGGCTCCATGACCTTCTTATCCCCCGGGGTTTCAAAATCAGCATCATCAATCAGCTCCATAGCAAGAGAAAAAGACAGATTTAGAAGAGCTATTGTTGAATTATATAGCTGGTAACGAGGCGGCAATGAAATCACAAGTAGTGGCCATCAAAAACTTAGAAAATCAGATGGGACAGTTTGCCTTAGCACTTAATAACAGGCCTCAAGGGACTCTACCTAGTGACACAGAAAAGAATCCGAAGGGAAATCATGAGCAGTGTCAAGCAATCACTTTGAAGAGTGGAAAGCATCTTGATGGGCAGAACGCACGAAATTTAGATAAGAAAGATGTCAAAGAGAATGAAGACAAAGTGGTTAAAGAGAAATAGGGTGAGGAAAAGCAAGATGATAAGAACAAGATAGATGCGGAGGCAGTTGTGTATCCTCCACCACCGTTTCAGCAGAGCGTCCAAAAATAGAAATTAGATAAGCAATTCTCAAAGTTTTTAGGAGTTTTCAGGAAACTTCAAATTAACATTCCCTTCGCAGAAGCCCTATAGCAAATTCCGAGTTACACCAAATTCATGAAGGGTATTCTGTCAAGGAAGAAAAAGTTAGAGGATTATGAAATTGTAGCCTTAACGGAGGAATGCAGTGCAATTTTACAGAGAAAGCTAACTCTGAAGTTGAAGGATCCGGGGAGTTTCACTATTCCTTGCACAATCAGGAATATGGCCTTCAACAAGTGTTTGTGTGATTTGGGGGCAAATGTGAACCTTATGTCGTTGTCTGTTTATACTCAATTGGGTTTTCCAGCTCCGAAGCCTACAAACATATCTCTACAGTTAGCAGATAGATCGGTAACATATCTAAGAGGAATTGTGGAAGACATTATGTTTAAGGTGGATAAATTTATCTTTCCAGCAGATTTCATAATTTTGGATTATGAAGAGGACAAAAACATCCCAATCATCTTAGGGAGGCCATTTTTGGCTACGGGTAAAACTCTCATCGATGTTCAGAAAGGGGAATTAACCATGAGGGTTCAAGACCAGGAAGTCAAATTTAATGGGTTTAAGGCCATGAGGTTCCCTACAGATGAGGAGGAGTGTTTCCGATTGGATGTGATCGACAGGATAGTTAATGAAGACTTGGTTAAAAGTTTGGTCAAAGATCCGTTGGAAAATACTCTATTAGGGGATGAAGACTTGGATGATCTAGAGTTTGTAGACTACTTACACATGATGGATTCTTTGCCTCGAGTTAGTATGTTCAAGGTTCCGTTCGAGCCATTACACACAAAAGAAAAAGCTTAAGCTTAGATGAAGCTTCCACTTGAGGAGCCACCCACTCTTGAGCTCAAACCGCTTCCTAAAGACCTCATGTATGCTTATTTGGGTGATTCAAATACTTTACTGGTTATTATTGCATATGCGCTTAACGAATTGCAGGAAAGTAAATTGCTAAGGATTTTGAGAGAATACAAGTCTGCGATAGGGTAGACAATTGCCGACATAAATGAGATTAGCCCCTCCTTTTGCATGCACAAGATTCTCATGGAAGAGGACGCAAAGCCAACAATAGAACAACAGAGACGATTAAATCCAAACATGAAAGAAGTGGTAAAGAAAGAAATTTTGAAGTGATTGGATGCGGGAATTATTTACCCAATTTCAGGCAGTGCGTGGGTCAGTCCAGTTCAGTGCGTGTCGAAAAAGGGTGGAATGACAGTGGTTAAGAATGATGATAATAAACTAATTTCGACGAGGATAGTGACCAGATGGAGGGTTTACATGTACTACAGAAAGCTGAATAAGGCAACCTGGAAGGATCACTTTCCTTTGCCCTTCAATGACTAGATGTTAGACCGGTTAGCTGGGCATGAATACTACTGCCTACTAGATGGATATTCGGGGTACAACCAAATAGTCATAGCTCTTGAGGATCAAGATAAGACCACTTTTACATGCCCATATGACACCTTTCCATTTAGAAGGATGTCATTTGGGTTATGTAATGCACCGACGACGTTCCAAAGATGTATGATGGCTATTTTCTCAGACATTGTAGAGAAGAACGTGGAAGTTCTCATGGACTACTTTTCAGTCTATGGAAACACTTTTGATAAGTGTCTAGAGAATCTGGTCATAGTTTTGAAGCGATGAATGGAAACTAACTTGGTGCTTAACTGGGAGAAGTGCCACTTTATGGTTGAAGAAGTAATAATTATGGGGCACAAGTTCTCTGCGAAAGTCTTCCATCGTCGAATTCAGTAAAGGAAATCCGCAGTTTTCTTGGACACGCCAGATTCAATCGAAGGTTTATTAAGGATTTCTCTAAGATTGCAAAACCACTATCCAGTCTCTTAGAGAAAGATGCAGTTTTCAAGTTTTATGAGGAATATAAGTCAGCATTTGAGCAATTGAAGAAGAAGTTGACTACAACTCCCGTAATCATAGCATCAGATTGGACAATGCCTTTCGAGTTAATGTGCGATGCTAGCGGTTATGCGGTAGGAGCTATTTTGGGTCAACGCCAAGAGAAGATATTCCATACCATATACTACGCAAGTAAAACCCTTACGGATGCCCAATTGAACTACACAACCACCGAGAAGGAGTTACTTATAGTAGTATATGCCTTTGACAAATTCAGAGCTTACTTAATAGGAACAAAGGTGGTGGTATATACAGATCACTCGGTGATTCGTTATTTAATCTCAAAGAAGGATGTTAAGCCTAGACTAATCAGATGGATTCTAGTCCTTCAGGAATTTGACTTGGAAATAAAGGATAGGAAGGGGATAGAAAACCAAGTGGTGGATCATCTTTTGAGGCTGGAAAATCCGGATAAGGTTGGGGCGGATAAATGTGTAATCAATGAATCGGTTCCATATGAGCAGCTTTTTGGAGTAAACTCAGATTTTCCATGGTATTCAGATTTTGCCAATTACTTGGTAAGCAAAATCCTTCCCCCTGATCTAACACATCAACAAAAGAGAAAGTTCCTACATGATGTCAAGTGGTACATGTGGGATAAGCCCTATTTATTCAGACATTGTGCAAACAAAATGATTCAAAGATGTGTGCCATATAGCGAAGTAAAGAATATTTTCAATGAATGCCATTCATCTGCATATAGGGAACATTATGGTAGTGAGCGGACAGCGGCCAAGGTACTTTAAGCAGGATTCTATTGGCTTACTGTGTTCAAGGATGCCCACCAATTCGTGAAAAACTGTGAAAGATGCCAAAGGGTGGGAAATATCTCAAAGAAGAATGAGATGCCACTCAATACAATCATAGAAGTAGAGGTGTTTGATGTATGGGTGATGGACTTCATGGGACCTTTTTCTCCTTTATTCAACAACATGTACATCTTGCTAGCTGTGGACTACATTTCAAAGTGGGTTGAAGTCGTAGCACTCCCTACAAACGATGCCAAGGTGGTTCTTAAGTTTTTACAAAAAAACAACTTCACAAGGTTTGGCACGCCAAGAGAAATTATAAGTGACGAGGGAAGTCACTTCTGCAACATGTCATTTACAACTCTCTTGGCGAAGTATGGGGTCAATCATAGGGTTGCAACAGTTTATCATCCCCAAACGAGTGGTCAAGCTTAAGTTTCCAACAGAGATGTGAAGAAAATTTTTGAGAAGGTGGTAAATCCGAGTAGAAAAGATTGGTCTTTAAAATTGGATGACGCACTATGGGCTTACAGGACATCATACAAGACGCCAATTGGGATGTCTCTATATCTGTTGGTCTACAGCAAAGCGTGTTACCTCCCGGTGGAATTACAGCATAAGGCATACTGGGCCATTCAGAAACTCAATTTTGATCAAACAGCTGCAGGATAGAAGAAGTTACTCCAATTGAATGAACTCGATGAATTTCAACTGCAACCATATGAGAACTCAAAGATGTACAAAGAAAAACTCTAGAAGTGGTACAACCAAAAGATTATGCAGAGAGAGTTTTAACCGGGACAATCAGTGTTACTGTTTAACTCACGACTGTGATTGTTCCCAGAAAAGCTAAAATCCCGATGGTCGGGGCCATTCACGATCAAGACAGTTTTCCCACATGGCACCGTTGAACTATACAGTAGAAATCCACTTGAAACATTCAAATTCAACGGTCAACGGTTAAAGCATTACTGGGGTGGCGACATCGACAACGGCTACGGCAATCACACTCGCCGATGCGCTATGAACATGAAGTAGTCAAGCTGAAAAACTCAAAAACAAGCGCTCATTGGGAGGTAACCCAATTTTACTTCCATTTACAGTATTTTTTATGTTATGTTAGTCAATTTGTAGTTTAATGTGTAATTCTAGTATCAATTAGTTTATTGCGGTACAATAACTGGTTAGTTAATTCATGATTATTAGTAAATTTAATATTATTTGCTCAATCTTCACGATGTAATCTTATGTTTGTGATTTCAATGTGTTTCAGGTGTTTAGGATGTTAATGGACATGCGTATGAGGAGGAAGATGCTGAGGACACTTCTGAAGATGATGAGTTCCAAGTTGACGAGATTACTGGGGTGTAACAGACTGAGAAGAGCAGACAAACAAGAAGATACATGTTTAGTTCTCAGTTTCGCAGCCTTTAGTGACAAATTGATAAGCACAACAAAGATAATAATAGGAAGTTGACCCGATTGGCAGCTAGACATGACTATATGTCCACTGCTATGAACACATCCTTTGCCTCATTGAACGCGTCCCTCCAAAGTCTAAATCCAGCAGCTCAATTCCAATACCAGCAGCATGCGCCTATGCCGCAATATCCACCATCTGATTCAGACACGGAAGAGAACTGGATGTATGTGCCACAACCACCACCGCCGACATCGCCACCATCGCCACCATCGCCTCACGTTTAGCTGATTACAGGGAAGTCCTCTTATGCTTAATGTTATATTTTTACAATGAGAACATTGTAATTGCTAAGTTTGGTGGAGTTTAGTTTAGTTCGTTATTGCATGTGTAGTTTAGTTTGTTGTATTTTTAGTTCATCTTGCATAAGTCCAACTGTTTGTTATTTACAATCTATTTTGGCCAATGATGAGACTGGAATTGAGTAGACAAGTATAGTATTGACTATTAGAGTTTTAATGTGATTTTCTGTTATGAATTGAATTTTTTCCTGTTTGAAACTGGTATAATAAGGATATCATAGTAAAAACAACTATGTTGACTGATTGAGTCTAAATGGACACATAATGGACCTCTAAAGGATAATGCTATTTTGAATGAAAGAATGACAAGAATAGGCAATGATGGCTAAAGTTAGGCAAGAACTTAAGTTTGGGGGAAAATGTGGGGTATATAAGCTATATATATATATATATATATATATATATATATATATGAATAAATATCGTGGCTAGTCTAGTTTCGTGGCCTTTGTTACTTGAGTAAGTAAGCCCGAGGGGATTGTCCTTACACCTAGTGCCCTAAGACCTTAATAGTTTGGGAGTCGTTGGTCGAAAGGTCGTTAAGGTAGCATTGAAAAGCCTAAGGGAATAAGACATTACACATCCATGAGTATAAAAAAAAGGAATAAAACGGGAAATAAGAGCAAAAAGCCCCCGTAAATGAAAATAAAGCATAAGTACCCTATTTTGACCTTAACTATTTTTGGAGTTCTTGAATTTACACTGTATGACCTTCAAAGAGACCTATTATGTGTTAAATTTGATTTTATATCAGTTAACGTAGTTGTTGAGTAGACACGCACTATATTAGTGATAACAATCTAAGATTTGATGATTGATTAGGAAATTACTAATTGGTTTTGATATGAGATATTATCATGTTTACTTGATTTCTTTGAGGTCGGTTGAACAGACTTTTCACTGTCATTACTGCTGGATTCCTAGGCATGTAGATTAGTTGCATTCTATTGCATTGCATTTTGTTTTGTTTTTGTGTTCGAGGAGTAGCACATGTTTAACTTTGGGGGAGTTTGATGAGTGGGTTTTATATCTACGAATCGGCCTCTAATTTGGACTTAATCTGGGTTGATCCTAATTATTTATGTTCTTTTTTACTTATTTTGTGTTTGTTCTGTGTTTAGGATTGTCTTACGTGGCATGGTGATACATTGGTGGGTTTGTGGCGAGACTTGGCATCAAAATGGGCAAAATCAAAATTTCAAGACATACCTCACTTGTATGCAGCATAAATAAAGAAAAAACCACGGGCGAAATGGCGTCTGAGGAGAGAGAAAGAGGTTCAATTTTATTATAATTCTGCAGCAGCGTGAAAGAAACAATTTGGCATAGCTTGGGACTTTGATTAATGTCAGTTTATGAGTAAAATACATGACTTATGATGAAGATATCCCAACATAACAGAGGGCCATTACAACAAGGAATCAAACTAGCAAGTTTTGAGCCCTATTTTCAGAAGATCATTGGAGGAGAAGATTTGATGGTCAAGATCACGAAGATTGAAAATTAGAGCGAGGATAAGGGTGGTTTTGTAGCTATTCTTTGTCTTTCAATTCAATTGTTATAATTGGGATGATGAATTTCTTTATCTTTTCAGTTTTTATTTCATTTATGATGAAGTAAAGTACTTATTAGGCTTGCAATGGATCTTTATTGTTAAACAATGATTATCATGCCTTGAATTCAATTTAATAATCTATCAATTCAGTTTATCTATTGTGATTTGTACTTTAATTTATGAATTGCTTGATCACCAATTTTATTTGGATTTGTATGGATTCGAGAGATGATGTATGAATCTATGCTTAGTCACTTTAGCATGTGTTCTTGAATTCTATGTTTGAATGTAATCTTGATGAATGATAGAGATATACCTAGCATCACATGTAATCAGGTAAAGAACTTGAATATAAACTTTCTTTGATTTTAATTCACATAGAGATATAGTGAATCAGTTAATTAAGGTGTTTAGCTTAATTCTATCTAATTTGTGGATTTAAGTTAATACGGTGTAAGTGGATCGAGAGATGGCTAAATTTACTTAAGTGTTCTTGATTAATAAACTGAGATAGCGAATTGAACTGGAATAAGGTGAGATACTAAGAGTGAGACTTAAAGTGAAGTTGTAAGCCTAATTCTTCATTATTTGTTTGAAATTAAGGTTATTAAATTGTGTTGGTTGGTTGGGATTTTTAGTTTCTAGTTTTTATTAGTTATAATCATTAATTTGGATAGTTTAATAAAATTGGGTATATATAAAACTGGTAATTAACTGGTAATTGTTAAGTTTAATTTCTTACTATTCTATGTGGAAACGATTCTTTTCTTATCATTGTATTACTTGTTGACCACATGCACTTGTGTGTGAGCGTATTGAGAATTCAACCAACAACTGTCACCCAATCCAGGGATGACAAACTATCATACCACAATCTCAAGGAAGAGGTCACCTGTGACGCCCCAAAATAGGTATACATCACTCATTCTGAGTTGTCAAATACATGGTACAGAAACAAATACAACTTCAGTAATACAATTGTCGTGCAAAATACGACAACACATATACTGTGAGTTTGAATACAACTATTGTCTAATAGAGAGTATACAAACTCAAAAGAAGTCCTCATTACAATTATTGATACACTATTTTACAAAATAGTGAGGACTACTAATCTAACTATCCCGAACCATCACTCCATTACCCTATTTAGTTCTGTTATGTTCTCACCTCCGAGAAGAAAAATGGAACAAAAAGGAAAGGTGAACTCAACTAGCCCAATAAAAGAATATTATGACTAAGATAATATACAACAATTTATCATTAGTCTTCAACAGAGAAAATCGATAAAATATAATAGACAACAAGTTTTAGATCAACAATGCAGTGAAACAACAATCCATTAGAAGAGTCAAGTAGGGAAAGAATTCTACTATCTTCTAAGATTTAAAAATCCATCATCAATATTTTATCCCCAGTAACATCAATCAATATACATCTTGAATCAAATATTTATCTTTGCACTACTGGGCCAAAGATATTTATTTATATCACCAATTAATCAAGTGGTCATCTCAACACCGTTTTTGCAGACCTACGGCCAAGATATTCATTAGGTAATCATTCATCTTTTGCACTACAAAGCCAAAAGATATTCATTAATATCATCATTTAGGACCGAGGATGATGAAAAATATCTTAAAGAAAAGCGAATCCAGGAAACAAAAGGACAAATATTAGGGATTCGTATTACAATTTATCCAAGATCAATAATACTCCATAATAACCAATTTTGAAGAAGAATTCAAAAATAAAGATCAAAACATGCATACAATCAAAGATAATAACCATAATAGATATCTTGGACAAAAAGAAGAAAATTTTATTTTTCTATGAATAGTCTCAAAGATTCGTGAATAGTTAAGATATCGTGAATAATCTGATATCGTGAATAAGTAACCCAAAACAAAAAAGTTTCAAATTTGATAAAAAGTTCAGACCAATATTTCGACATAATGATATTGAAGAAAATAATATCATTTAAGAAGAAAATAACATCCCTTACCTCGTAAAGACAGTACTTCTGACTTGAATACTGGATATAGTGCTGACGGAACTTGCACCGTATAGCAAACCTCAAAGTACTAATATACTCACAAAAATACGCTCAATATTATAGAGAGAGAAAGAGAGAAAACTTATGAATTCTGGTGTGATTTTTAATTCTAGCTAAGCACCTTATTTATAGGAGAATGCTTAGAACGCCATAGCAGACTAACCTGCTACCTGATGACTTTACCTGTTACTATTCAAGCCTACCACATTTGAATAAAAATCGGGATAAGGTCCAAAAATGCCCCTGACATTTTTTCCAATGTCTACTGAGCACTCTTAACTTTTTTGTCCAAAAATACCCTTAACGTTACAATTTTTGGGTCATTCGTGCCCCTTCCGTTAACAACTGTGCCAACTAGACTAACATCCGTCCAAATTGATTACGTGGCAGCCACATCGACATACTAAAAATACTAATTAAAAAATACGAAATACTAATTAAAAAATATACTAAAATACTAATAAAAAAATACTAATTAAAAAATACTAAAAAAAAAATAAAAAATACTAAAATACTAAAATTCAAATTATTTTGTTAATTAAAAAAATACTAAAATTATTTTTACTAAATATTAGAATTACATACTTTTTACTTTTTACTAAAAATTAGTATAACATATCAAATTTTACTAAATATTCAATTATATATTTTACTAAAATGCTTGAATTTACTAAAATTTAACGTAAATTTTTTCTATTACTAACTTTTTTTACTAAAATATGAATATATTTAGTATTATATTTTACTAAAATAAGAATTTACTAAAATTTAACGTTAAATTTTTTCAATTACTAACTTTTTTTTACAATTTAACGTTAAATTTTAGTAAATTAAGTATTTTAGTAAAATATAATACTAAATATATTCGTATTTTAGTAAAAAACAATTTACTAATTGAAAAAAAATTTAACGTTAAATTTTAGTAAATTCGTATTTTAGTAAAAAAAGTTAGTAATAGAAAAAAATTAACGTTAAATTTTAGTAAATTAAGTATTTTAGTAAAATATAATACTAAATATTTAGTAAAATTTGATATGTTATACTAATATTTAGTAAAATGTAAAAAGTATATAATACTAATATTTAGTAAAATAATTTTAGTATTTTTTTAATTAACAAAATAATTTGAACTTTAGTATTTTAGTATTTTTTAAAAAATTTTGGATTTTAGTATTTTTTAATTAGTATTTTAGAATTTTTTTATTAGTATTTTAGTATATTTTTATTAGTATTTAGTATTTTTTAATTAGTATTTTTAGTATGTTAATGTGGCTGCCACGTAATCAATTTAGACGGATGTTAGTCTAGTTGTACAAATTGCTAATTAACAAGAGAAACACGAATGAATTCAAAAATTATAACGTTAAGGGTATTTTTGGACAAAAAAAAGTATAGGGTGCTCGATAGACATTAGGAAAAATGTTAGGGGCATTTTTGGACCTTATCCCAATAAAAATCTCAGCACATTTTCACCAACCAAAAGTGGGGCCCACCATGTTTTAATAAAAATCATTTTATTTTCCGAAACTTCAACAATTCATAATAAATAGCCCTTTCAAATCTCATGTGCTTTCCATGGGAAATTTAATTCTCTACAATTTTGTAGAAGAAATTTTTTTCAAATTCCAATCAGAAAATACCCAAAATCAACAAACGGATGATTTTTAATACCTCTATTCCGACAAAATACTGATAAAACACCTCATCAATAATTCCTTCAATTATAACCACAATAAATAAATATATCCATCATTTATATCCACATAAAATAAATATTTTCTTATCATATGAATCAATAATTAATTATTCACAAATAATATTACAGAATCACAATTATAATGACCAAATTAGTTCCCGTAAAAGAGAGGACTTTCCAATAAGGATTTCTCCTTACTAAATAGCGTAATTAGGTGACCAAAACACTCTCGATGTAACTTTACAGACATTGCCAATAATCTTTATCTAATAATATTATTCCAAATAATATGAATTATTGATCCGATAACGGAGATGATGTGCGTTGACCATTATTGAAAGCAACAATAATATAAAATATCAACGCAACAATTATTGAATCAATAAAATAAAATATTGAGCGATAATTCTTTAATAATTATTATTGAGTAGTGCCTTCTTACGTAAGAATCGATAATTCAACAATACTGCAAAACCGCAGGTATTACTTTTTGCAACCACGCCAGATTCTCGTATTTTAACCAACGGGTATTCCAACGGTGTCAATTGAATAACTACTACCATTATTTGTAAAAACTCAAATTTGTCATTTTTTTCATCCGACCATTATCCGTTATGGGGCCCACAAATGGTTGCACCGTCGTACGAATATTCCCCGACAAATGAATATTTTATAACCACTTGCTTATTTTAAAAATTTTGCACATTTCACCCATAACCAAAGTATTATATCAAATTAATACCTTATTATTCACAATAATAAATAGAGAAAATTTGATTTTATTCATAATAAGTTGGGGTCTTACAACCTCCCCTCCTTATGAAATTTCGTCCTCGACCGACGTACATACCGTGTTTTCAAATGGTGAGGATACCTCGCTTTCATTTCGATTCCAACTCCTGTGTCATTTCTTCAATAGCATGGTTTCTCCACAAAATCTTAACTTGTGGTATAACCTTCGTGCGTAGGACATGCTCTTTCCTATCCAAGATCTTAACAGGTACCTCCTCGTAAGTTAAATCTTCGGCTATCTCGTCTAGTTCTAACTCAATAATGTGGTTCGGATCTTTAACATATTTATAAAGCATAGATATGTGAAAAACATTATGAACACGAGACATACTTGGAAGTAATGCAAGTCTATAGACCACATTTCCTATTCGGTCAGGAATTTCAAATGGACCAATAAATCGTGGATTGAGCTTTCCTCTCTTCCCAAATCTTTATACTCCCTTCCATGGTGCAACACGTAACGATACATGATCCCCAATATTAAATTCCACGTCCTTCCGATGAAGATCCGCATAACTCTTTTGTCGATCTTGTGCCGTTTGTATACGTTGTCGAATCATTTGGATCTTCTCTGTAGTCATTCGTACCAACTCTGGTCCCAACAATGTTTCTTTTCCCATCTCATCCCAACATACTAGAAAGCAAAACTTTCGTCCATACAATGCTTCAAATGGAGCCACACCTATACTTGCTTGATAATTGTTGTTGTAGGAGAATTCCACCAATGGTAGGTACTTATCCCAACTCCCTTTGAAATCTAGGACACAAAGTCTTAATAGATCTTCAAGAGTTTGAATAGTCCTCTCTAATTGTCCGTCTGTTTGAGGATGATATACGCCAAATCAATCAGAATCCGCGCTCCATAGCTTTCTGCAAGCTAACCCAAAATCGTGAAGTGAATCTTGGGTCACGATCCGAAACTATGGATACTGGCATGGCATGCAATCTCACAATCTCATTTATGTATATACTAGCAAGATGTTCAAGAGAATAAATCTCACGTATAGGCAAGAAATGGGCAGACTTAGTTAATCTATCAACAATAACCCAAATCACATCTATGCCTTGAGAAACCTTGGGAAGACCCGTAACGAAATCCATAGTAATGTGTTCCCACTTCCATTTCGGAATCTCAAGTGGTTGTAATGGACCCTTTGGCATTTGATGCTCCGCCTTTACACGTTGACAAGTTAAACACCTCGAGATAAAACTCTGCGATCTCTCTATTCATATTGTTCCACCAAAATGTATGTCGAAGATACTGATACATTTTGGTACTCCCAGGATGGATTGCAAACGGTGTGTTGTGTGCCTCCATCATTATTCTATGCTTCAAGTCAGAATCATTAGGAACACAAAGTCTGGAGTTGACTCAAAGTATTCCTTCTTCATCGATTCTTGCTTTTGGAATAGCACCTTATTGCACTTTATTCTTCATACGCATCAGCTCCATGTCCGTAGCTTGAGCAGCTTTAACTTTATCGATTAAAGTCGGTTCTACTCGTATATTTGATATCATCACGTGGGTACTTGGAGCCTTTACCTCTATCTCCATCCTTTGCAAGTCATACAAAATGGACTTTTGTGTTAACAACATTGCACTCGTACCTGCATATGATCTTCTACTTAATGCGTCAGCTACCACGTTTGCTTTTCCAGGATGATATTGGATGGTATGATCGTAATCTTTCAGCAGCTCGAGCCAACGTCGTTGTCGTATGTTGAGTTCCTTTTGGGTGATGAAATATTTGAGGCTTTTATGATCTGTATAGATCTCCACTTTCTCCACATACAGGTAGTGTCTCCAGATCTTCAACACGAAAATGACTGCTGCCAACTCCAAATCATGAGTAGGATAATTCCTCTATTATTCTTTGAGTTGTCGTGAGGCATAGGCTATGACTTTCCCATGTTGCATGAAAACACATCCTAACCCTTTGCCCGAAACATCGTTGTAGATAACAAATCCATCCGAACTAGATGGTATTGTCAGAACAGGTGCTGAAATGAGTCTCTGGAGTTCTTGAAAACTCTTCTCACAATCCTCGCTCCAACCGAATTTTATATCTTTACGAGTCAGCTGAGTTAACGGAGTAGTGATTCGAGAAAATCCTTCCACAAATCTCCGATAGTAACCAGCTAAGCCCAGAAAGCTACGTACTTCGATCACCGACTTTGGTTGCTCCCAACTTTGTATGGCTTCAATTTTCGTCAGGTCGACAGATACTCCATGTTTTGACACCACATACCCAAGGAATGCTACTTCCTCAAGCTAGAACTCGTATTTCTTCAGTTTGGCATATAGCTTGTTATCGTGAAGCCTTTGCAATACCAGCTTCAAATGGCACTCATGATCTTCACGGCTTTTGGAATAGATGAGAATGTCATCAATAAAGACAACAACGAACTGATCCAAATATTCTTTGAACACATGGTTCATCATATCCATGAAAGTAGCAGGAGCATTAGTCAATCCAAAAGACATGACTAAGAATTCATAATGCCCGTCTGGGGTTACGAAGGCGCTCTTTGGAATATCCTCGCTTTTAATCTTCAGCTGATAATATCCAGAACGAAGATCGATCTTTGAAAAGAATTGTGCTCCTTGCAACTAGTCAAACAGGTCATCAATGCGAGGTAGCGGATACCTATTCTTGATAGTGACATGATTTAATTCTCGGTAGTCGATACAAATTCGCATAATCTCATCTTTCTTCTTTATGAATAACACAGGAGCACCCCAAGGAGATGTACTAGGACGAATAAAACCGATGTCCAACAACTCCTGTAGTTGGACCTTTAACTCCTGAAGTTCAATAGGAGCCATTCGATATGGGGTTTTAGAAATGGGCTTTGTACCAGGTTTAAGGTCAATAACGAATTCAACTTCACGTTTTGAGGGTAGACCGGGAAGTTCTTAAGGAAATACGTCAGGAAATTCACTAACAACAAAAATTTTATTCAAATCTGATGTGTTTTTGTTCAAGTCCGTGACATGGGCTAAGAAAGCTTGACATCCGTTTTTCAATAAACGAATAGCTTTATGGCTTGATATGACAGTGATTGACTTTAATGGTTTGGTTGTTTGAATTCGCATAATAGGTTGGTTAGGGATATGAAAACTACCAACCTTACGAAAATAATCAATTTTAGCATGATGCGTGGTTAACCAATCAATCCCTAAAATAACATCAAATGCAAGAATTTTCAACGAAATAAGGTTGGCAGGTAATGTGATGGTACCGACTTGAATCAAGCAAGATTTATAAACAGTAGATGTAATGAAAGTTACATCTACTGTTTATAAACGAAACAGTAGATGTAATGAATGTTTGCACCAGTTGGCCAAAACATTTTGGTTTCTAAACGAAACTCCCGACTTCCTAATTTGTTCATTTTACATCCGAATTGACCCATTCGAAAGCCTACAATTCACAAATCACATCCTTTACGTGTTCGTATAAGAATTTTACATTTTTGAATCCGCTAACTCAGAATTCACCTTTAAGTTCATTTTTAAGCGTTCGTTTAACGTTTTCGTCCGTTCAATACTCGTTTTCTTCGTTATAAGTCGGAATGTGACGATTCTTTCGCCAACGACTCTTAATTACCTTATCTCACGTGTTGACATTGGAAACGTTTTCAAGTCACACGACAACTTTTGACCTTTAATTCGGGCTTTTTACGTTTTCGACTTTTAACATCTATTTTCGCAAAATTCGTCATAACTTCGTTACTCGTGTTCTATAAGCCAAATCAAATGGAAAACTCCATTGATTCATCATAGTCATCCTAAACAAACAATAGGCACATTCCTTAGCTATAACAATTCTCAAACGTTCATTAAAAACTAAGTTCACGTTCAAGACTTTCTATGTTTTTTTAACTTACGTAACCACTTACGATTTCTATTTGGCCATGACCTATCAATGATTTGGTCATTACTAGGCATCCTTATCTCTCCTCAATAAACATGCTCCACCAATCTACGGTTCTTCTACGAGAAAGAAATCGAAAAAGATGAAGGTTACGATTTATGAGAATTTACCTTTGAAGCAATTAACGTTCTTGATAAACGTTTATTGCTTTGCTTGGAAGTAGAAGGATTATATGATTCTAGCTCTTTCTCTCTCTCTCTATATCTTTGGACAAGCTTTGTAAAACCATAAAATGCCAACTCTAGCTTTGTATATATAGAAAACCAAAGTGAGGGCAAAAATGTCCAATTCTCCACCTCCTTACTTATTTACTACTTTGTCACCAAGTAAAGTACTTGGTGACCAAGTGATATGCTTGCCTTGCACACCAAGTGGTCGGCCCACCATGCCCATGGGTTATCCCCATGGGTTTTACCCACTTGGTGACCCACCGGTTCGATCCACGGTTCGATTTTCTTGCATTGAGCTTAACCAGTCTAATATCGGGCCTTGACTTGGGCTTAACACTTAATCCCTTGGTCTTTATCATATAATTCATTGGGCTTGCTATTGGATTAAGTCCAATTAGATTATACCAACCTTTAACTCATACTCCATTAGAACTTCTCGTATTCTACGCGTATTACTCGCGTATTCTCTTTGTCTAATACTTGTACGATGTTCGTATTATACGTCTTACTATTCTTCATACATACTCATATTTCTTACGTATAATATCCGAAACGACTATACGCATTGCATTTCCCTTTCGGAAATATCTTTCACAAACCCTTAGGTTTTAAGTCTGTAGGCGAAAACTTCGTTTGCCATAACGGAAATATTATTGGATATTCCATACTATCGTCATATTCCAAAATTACGCGTTTCTCAGAATCTCAAACCCTAGCTCCGAACGAAATCGGATGAATAGTATTTTTACGCAAACATTTTCTAAAAACCTTCGTTCTCGTCTTGATAATTCACAACAATTAATTCTAGCGCAAAGCCAGAATACTAACCACATCCACACATTCTAGGTCATAGAACGACCTTCGAACATCGTACTTACATAATAACTCAATTAAATTCATTTAATCTACATAATCAAATAAAAATTCAATTCATTGAAAATTCAAAATTCTTGGGCGTTACAATGATCCTCCGACCTGAAATCACTATATTACTACACGGGAATTTATGTGTTTTGATATCATCAAATGTCACCTTTAATAGGGTGGACTGTAAAGGTGATAGTTGGGTACATCATGAATCGTGTGAGGAATATGAGTGATCTAGATGAAATTTAACTCTCCTATGTATTAGGGGTTATATCCATATGCCTCTTAATTGAGTAGGACTATGAAATGCATGGCCATACTCAAATAGTGATTTGTTTCATATAGTCTACTCATTGATCAAGAAAAACTCAGTTTAAATTATGAAAAGTATGACATATTCCATGACTCGAGTTTAATCTAGGATATTAAGATTAAAAGGATTAAATTACATTGAAACATTGGTCGCGAAAAAGGTTGCATCGAATCATCGATTTTATTATTACTTGGGTAGCAGTGATGCATTACTAGATGCCGCTCACTATTTATAATTTTATAATATTATTTTAAAATTATTGTCAATGTAATAATAACCTATAGGGTCATACACATAGAACGTAATTTAAAAGCGAATTAATTTAAATTGTAAAGATTTAAATATATCAATATGATTGATAGTATTTTAAATCACGAATTTAAATTAAAAGGATAATTTGTATATATGTATATTAATTAAGTAAGACTTAATTAAGATATATATATATACATATATATATAAATTCGGATTTTAATTATATTAGGTTTTGATTAATTCGTCCTAAATTCTATATATATGATATATATCAACCATTTTAGGGATTACATCAAAAACAAAAACTCTAGCCGCTCTTAGAGAGAGACTAGAGAAAACAGTTTCGAAAAAAAATCCTCATCCTTTGTGGCTAGTACCGTGGTTCCTTTTTTTGCAGATCGTACGACGATTCGCGGGGAGTTCGTGTGGATAATGAAAAGACTCAATTCGTTTGAATCAGCTGGACCACCGCCAGGGGGGGAGACCCCCCCTTGGACCCCCTCCGTCGTAGCGCACGATAGTCGTGACCCCAATATGTTATATATATTTTTCTTTAATTATATATAAACTGTTATGTGCTTATTGTGATATGCATGATGCACAGTTATGGCTTTTTGACCCATAGGTTAGTGGTTTTTGGTTTTGAAATACAGCTTGCATGTCGTGCCTTTCTATAAATTCTAATGTAATATTCTCTTCTCATCTAAATCCTCTCGAATGTAACTCGAGGTTTCTTTACGTCTTGTAATAATCTATAATTATGAAGATGACAAGATGAAGATCACAATGGAAAGATGATGATGGAGAGGAGATACATGGATGAGGAAGAATCAAGGAAGCTACTATTTTGAGATCTTTTACCACCTTAGATTGACCTTCAATCTTTCATTAACTTGAAAATATTGACAGTGGATTGGGCCATAACTGTGACACATTTATTTTGTTTTGCACTTTATTTATGCTTGTATATGATATGATAAATAATGTGCATGCTTAATAAGATTAAAAATTGGTGAGATCTAAATTTATTATTAAAATCCCTCATTAAATTATTAAGTCTAAGTCAGATGTCTTCAAATGAATAACACTCATCAAGACCTTGATGAATAGATGTAGGTTTGCCAAAGAAAAATACCATATTTATCTAGGTAAGATGCGATAGGATAATTGTGATATCCAAACTGTTAAAATCATTGAGCCCGACTTAACTAAGTTATTTCAATAGGATTGTGGACTTAGAGGTATAGAGTTTGGTAGGTACCATTAGATGGACTAGTGAGAAATCAACTTCATTCATAGATCACATGGTTGTGCACGCATTAAAGACAAAAAACAAAAGTAGGGTGGCTCAGTCACTAGCACTAGCCATAAATACAAACTTTGTGCACATGTCGTCATGCACTCAAACAACCTTTGGAGCGAGTTATATTGATAAAAAAGTAATGCATCTATTGATGTATAAATACAATGGGCACAATATAAAGAATGGGACATGCAAACATGTGTGATGGCCTAGCCTGTATTACTCATGCAGTGTCTATATGTTACCAAATATACTCTTAGCGCGGGATCTTAGGTTATTTATAGTATATAATTCAGGGGAAATTACTCTTTATGTTCCTGTTTTATTTCTTCTGTTTCTTTTCATACTCAGCTGAGGACCATAAGAACTACACACAGAGCCGACATGAAGCAGCAATAGAAACCTATATACATTTAGACTTTTTTACACTTTGAAGTTTTCCTTAAGGAAATAGATCCAACACAACAGTTAACTATTTCCCCATGTGCTTTCAGCCAAGCAACAAGATATACAAGGTAAGACAGGCATAGAGACAGAATATTAGATGAATCAACACGCAAGTTAACTCTTTCCCCATGTGCTGCAATTTCTATACCCTATCTTTAAGCATAAAAGAAGCAAGCATCATATGTAAAAGGGATTCCTTACTCTTCCATCCCCACCAAACTCCAAAGCATCACTATCCAGTGCAACTCTATATTTCCCAGGCAAGTCACACCCAACTTTATACCTGCATGTTTAAAAGTATTCACTAACAGAGTTAGAGGGACCAGCGAATGAACATATCTTCCTCACAAGTCTTTAAAACAATTGCTAAAAATTGATTCCAGCACTAGCAGTCCAGTTCTTACATTCACTCCATGTGTACCCACATTCACATTAACCCAAATATATAATATAAAATACTATAAAAGCAAATGTACCCGTCATATGTATTCTCTGGGTGAAAATTGAAAACAAAAACTAGATCTCTTCGTTCAAACACAAGAACCTGCAAAAATAATATAAAGAATCCTTGGCATAAAAAATAAGATATGAAAAATAGTATTTCAAATATAAACTATTTAATTGGTATAAAGAAAAGAATAATCAAACAACATTAGTCAACTTCAAGTAATTCAAATGCTATGGTCATCACCCAATATTGGCATCTAACAAAATATCTACATAATATTGAAAGAAGAGTTTAAAGCAGGAAATTTCAGTAATATCCTTTTGGATATATATATATATATATATATATATATATATATAAACATATTTTACATTACAAGTCAATCGTAAGGAATCTAGACATCTTGGGATCGAATCCCACTTGCAACAATTGTGAAAAGGCACCAAAAATGTTGAAATGGGACCACAGACTTCCTACTCTGCTGTTTTATACCACTGAAACTCTGCTCCTATTTCTAGTATCATGGAGGATTGATACTTGGTGGAGGAACTTGTAAACTCTGCTCCTGTTTCTAGTTCAAGTAAAGTAGTGAACAGACACATTATACAGACACATTCAGATTTGTATAAACAAGCCTATTCCCACACAGATATAAAAAGGAGGGACAAAGGGCTTTAAAAACTAAATAGTACGCAAATAAGTTGAAAATAGTGAGCAGTATTTCAGTTCTTCAAACTGAGAAAGAAATTAGTGAACATGACTCAATATGCAAAAAAAGATTACCTAAAGTTCCCCAAACAATACCAAAAGAGTAATTATTTACACACTTGGAATCGAAGACACTACCAATGAAGCTATACACTTGAGCAAAGTCTGGAAAAAATGTAATTAACATAATCATCATCAAATCAAGTCCGATAATCTATCAGCTCAGTCTTTGTATGTACCAGTTAAATTGGCTTACATGACTAGCTAGCTAGGATTAAATTCACTTAGAAATGCATTCTATGTCTGAAAAGAAATTCAAGTACACAAAAGCTAGGGCTCAAGAAAATAACTGTATTCATAACTGTAAAGACCACAAGAACAAACTAAATTCAACATAATAGATAACATTCAAATACCTATGTAAGATTTTCCCTAATTTATGCTCTCTTTAGGTCGGAGTACGAGTCGACGTTCGCGGCCATTCACCGGCGGCCACTGAACTGGATCCCGATTCCCCAGATGCAGAAGTTCTACTCCATCGCCGATGTGTCGCTGGAGCTTAGAGCGGTGGCGGCGAAGAAGTTGAAAGACAGAGAAGAAGTAGCGGAGGGATGGGAAAGAATGAAGAGAGGCGAGGAGAGAGAAGAAAGTAGATCTGAACCTCGTTTTAATTTCAAGTTTTAACTTTCGTATTTTTTTTCTCTCCGTGTTTTTCATATAGATAACCTTTTTTTTATAAAAACGTTATCTATTTAAAATCAAAAATTGCCCATATAAATACATAATATTTTTTTATATGTATCTATAATGTTTTGTTAAAAAATATTGTAAAAAAAACCACAACGTTTTTAATAAAAACATTATCTTTTAAGTATTGTCTTTTTATGATTTTGTACTAGTGAAGGTTGTCTACCTAAATAATTATGTTTTAAGAGATTAGCCAAAGCTAACTTAAGTCATAATAAGATATGGATCCTGGCTCACTAGAAAGATTTAATAGAAAATGCTTTCCGATTTAATGGGGAGGGCTATTAATTTGAAAAAAAATAGTGGGAGGTATTTTTTGAATATACTATTATCAATTACATAATATCAACTCTGCAATTTGACTTATTATTTTGGCACTTATAAATTGTAGATATCAATGGAAAACAACAACAACACAAGTAGTCTTTCACAACAATCAGTCCTTCAGAAGGACAAGCTGGGTGGAATTAATTTCCTTGACTGGCATAGGAACTTGAGGATTGTCCTCAAATAAGAGCGTAAGCTATATGTCATTGAAAATCCCATTCCTGCAGTACCAGTTGACATTGCACCACGTGCAGAGCATAATGCTTACAAGAAGCATCAAGATGATGCTCTGGACGTGAGTTGTCTCATGCTAGCAACTATGAACGCTGAGCTTCAGAAGCAACATGAGTTGATGGATGCTTATGAGATGATCGAGCATCTCAAGAAATTGTTCGAAAGGTATGCTCGACAGGAAAAGTATGATACAAGCAAAGCGTTGTATCACTGCAAGATGGGTGAACGTGATCCAGTTGGTCCACATGTGCTAAAAATGATTGGGTATATTGAGTACCTTGATAGGATGGGTTTTCCAATCACTCCGGAAGCCTAAACTGATCTTTTTTTGCAATCTTTGAACATCAGCTACTCTCAATTTGTTATGAATTATCTCATGAATGAAATTGAGAAACCACTTACTGAGTTGTTTAGCATGTTAAGAACTGCTGAGAACAACATGAAAAAGGCAGGACCCACTCCCATAATGATGGTGAAAAGGGGAATGCTAAGGGAAATTAGAAAGGCAAGAAAAAGATAGGATCTAAATCTTTTGTCAAACCCAATTCTAAAACTAAACAGGCTTTAAAACCTAAAAGTGGGGTGGCTAAAGAAGGTGATTGTCACTGTTGTGGAAAACCTGGACACTGGAAGAGGAACTGTCATGCTTATTTGGAAGATGTGAAGAAAAGAAAAGGAAATACGACTTCTGATTCAGTTATATATGTTATAGAAGTCAACTTGTCTACTTCTACATCATGGGTATTGGATACTGGATGTGGTTCTCACATTTGTGTTAATGTGCAGGAACTCCGAAGGAGTAGAACTTTGGTGAAAGGAGAGGTTGACCTACGAGTTGGGAATGGAGCAAAAGTTGATGCACTTGCCGTAGGAACACATCATTTATCTTTGCCCACTAGGCTAGTAAGAAGATTGTTATTATGTGCCTTCTATAAGGAAAGATGTAACACACCCAAACTCGGGTACTTGAAACCCAAACTCGGTGCTTTACGATACCATTTCTATGAGCAAAATAATACTAATAATAATAACAATAATATAAATATCAAACTTAATTTACATATATCAAAGTCTAATCCCAAGTATGCAACCTTTACTACAATATATTACATGATAGATAATAGATACCATTGTCTTAATACTGTCTAACTATTACAAAAGATAACATAAGGTTATTCTGATTGCTTTCCTTTTTCCTTGTTCTGGCTTGAACATTCCGATTGATTATGCTTAGCTGAAAATATTTAAATTTAAAGCAAGGATGAGCATTTGAGTGCCCAGCAAGTAATAACAATTATAAATATATTAGCTGAAAGGATTAAATGTTTTCTTTGAATAACTCTTCTACAACGAATCAACAGTTGTGAAGTAAGCTGAACCAATAATAACTACATATCAAATCTATCTCAAATTTTTGAAACTACGTACTGACTATAACTAGAGATTAGTCGACAGATCATATGAACATTGTTTTTTCATTTTCACTTGGGTTTAGCAAAACTTCATCCATGAAAAATCATAACTTACGATTACACGAGGGTGATCTCGCGATGTGCCTGTGTATTGATCAATACTACATGCAAGAATGATATTATCGTTCACTCTATCCACCTTAGGTGCACAAAAGTTTTCCATATTCGGGATGTTCATACTTGGTTGGAATCCAACCAAAACAATCTGGTTGGATATGATAACTTTCTATCTTGTTCAATAATATTTTTATGTCTAAATTTGAATCAAATAGCTTAGATGACTTTTAAGTCAACGTATCATACTTGAAATCAATAAGTATGTATCAACATATGATTAAATCTGATGGTTATCCAAGTGGGGACACTTATGCAACCCTATATACTGAATTAACTAATGAATAAATATCCGAATTATACAATAATACAATGATTGGATAATGTAAGAACTTGTATGAATACAAAGATTGGATATATAATCAATAATAATAGAGTTAATAATCTGGCACAATAATATAATTCTGAAACTTTCTTACTCATGTCTGTTGCATAAAGAAAATGCAAAGTTAGGATACTTGTACAATGTAAAGAATAGTTCGGATACTTGCTCAATAATAATTGGAGTAATTTTAGGAAACTTGCATAACATGATATACCTGTTTGCACGAAATAAAAGTAGTGCATAAGGTTTAGATACTTACTGATTGCTACAACTTTACAATAACGCAACTTAGTTCTATCTTTTATATCAAAACCTATCATTAATAAGATCATTCGTTCGATTAGAATAATATATCATATCACATAGTACTGTTAATTACAGTAAGCACATAACCTAATCACATTGTCACATATGTTTAACAGTCATTACATCATAAACAAACACGTATCTAGTCAAATTATCTAAGTTCAAATCAATTTCTAAAATATTTCATTGCACCGACGGCTTTATTGGGTAAATATCGAGTCTAAGACTCTATCCTGCAGTTCAATAGTTGTTTAGATATTTTAAATATCAGTCATATTATTTTTCATAGCCTTATAATAATTTTTAAATAATTATTATACTTTATCATGAATTTTTAAACTCTCAAATCATTATTAAATGATTTAAATATTAACTAATTCTATTATCATTAATATTTAATTAATATAAAACTATTAATGAAACTCTTGCCAAAATATTAAAGTTATTTATAATAACTCAAAATATTTTAAAGTATTAATATTACCCTTAAATGATTTTTAAAACATTTAAAATCATTTTAATTAATTACCATTAATATTAAAATATTAATCTATTATTTATCAAAATATTAAAAGTCATTAGTTATAACTTAAAATATTTTTAATTCATTTATTTCCTTTTAAATGATTTTTAATTCAATAAAACTATTTTAAACTATTTATTTAATATAATTATTAAATAAACATAATATCATTAATATTAAATTATTAATGAAATTTACTTTTAAATATCAAAAGTTATATTTTATAACTTAAAATATTTTTAAACTATTTATTTTCATTTAAAATGATTTTTAAAATATTAAAATCATTTTTAATTAATTTATTTAATATAATTACTAAATAAATCTAATATCATTAATATTTAATAATTAATGAAACTTATCTTAAAATATTAAAAGTTATGTTTTATAACTTAAAATATTATTAAATACCTTATTATTATTTAAAATGATTTTTAATACAATAAAATCATTTTAATTAATTTATTTAATGCATTTATTAAATAATTTAAATACCAATAATATCCAAATAAATAATAATATTTATGAAAAATATGTCAAATTATTTAAAGTTAATTTTATAACTTAAAATAATTTTAAAAACTGATTTTATAATTTTTAGGAATTTTTTCTATTTTTAATGTATTTTTCGAAAATAATAACACAAAAATAATTAAATCCGTCGCTAAAGGCTTTAGTGACAGTTTTAGTCACGATAGGTGTTCTTGTGGCTCAAGAACACTGACAGTCAATGCTCAAGGGTACCTCATTTGACCATCAATCATTCCTTGTATAATGTGTTTCTGGTCGAGTTAAAAGTTAGCTATTATAGTACGGATGTAATACTCACAGTATAACAACAAACATGGTCAAAACATGCATCATATGCAAGATCTAAGCTCAAGAACAAGCTATCAGAGCCGCTTCTCTTGGCGTTTACGGATCGCTCGAAAAAACAAAGTCGCTTGGTAGGTCGGCGATTTGGATGGCCTTAAATCTGTCAATCTGTTCATGTTAAGTGTTTTCTGCTCGACGGGCTATCTAGACAAACTATCAGAGAACATGTTGCATTCCATGGTCAAGTCTAAACATAAATAATCAAAACGCGTTGGGGCTCGAAAAATGTGTGAACAGAGTTCATTTCTTCATTTCGGGTTTTCCGTAATGAAGAACGAACAATATCTTACTTTGGATCCTTATATCTCACGTTGTGAGTTTGCTCTATGTGATCTATTGATTCCAGGTGTAGCTAACATGTAATACTACATATCCATTATATACAAACAGTATAACAACAACAGATAAAAGCGAGATCTAAAGTAGGTCAAACCATGTCAGAAGACATGTTCTTGAATTTTCTGGAATTTCCGTAAAGCAGTTGATTTCGATGGATTAGTAAGCTAGTTTGACCTTCCACTGTGTTTAATAAAATGATGATATAAGGGATCTAGAGGCATATATCCATAGTAAACATAACAAGCTACAACTTAGTTACCATAACAGAATCAAAACAGCTAACATAGGAAAGATCTGTAGACATGAACATATTGTCAGAACATTCTGGGTAGCATCTGGGTTACCCAGATTAGCTTGTCAGTCGCCGCCAGGTGACCGACTTTGACCATCAATAACTTTCACTCTACAACAGATCTGACTCTGAATCAAGTTCTAGATTCAAGATCTCACAGAATACTACAACTCCAAAACATAAAACACACCAAATCATAAACAGAGAGAGATCTACAGCCTTTGACTTTTGCTTGTCAGACACAAAAATAATCTTTTACCAGATTTTGAAAAATGACAAATCCGAGCCTCTAGATGTTATGGATCTAACATCGAGCAACCCAGATCATCATTATATACTACATATTACATGTTTAACACAAAAAGCTAACATCTAACACTTTAAACAAGATCATATTTCTTCTAGGGTTCTTACCTCTTTATGAACAAATTCTGATTTCTATGCTTCTGATTTGTTGTTAGTGTTCGTGGGGATTGATTTGGGACTGATATAAAACTATAATTTCGTGGGTTTGGTCTTGAGAGAGTATGGCTAAGTGTTTGTTGCACACATGAGGCAATAATGCATTTTCTCTCTCTCTTGAATTCTATATAATCCTTGATGCAATGAACTTGGCTGCTAATGATGGCTGAGAGTTGGAATGCTATAGCTCATAACTAGACAACAGGGTGGCTGGCCAGATTTGCAAAGATCTTGTCTAACCAATAATTCAAGAATGGGACAAAAAGGGCAAAATTGTAATTTTGCAAATAAGTCAAAGGGTATTCTTGTCCAAGGTGCTTGAATCTAGGGTTTAATCACTAGATTTTTAACCTTAAAGTTTCCCAAATAATTACTAGGGTTTGGATAATTAAGAATTAAAGTGTAGTAAAATTTTAATTAAAACATACTAATTAAAATTAGGGTTTTTAATAAAATGTAGGGTTTAAATAATTAGGGTTCCTTAATTATCATTAGGGTTCCAATATTAAAATTTCAATATTCTAAAATAATAATCAGGGTTTATAATTTTAGCAATTAGGGTTTCTAATTTTAAATTAGGGCTTTCAAATATTAATTAGGGTTCTATCTAATTAACATTAATTCTATAATATGCACATAATTCATATAACACAATTTCTGACCGATCATAACTTTCAGTTTTAAATTTCCAATCATGGTTTATGACAGTTATACTAGGGTTTGTCGTGATACACCATAATTGGCTAACCATTAACAATCTACACATGTATAGTATGTATTTATAACACAAAAAAATAATATTATACTTAATATAATATTATTATTCTCATTCATAGCTCAAAATCCAAAATTAGGATTTGAATTTCATATCTGATTTATGTTTCACATATAGCATACATTATTAATTAAGTTAAAATAATTAACTTAAAACTACGAACTAAAATTCATATAATAAAATAGTAATTTTAATAATTCCAATAATCATTTTATATATTATTTAAATAATATAAAAATCATATTTTCATAGAAAATAAATAATAAAGACATTTCTACTATAAAATTAATTATTATAAGTATATACTTTATAATGATCAATAATTCTAAAATAAAATTATTTGAATTATTCATTTAATAACTAATTTTATTTATCGCATATATACATATTACTTGACACATATTCTCATCTTTAAAAGAAAAAAAAAATTAATATGCAAAATTTCTTATTTATTTATATAGAAAATATTCAGGTTATTACATTCACCCTCCCTTATAAGGATTTCGTCCCCAGAATCACTGTTTTAAAACTCATACTTATAAGGGTACATAGCATACATAGTCATTTCAAATAGATCTCGATCAGATTTGATCGAACCGATCTTTAACTATTCAGCATAAAGTTTGTCTATCTGATTAAACGGAAGTTTGATTTCTAAAAGAACTCAAATTTCTCCTTCAAAATTTCTTTATAAAATAATTTATTATATATGATGTATATCAAAATATAAAAGTTATACGAATAATACCTGGAGTTCTATTCTTAGTTTCCATCAGATATCTTTGGATCATCGTATTGAAGACTATTGCGGTTGATTATGTTGGTTTGTTTGTTGAAGTGGGTTTCATTGTCACTAGTCCCGCTGCCTTTTCCTTTACTCGCGCTCCCTGTATCCCCTCTTTTTTTCGAACAGTCTTTCACCTTATGTTTCGTTGATCCACACTTGAAACACCCTCTGTTCATCCTTGGATTGGGACAGTTGGGAGAGATATGTCCCTTATGCCCACACCTGTAGCACACAAACTTACCCTTAAGACACTCCCTTGAGTGATTCTTTCCACAATTCCCACACTGCGTAACCTGTTTCTTTCCACCTCCTGGCCTACTTCTGGTATTCCCGAAATTATCTCCTTTTCTTTTCCCAGTCTTACTGCCACTATTTTCTTCTTCTGCTCTAGCTTGATTTATTTCCCACCAAAAATTCGTCTCCCCTTTCATCGTATAGGTGACAAAAGCTGTCTTTTGCACATCCGTTACTCTAGCTGTCACAAACATCTCTACAGGGTCAATTGATCCTCTAAATTCTGGCTGTTCGATTGCTTTGAAGTCTTTGACGTTTACTGATCGATTACTTGGTTGATTTCTCGCGGCTGGTAATCCCTTCTGCATAGCTTGAGCATTCATATTCACCAAATTTTGTGTCGGGTCTAGTTGTCTTTCAGCTTTGTTAATAGGTTCTTCTGCCTTTTGGTTTCGTTTTCGTCTTGGCCGCATTATCTAATTAAATAAGATCATGTCCATCTAACTAATTCATCGTACTTTTCATAACATAGCACATACCGCTTTAAACATCTGCTATCCCCTTTGTGACATAAAAGTCGGGAATCGTTGCCACAACTTATACAAAAGTTGAGAATACTACTTTACACAGACATACTTATCGTATACGCATCATAGAATCATACATATTCAAATAACACTAATACTACTCATTTCATATGCCTTCACTAAGGATCAATTGCTTAGCATTCTATATATTCCTATTATCCTCAATAATCCATTGTCACTTAGCTATACCTAGTTCGTCAAACCTTCCACACCTTATGAGTTTAAGAACTCGAGCTTGATCTTTTATCCTTTAACTATATTCTACCTATCAATTATACTATCATTTTTGGGTCTGGTACTACACTTTCCTGTATAATCACCTCATTGAGGTAGCTTTCAATGTGAGCCTCTATTTCAGCTATTGGCTTTGATATTGGCTCGGTTATGGAGGTTGATTCTTTCTTTACGACCTGAGGGTATGCTAATCCTTATCACATATAACATCTACACACTAATTATGTTGATTAACACGTAGTATATACACACAACAAAGAATAATTTTACATAAGTTAGCTTTTACTTTGTTTAGCAATGAATATTTATTCAATTCATCTTCTTTTAAACTCTATATGAGTTATTTATATTTTCGATGTTTCCCTCTGTCCTAAAGGTTATAGCCTAAGGTCCGTTCCACCTAAGGTTTCTAACCCTAAAGCTTTGATACCAACTTGTAACACCCCCAAACTCGGGTACTTGAAACCCGAACTCGGTGCTTTACGATACCATTTCTATGAGCGGAATAATACTAATAATAATATAAATATCAAACTTAATTTACATATATCAAAGTCTAATCCCAAGTATGCAACCTTTACTACAATATATTACATGATAGATAATAGATACCATTGTCTTAATACTGTCTAACTATTACAAAAGATAACATAAGGTTATTTTGATTACTTTCCTTTTTCCTTGTTCTGGCTTGAACATTCCAGTTGATCATGCTTAGCTGAAAACATTTAAATTTAAAGCAAGGATGAGCATTTGAGTGCCTAGCAAGTAATAACAATTATAAATATAATTAGCTGAAAGGATTAAATGTTTTCTTTGAATAACTCTTCTACAACGAATCAATAGTTGTGAAGTAAGCTGAACCAATAATAAATACATATCAAATCTATCTCAAATTTTTAAAACTACGTACTGACTATAACTAGAGATTAGTCGACAGACTATGAACATTGTTTTTTTTCATTTTCGCTAGGGTTTAGCAGAACTTCATCCGCAAACCGTCATAACTTACGGACACGAGGGTGATCTGCCCAATGTGCCCTGTATTGATCAATACTACATGCAAGAACGATATTATCGTTCACTCTATCCACCTTAGGTGCACAAAAGTTTTCTCATATTCGGGATGTTCATACTTAGTTGGGAATCCGAACCAAAATAATCTGGTTGGATACAATAACTTTCTATCTTGTTCAACAATATTTTTATGTCTAGCTGAATCAAATAGCTTAGACGGCTTTTAAGTCAACGTATACATACTTGAAATCAATAAGTATGTATTAACATATGATTAAATACAATTGTTATCCAAGTGGGGACACTTGTCTAACCCTGTATACGAATTAATGAGCAGAATAAATATCTGAACTATACAATAATACAATGATTTGATAATGTAAAAACTTGTATGAATACAAAGATTGGATACATAATCAATAATAATAGAGTTAATAATCTGGCACAATAATATGATTTTAAAACTTTCTTACTCATGACTGTTGCATAAAGGAAATGCAAAGTTAGGATACTTATACAATGTAAAGAATAGTTCGGATACTTGCTCAATAATAATTGGAGTAAGTTTAGGAAACTTGCATAACATGATATACCTGTTTGCACGAAATAAAAGTAGTGCATAAGGTTTAGATATTACACAAATTGCTTTTACAATAACGCAACTTAGTTCTATCTTTTATATCAAAACTTATCATTAATAAGATCATTCGTTCGATTAGAATAATATATCATATCACATAGTATTGCTAATTGCAGTCAGCACATAACCTAATCACATTGTCACATATGTTTAACAGTCATTACATCATAAACAAACACGTATCTAGTCAAATTATCTAAGTCCAAATCAATTTCTGAAATATTTCGGTGTACCGACGACTTTATCGGGTAAATATCGAGTCTAAGACTCTATCTTGCAGTTCAATAGTTGTTTAGATATTTTAAATATTAGTCATATTATTTTTCATAGCCTTATAATAATTTTTAAATAATTATTATACTTTATCATGAATTTTCAAACTCTAAAATTATTATTAAATGATTTAAATATTAACTAATTCTATTGTCATTAATATTTAATTAATATAAAACTATTAATGAAACTCTTGCCAAAATATTAAAGTAATTTATAATAACTCAAAATATTTTTAAAGTATTAATATTACCCTTAAATGATTTTTAAAACATTTAAAATTATTTTTAAATAATTACCATTAATATTAAAATATTAATCTATAATTTATTAAAATATTAAAAGTCATTAGTTATAACTTAAAATATTTTTAATTCATTTATTTCCTTTTAAATGATTTTTAATTCAATAAAACTATTTTAAAACTATTTATTTAATATAATTATTAAATAAACTTAATATCATTAATATTAAATTATTAATGAAATTTACTTTTAAATATCAAAAGTTATATTTTATAACTTAAAATATTTTTAAACTATTTATTTTCATTTAAAATGATTTTTAAAATATTAAAATCATTTTTAATTAATTTATTTAATATAATTACTAAATAAATCTAATATCATTAATATTTAATAATTAATGAAACTTATCTTAAAATATTAAAAGTTATGTTTTATAACTTAAAATATTATTAAATACCTTATTATTATTTAAAATAATTTTTAATACAATACAATCATTTTTAATTAATTTATTTAATGCATTTATGAAACAATTTAAATACCAATAATATCCAAATAAATAATAATATTTATGAAAAATATGTCAAATTAATAAAAGTTAATTTTATAACTTAAAATAATTTTAAAAAGCTGATTTTATAATTTTTAGAATTTATTTCTATTTTTAATGTATTTTTCAAAATTATAAAAAAAATAATTAAATCAAATGCAAAAGGCTTTAGTGACAGATTTACATCATGATAGTGTTCTTGAGGCTCAAGAACACCGACGATCGATCTTTCGAGGTACCTCCTTTGACCATCAATCATTTCTTGTATAATGTGTTTCTGGTCGAGTTAATGGTTAGCTATTATAGTACGGATGTAATACTACACAGTATAACAACAAACATGGTCAAAACATGCATCATATGCAAGATCTAAGCTCAAGAACAAGCTGTCAGAGCTGTTCTTGACGTTTTTGGGCTGCCCAGAAAACAAAGTCGTGGCCGGTCAACGATTTGGATGGCCTTAAATCTGTCAATCTGTTCATGTTAAGTGTTTTCTGCTCGACGGGATGTCTAGACAAACTATCAGAGAACATGCTGCAATCCATGGTCAAATCTGAACATAAATAATCAAAACGTGTTGGGGCTCAGAAAATCGTGTCAGAGTCTGTTCTTCATTTCTGGGTTTTTCCATAATGAAGAACAGAACGAGTATGCTACTTTGGATCCTTATATCTCGCGTTGTGAGTTTGCTCTATGTGATATATTGATTCCAGGTGTAGCTAACATGTAATACTACATATCCATTATATACAAACAGTATAACAACAACAGATAAAGCAGACCTAGGCCGGTCAAACCATGTCAGAAGACATGTTCTTGAATTTTCTGGAATTTCCAGAAACAGATTTCGTGGATTAGTAAGCTAGTTTGACCTTCCACTGTGTTCAATAAAATGATGATATAAGGGATCTAGAGGCATATATCCATAGTAAACATAACAAGCTACAACTTAGTTACCATAACAGAATCAAAACAGCTAACATACGAAAGATCTGTAGACATGAACATATTGTCGAGAGCGTTTCATGTAGTATCCGGGGTTACCCAGATTGGCTTGGTCATGGTCGGTCAACTGACTTTGACCATCAATAACTTTCACTCTATAACAGATCTGACTCTGAATCAAGTTCTAGATTCAAGATCTCACAGAATACTACAACTCCAAAACATAAAACACACCAAATCATAAACAGAGAGAGATCTACAGCCTCTGACTTTTGCTTGTCAGACACAAAAATAATCTTTTACCAGATTTTGAAAAATGACAAATTCGAGCCTCTAGATGTTATGGATCTAACATCGAGCAACCCAGATCATCATTATATACTACATATTACATGTTTAACACAAAAAGCTAACATCTAACACTTTAATCAAGATCATATTTCTTCTAGGGTTCTTACATCTTTATGAACAAATTCTAATTTCTATGCTTCTAATTTGTTGTTAGTGTTCGTGGGGATTGATTTGGGACTGATATAAAACTATAATTTCGTGGGTTTGGTCTTGAGAGAGTATGGCTAAGTGTTTGTTGCACACATGAGGCAATAATGCATTTTCTCTCTCTCTTGAATTCTATATAATCCTTGATGCAATGAACTTGACAGCTAATGATGGCTGAGAGTTGGAATGCTATAGCTCATAGCTAGACAACAGGGTGACTAGCCAGATTTGGAAAGATCTTGTCTAACCAATAATTCAAGAATGGGACAAAAAGGGCAAAATTATAATTTTGCAAATAAGTCAAAGGGTATTCTTGTCCAAGGTGCTTGAATCTAGGGTTTAATCACTAGATTTTTAACCTTAAAGTTTCCCAAATAATTACTAGGGTTTGGATAATTAAGAATTAAAGTGTAGTAAAATTTTAATTAAAACATACTAATTAAAATTAGGGTTTTTAATAAAATGTAGGGTTTAAATAATTAGGGTTAATTATCATTAGGGTTCCAAAATTAACATTTCAATTTACTAATTATGGCTTTCAAATATTAATTAGGGTTTAATCTAATTAACATTAATTCTATAATATGCACATAATTCATATAACACAATTTCTGACCGATCTTAATTTCCAGTTTTAAATTTCCAATCATGGTTTATGACAGTAATACTAGGGTTTGTCGTGATACACCATAATTGACTAACCATTAACAATCTACAAATATATTGTATGTATTTATAACACCGAAAAATAGTATTATACTTAATATAATATTATTATTCTCATTCATAGCTAAAAATTCAAAATTAGAGTTTGGATTTCATATCTGATTTATCTTTCACATATAGCATGCATTATTAATTAAGTTAAAATAATTAACTTAAAACTACGAACTAAAATTCATATAATAAAATAGTAATTATAATAATTCCAATAATCATTTCATATATTATTTAAATAATATAAAAATCATATTTTCATAGAAAATAAATAATAAAGACATTTCTACTATAATATTAATTATTATAAGTATATACTTTATAATGATCAATAATTCTAAAATAAAATTGTTTGAAATTATTCATGAAATAACTAATTTTATTTATCACACATATACATACACATTACTTGACACATATTCTCATCTTTAAAAGAAAAAAAAATTAATATGCAAAATTTCTTATTTATTTATATAGAAAATATTCAGGTTATTACAAAAAACATTATTTCTATTTCTTGTTTGGACAAGAAAGGTTTTTCATTTATAATAAAGAACGACCGTTGTTCGTTTTACTTAAAAGGTTAAGTTCAGATGACCACCTGGGTTTAAATGTAGTTTTACTGACTACAGGTGGTTAAGTGGGAAACCGCCCAAACCCCAGGTGGTCATCTGAACTTAACCCTTACTTAAATGATATATGTCATGGTGTTGCACAATTGTTTAACGGTCTTTATATTCTTGATTTAGAAATGCCTATCTATAACATAAATACAAAACGATTTAAATCAAATGATTCAAATCCGACATATCTCTGACACTGTCGTTTAGGCCATATAAATGAGAAACGCATATCCAAACTCCATAAAGATGGGTTTTTGGATTCATTTAATTTTGAATCATATGAGAAATGCGAGTCTTGTTTATTATGCAAGATGACTATAGCCCCTTTCACTGGACACAGTGAACGGGCTAGCGATGTATTGAGACTTATACATAGTGATGTATGTGGACCCATGAGTTCGTTAGCAAGAGGTAGTTACATTTACTGACGACTTCAGTAGATATGGATATGTATATCTTATGAGACACAAATCCGAATCCTTTGAAAAGTTCAAGAAATTCAAGAATGAAGTTCAAAACCAATTTGGCAAAAGCATAAAAGCCCTTCTATCTGATCGAGGAGGTGAATACTTAAGCCAAGACTTTGATGACCTTCTAAAAGAGTGTGGTATTATATCACAACTCACTCCACCTGGAACATCACAACGAAATGGTGTATCTGAGATGAGGAATCACACCTTGTTGGACATGGTACGATCAATAATGAGTCATTCAGATCTTCCAATAAGCTTCTGGGGTCATGCCCTAGAGACAACTGCATTTACACTTAACCGTGTTCCTTCAAAGACGGTTTAGAAGACACCATATGAGATGTGGACTGGGAAACGTCCTAGTATGTCATTCATGAAGATTTGGGGTTACGAGGCGTTTATAAAACATCTGGATTCTGACAAGCTCGGACCCAAATCTGACAAATGTAATTTTGTGGGATACCCAAAGGAAACAAAAGGGTATTATTTCTACAAACCTTCTGAGAACAAAGTGTTTGTTGCTCGAACTGATATTTTTCTAGAAAGAGAATTTGTCTCTAAAGGAAACAGTGGGAGGAAAGTAGAACTCGAAGAAATTCGAGAACCACAAAATATCATTGAACATGAGTTGGAACGAGAGCATGAACCACAAGATGTTGAGGAAAGTGAACCGGCTCAAATTACACAAGGCATTCGTAGATCTGGTAGGACACGCCAAGAGCCCGAGAGATATTATGGATATCTTATGACTCAAAACGGCGATGTGATGTTCATAGATCAAGATGAGCCTGCTTCCTACCAAGAAGCTATGAATGGACCAAATTATGAGAAATGGCCTGAAGCCATGAAATCTGAGATGGACTCCATGTATACTAACCAAGTATGGACTCTGGTTGATCCACCCGAAGGGGTAAAAGCAATCGGGTGCAAGTGGATTTTCAAGAGGAAAACCGACATGGATGGTAACGTACAAACCTATAAAGGCCGACTGGTAGCAAAAGGTTTCAAACAAGTTCAAGGTGTTGACTATGATGAAACCTTCTCTCCAGTGGCAATGGTTAAATCCATCAAGATATTACTTGCTATTGCAGCCTTTTATGATTACAAAATCTGGCAGATGGATGTCAAAACTGCTTTCCTTAACGAAAATCTCCTTGAGGATGTGTACATGACACAACCTGAGGGATTTTTCACTCCAAAGGATGCTGTAAAGGTATGTAAACTGCAGTGATCCATTTATGGATTAAAGCAAGCCTCTCGGAGTTAGAATCTTTGATTTGATGAAGCAGTCAAAGAGTTTGGCTTTATAAAAAATGAAGATGAACCTTGTGTATATAAGAAGGTTAGTGGGAGTCACATTGTATTCCTAGTATTATATGTTGATGACATATTAATTATTGTGAATGACATTCCTTCCTTAGAGGCTGTAAAAACATGGTTAGGAAAATGTTTCTCCATGAAAGATTTGGCGATCTTTTTACATTTTAGGTATCGGGGATCTATACTGAGATAGATCGAGAAAATGCTCGGCCTAAGTCAAAGTACATATATTGATAATGTGTTGAAACGGTTCAGCATGCAAGAGGCGAAAAGAGGACACTTACCCGTGACTCATGGTGTAAAGATCTCTAAGGCCCAATGTCCTAAATCACAAGATGATGAGGAGCATATGAGAAAGATCCCTTATGCTTCGGCAATTAGATCTATTATGTATGCAATGATATGTACTCGTCCGAATGTCTCGTATGCTTTGAGCATGACGAGCAGATACCAGTCGAATCCAGGTGAAGGTCACTGGACAACAGTCAAGAATATCCTCAAGTACCTAAAGAGGAATAAGGATTCATTCTTGGTATATGGAGGTGAAGACGAACTGGCAGTAAAGGGTTACACAGATGCTAGTTTCCAGACTAACAATGATGACTATAAGTCTCAGTCAGGTTTTATGTTTTGCCTTAATGGTGGTGCTGTTAGCTGGAAGAGTTTGAAGCAAAAGACAGTAGCCAATTCTACAATAGAGGCTGAGTATATTGTTGCTTCTAGTGCGGCCAAGGAGGCTGCATGGATTAAAAAGTTCATCACTGAACTTGGTGTTGTTCCAACCATTGTTGATCCGGTTAAGCTATATTGTGATAATAATGGAGCCATTGCACAGGCTAAGGAACCCAGATCTCACCAACGATCCAATCATATACTTAGACGGTACCATCTCATCCGTGAAATCATTGATAGAGGAGATGTACATATAGGAAGAGTGCCAACAGATGATAATGTTGCAGATCCACTGACCAAGGCTTTATCGCAGCAGAAGCACGATGGTCACACTAGTTCAATGGGTATTAGATACATGAGTGATTGGCTCTAGTGCAAGTGGGAGACTGTTAGAGTTTGTGCCCTAGAGGCCAATTATTTTATATAATTGCTTAACATTTTGATATTATATTTGATTGAATGAATAAATGATTTTATTATGGTTTTAATTATTGCGTTATATAAACGTTAACATAATAAAATTCCTTAAAATAGTGATACAAATTATATAGTTTCAAGTATGTGACTTGAACATGAGATTATATAATTATAATTAGTATCATTATTCTTAAAAGTCCCTAGTCGAGTATTATTGTTGATGGGATAATAATGATGCATTGAGACTAGTATGTGGATTGACTGATAACCAAATCTCATTGGTCATAAATATATAAGATATTAAGTCAATGCATAGGTACATGTTAGAGAACGATGTACTGGACAAACCCACCATGAGAATTCTACGTGGAGCATTATGCGAAGTGTCATTAGTGATTCTCATAGTGACAATGATGTAATGATCCTCTGACTTGAAATCACTATATTACTACACGAAAATTTATGTGCTTTGATATCATCAAAGGTCATCTTTAATATGGTGGACTGTAAAGGTGATTATTGGGTACATCATGAATAGTGTGAGAAATATGAGTGATCTAGATGGAATTTAACCCTCCTATGTATTAGGGGTTATATTCATAGGCCTCTTGATTGAGTAGGACTATGAAATGCATGAGCATGCTCAAATAGTGATTTGTTTCATATAGTCTACTCATTGATCAAGAAAAACTTAGATTAAATTATGAAGAGTATGACACATTCCATGACTTGAGTTTAATCTAGGATATTAAGGTTAAAAGGATTAAATTACATTAGAACATTGGTCACGAAAAAGGTTGCATCGAATCATCGATCTTATTATTACTTGGGTAGCAATGATGCATTACTAGATGCCGCTCACTGTTTATAATTTTATAATATGATTTTAAAATTATTGTCAATGTAATAATAACCTATAGGGTAACACACATAGAACATAATTTAAAAGGGAATTAATTTAAATTGTAAGGATTTAAATATATCAATATGATTGATAGTATTTTAAATCACGAATTTAAATTAAAAGGATAATTTGTATATATGTATATTAATTAAGAAGACTTAATTAAGATATATATATATATATATATATATAAATTCGGATTTTAATTATATTAGGTTTTGATTAATTCCTTATAACTGCTATATATATGATATATATCAGCCATTTTAGGGATTACATCAAAAACAAAAATCCTTGCCGCTCTTAGAGAGAGACTAGAGAAAACAGTTTTGAAAAAAAATCATCATCTTTGGTGGCTAGTACCGTAGTTCCTTTTTCTGCAAATCGTACGATGATTCGCGGGGCGTTCGTGTGGATATCGTAGAGACGCATTTCATTTGAATTGCGTTGGAGATTCGACCGCATTGATTCTAGCTTTAATAATCAATATAATTTCTAACCACTGAATTAATTTATTTTTCGCATGGATCCTGTTTTAGGGTTTCACAATTGTCTTTCAATTGTTTATTTACGTTGCGTTTTATGTGCCGAAACCCAATAGTATGTCCATAACATAATAAGCAATAGATGACAATATGATGTAGGAAATGGAAAGCAGTATACATACATTCCTAAGTACATCATCATCTAAATACATCATCTCGGTGTACATGTGGAAAATATAGGGAAATGGGGCACAACCGCCCAACAACTAACAGAGGCCTATCAAAAGATATAGTGAGAACTATGTCACAGCCGCCCAATATCTAACAGAGGCCTATCAAAAGATATAGCTAGAAATGCATCAGAAGATGTCAATAGTGTTGATGTCCACATCATCCAACCTATCCATCTGATGTAACTCCTCCTGAGTCACTAAATCTTTGCTAGTAGGGATATCAGGCCGATACAATGGAGGATCTGCACTGGTAAAACTACCTGAATATGGGCCACCTGAAGATCCAGCCCCAGAGCTGGAAGGATTAAAAGTGTCCGCCTCGGAAGGATCTCTGCCCAAATGCCAGATAAAGAAATATGCGTGGTCCAACTGTTGGGTCAAACTATTAATCTACATCAAATGAGTAGGCTCTTAGACGCAGGCAATCCAATCCATCATCATGACAGAGCAAGGAACCATATACCCCAAAAATTGTGTGGCGTAGGTCTGGGCTCCAATGGTGCGAGGGAACCACCAGTGGTAAAAAGCCTTCTGAGTGAAAGGTTCCTTTAACAAAGTAAAGTCATAAACACCATCAATGAGACCTCAGTGATTGACTATAACAAAGGCCAATGACGCCTGGCAGGAGGAAAGATCGGAATGTAAACCTCTCATGTGGTGCTCCTAATAGCACGCTCTCCTAAATAGAGCTCCCAACTTTCATTTATAAAGAGAGGAATCTGACAGGTGGATAAAACATACTCGACACCAGTCGGGAAACCACCCTTGAAGCCAACTGTCAAGTGGTCCTCAGAGTAGGGAACCAATATAATGACATCAGCTGTCAACAACTCCAACTGTAAGCACGAATGGGTAAAACAATCAGCTACATGAACCTTCGCTAAAGTGGAGTGATGCGATCATCGTCCCCATGGATATGTGTCTAAACCTAACAGGCTAACGAGACGAAGATATGTGAGCCTCTCGTAGGCCCAAAACTGCCAATACAAGATCAAATATATGTGGTTAGTCAAACTCTCAACCCGAATGAGGGAAATCAAAAGAGAAAATACTCACCAACAAGAGTGGGTAGAAACCTAACCAAGCCTCCGTCACGCCCTCTGAGCGTAGATGCATTCCCATGAGGAAGTAGGCAAAGGTGTAGGAGCCCCAATCAAAATCTTTAATACGGTCCACCTCCCGTGTGATGCTGACTATAGAGAATGACACCGTCGAAGAGTTATCTGCCAGGAAACAACCCCTGAGGATGATCAGAAACAATCGCCGAAGGATGCGATCTCTAACCCTCCGATCATCGGGAAATGGCTCAGTCAAAACCCTACTCGTGACATTTACACTCAAAGGACCAGTACGGACTGTCCTGCCCTTGAGCACCGTTGCCGGGACTCCCAACAAGGATTTGATGGCAGTCGGGGAAATATCAGCCATAAAAGGCACTGGCGCCCCGGAAAATTCCCCAGTGATGAATCGCCAATCCATCTATGTCATCATCACCTCATAATGTAGCAAATGGAGAGACTGAGTCTGGTGAAACCAGCGCTCAGACAAAGCCGTGAGATAACCCCAGGGACAACGACAGAGGAGGATGGAGAAGAAAGCCTCAAAGCCCCAAGCATGCACAATCTCTCGGTACTCTGGATGAAGAGTCTAGTACAGAGAATGTATGTTGAACCAGTTCCCTCGAGGCTGCATAAAGTTGGGAACCTGCATCATAATGCAAATTAACATCATAACCCTTTGCCCCCACAAATGGGAAAATGAAGATTAACACGACTTTTACCTCATTCGCATGGAGATAGATCGAGGGGTGATGATCATCCAAAAGCTCTGGATTAATCACATTTATAGCTGGAAGCTCTCTAAGGGGAATATAAGAAGAAGGAGCAAGATCCGCAACAGGTACATCCTCTTCCTCATCCTCAGCATCCGGTCTCTCAACCCGGATAGGATGAATCACTGACTCTGTCAACCGACGAGGCTATCGAACTGGGCGAGGCTGAGGCACCTTTGAAGCTCTCCTCCTCACACCTGAAGAGGTCCTACGAAAGCTACTTGGCTAGTCTGAATCCATATAACTGGAAAAAATTCTCCAAATCACGTCAAAAGGGGTGTTGAAAATTCTAACCTGGAGCTCATTAAATGCATTTCACAGCTATATGCATACTTGCATTACTTTAACATACATCTGCAGTTGAGTTAAAAATGCATGTTCATTTAATGCCTAGACTTGTGAAAAAATTTCGCCAGAGTCTCCTTTGTAAAAAGGACTATCCACATGCGCGTAGGCATGACTAGGTGGCCATTCAGTAGCACACCAACTCAAAGTCATAAACATCCTATATGCATGAAAAATCGATAAGGGTAGCCTAATTACCAAAATTACTTTGTTTTAAAATCGTTGCTCATTTGTCCTCAAATATGATGAAAAATAGCAGAAAAAGGTGCCAAATTAACTATTTCAAAAGTCAATTTTTTTCACATCAATACGATCATCATGGTAAAATACTAACATTTATTATGTTAAATAATTTTTATCAAGTCATATGAGCATTCATATTCACTACTATGTGTTTTGAAGCATTCTATATGATATCTCACTCTCTAATGGTCAAAACTGAAAAAGAAAACATGTAAACATTACCAGGATAGTGCATAACGATTGTACGGTGACGGATTTTGCAGAAAACAACACGAACTCCGTAGATCTAAAGAAGAAATCTCGAATTCTCTGTATGGCTTCAACTTAAAAATGACTTGTGAAAGGGAAAGGTAAGTGAGATATAGACCACGGGTGGCCGCGGGTCTACTTGCGGTAGCCATGGGTCTACCTGTGGCTACCCTAGGTGGTCCCTAACCCCTCCGACTCGATTAAATTTGAGATGCAAAGGAGGTCCCATAAGCTAAAAAGTCAAATTAGGAAAAATGATGCTACAGAAAAACCTGAAATCTTGATTTTCAGAGACCAAACTGCGGGTCTACGTATCAATCTTTGGTATTCGCCCAGATATAGAGTTTACAAAGACGATGATTAAAGCTTTTGAAAGCTACCTTACGCAATACATTGTGAAGGTTTGATGCCATCAACCTGGGGTTGTAATTGCAATCAAAAGCATATATCTTATCAGAAATCCATCCATAGCGGAGATTTCATACATTCTAAGCCGTTGAGAGCTATTTCAATGAGGGTCAGACAACCTTGACATAACCAGCCGTTGGCGATAACTCCAACGAAGCATTGGATATGGTCCGTTGATTCTAGCCATTGAGAACTATTTCAACGAGGGTCAGGCAACCTTGCAAATACAAATCGTTGGCAGTAACTCCAGTGAAAAGTCATAAAGACCTGCCGATACAAATCGCAAAAAACCATCCTCATCAAGGAGGAGCGATGATTGAATCTGTTATACCGATCCTCAGCCACCAAGACGCGATTCCCCAAGAGTCTCTCACACATAAGAAGTTATCTTCTATGGAAAGCCTGCCCAAAGGATTAAGGACTTTGGTGATAACCCCAATGTTTACATCTTGTGGTCTCAATCGTGGAGAAACCTCCATTTTGAAGACATCTTTGCAACTTGTCGGCAAATCAGACTCAAATAGCACTGATGGATAGTTTAAACCGCTGGCAATAACCCCAACATGGCAGCAGGAGATTCCTATGACAAGATCTTTGGAAACTACCGGTCATGTAGAAATCCAAGTAGTTCAACATGGTCATCATTGAAAACTCCATCCCTCGACAGAAGCGGCGGGAGCAGGCAGTTATCACATCCCATTGGAAATCATTCCACCAAACCACACTTAGCATTATATTACATCATTCTGCATTGCATTTGCATCATGATCAACTTGTCACATTTCAAGTGTCTAGTGATCTTTATCCTATCCATACCATTGCATTGCATGAATATAATAAAGAGGGGAATCTATAGAAACGTGAAATTTTGCATTCCTGTTACTAACCATGCAGGAGGGAAGAATTGTCTTCCAGAGATAACCCTGGAAGTCATCTCAGTTTCAAACCTGGAGACAACCCTAGGAAATTCAGTTCAAACCTCAGAGACAATCCATGGGGATCCTGTTCAAGTTCCGGAGATAACCCCAAAAAGTCAGTTTCAACCCCGGAGACAACCCCAGGATACTTAGTTCAACCCCGGAGATAACCCCGCGAGGTCAAACACACCTCAGAGATAACCATGAGGACATTTAGCATTCACAGCAGTCCAATCTCAGAGATAACCCAAAGAAACGACTGCAACATCTGCGCTAAAGCTAGAGATAACCCCGATGGGGGCAAAATTTTCATTTTGCCACCTCAACTCCACATTCACGTCGTCTCAACACAATTTAATCCACACTTCTTACAAAGGTGTCCCACAAGAACCATAGCTAAAATCCCGAGTGACAACTGCACAAGATAGTACACCTGATAGAATTTGAAGACTTGGAGATCTAGTTATGGACCCATCTTCTTGGCTTTGTACAACCTCTAATCCCATGTCATTGTGTAGCTCTCAACAACAGATTTCTAAAAAGGTACAACACTTCTTTATTGCAAGACTAAATTGAAAGTTTTGAGTGGACACCGCATAGCCAAAGTGCATGTACTTCAAGAAAATTGGACCCGTATGGCCCGAGGTAGTCCAAGCAGCTGCATGTAGACCCACGACTATGACGGATAGACCCACGACCATCTGATCTTTAAATATGAGCTCTTGACAGGTCATTTGAAAAAAAAAGAAAATGAGAGAAAACTCTGTCCATTTCAGCATATAACCCCTGCTAAAGTGCTCTAAACTAAGTGATTCTTCTTTCTAAACACTTGTAAGCTTGTGTTTTGTAACATACTGAAGTTTAACCGATGGAAACTGAGTTTTTAGGCGTCAAAAGCTATTTGAAGTCTTCTTGGCAGCCCATTATAAGATTTTTTAGATTTTTAAGCTTTCTATTACTTCTATATATTTATATATATCTACTAACGTTGAGAGTCACGTTGTGTGGGTATGCCCGGATCGTCGATCCTCTAGCTTTTTATTGCTTATATATATCTTATATATATTACCAAACTCGAACTCGAATGAGCCTGGATAGAACATCAGGTGCGTTTATTACTTATATATATATATGTATATATATATATATTTGCAGTAAATGGCCACGAAGTAAACTCCAAGCTTGACAGAAATGTAAATATATATATACATTTCAAAGTGTTGCTTGGAGTTTACTTCGTGGCAATTGATCGTCCATATATATATATACTTATATATATTTACTGCTTTTATATAAATATCTGCTTTAATTGCTTTCATAATGTAGATATTTAATCTTTCAGCATGCGGGCTAGATTTGCCTCAATCTGGCTACTTCTAACTTTAACCAGTTCAAAGTGACTAAAATTGAACCGTTGAAGCTAGAGTGGTTTAGATTTACTCAAATATAGTTCTTTTTCTAGCATTAGTACATATTACTTTTACACGTGAGCCTAGAAATAATGTGATCATAATTCAGTCTCTGAATCTAGATTTGGTACCCGTGATGGACATTTTGCAGCTGCAGTAAGCTTGTAAATTATCTACGGTGTCTGAATATCCTTTGATGGCTCTTATATCCACAAGGAGTTCGACATTTCTATGTATCTTATTTTCTCGAAGATGCCTCGCATCTCGAAAATAAAAGCAATCAAGCCGAACACATAATAAAATTGAAGTATCAAAGGCCTGAATTACTATTGAGCACAAGGGTTTGAAAAAGCTTGTTTTACAAAACTTCATTGTTATATCTTGTTAAAATTGAACTTTTATACAAAAGTAAAACCCTTTGTATATAGGTGCAAACGAGGCATAACACTATTTCCAAACAACTGCACATATACCTAACATATACAAAGATAAAAGTTTAATGAAAAGTGGTGGTAACCGTGTTATCACGAAAGTCGGGGTGTGCCTAACACCTTCCTGTTAGGTTTGTAATATTCATGAACGCAATCAAATTGCATAAAATAATGCGGAAGCGTGTAAAAATCAGAGTTTAAAAAATTTACAAACCATATACCCGGATCACCCATTATGCACAATTATTAATTAAACGAAAAGATAAAGAATAAATCATACCCTTGAAGATCGAGCTTCCTCAGGTACAAGTTCACCTCCAAATCCTTTCGCGTTCAATCTTGAATCCACCGGGTTTGGTTCCTTCCTTTGACCAACGTTAGCCACCCAAATGTTTGGCCTCTAGAGGTGATCCACCAAGGAAGAAGAAAATTCAAGAAGAAGGGGCATTGGCTCAAACCCTAGTTTTTCTATCTCTATAGAAAGGGTGTACTCTCCCAACAATTGGAATTATGTCGTATGTTGAAAAATCAACAACCCCCTTACCCATAATAAGACTCCTCTTATTAATAGATGCGGGCAACCCTCCTTAACAATTAAGAAATTGGGTTTTATTTAATTAATTAAATTCTTTTAATTAATTAGGCTCCCTAATCTTATTAGGGATAATTAATTAAACTCTTTTAATTAATTTAACCTCCTAATCCTATTAGGAATAAATGAGAGTACTTATATTAAATTAATTCCTAAACTCTTTTAGAAATTAAAATAATAATAATTGTAATAATATTAATAAGACTCCTCTTATTAATTTATATTTAATATTTCTAAAATATTAAATAATAAATATTAAGCTATTTAATTTATTCTATCACCATAGATTAAATTAAATATACATAACATATTATTACGATTATGCCATTAACTTCTTAAATAATTATTCTTCCTTTTATGGTGTGACCCTTTAGGTTCTCCATATTAAACCGTTGTGAATAAATCAATTAGAATAATTCTAATCTTATTTAAATAAATAAATTAAATAATTAATTTATTTAAATAAATAATATTTATTCTACAATAGGGATAAGCCTCCCTAGCGATCAACGACTTTCCGTATAATATAGATTTCAACATTAATCATAAAAGAACCTTTGAGTAAATAGTTACCGTCTAATTCAATCCTTCCACCATACAATGTCCCAATTAAATATAAGACATGGAATTACCACAAGTCTTACTTTATTTAATTATATGTATTTCGACTCTTAAATGCACAACTCCAAATAATGCAAATTAGAAACTCCTTTCTAATTTCATTCTGCCTTGGCCAAGGACTACTGGGTTGTCATTTATCGAATCACATAGGACATTTCTCTTCTTTTATTAGAAGTGGTAGATTCTTTATTGATCATACATTATCTCCATGTACAACTTATTATACCCAAGCATACCCTTTGATATACCCTAAGGGTCTTAAGGAATAAGTCAAAGTATAACTCATCATACACAAGATACTATGATGATCTCAAGTCCAAGGATCACTTGTACTACTATCACTACAGTAATTCCTATTGATAGGCAAATAAAACTCCATTAGGTATTCTCTAATAAGCACCTACATACTTGCTTTAGTGTCTCCACACAAATGATCATGAGATCAATCATCCTCATCCAATGAGCAAGCAACGTATGTACCAATCTATCCGGATTCACTAATCCCCAATTTAGTAATCCAATGATTGGGAACTATTTTAGTTTTAAGCTTTCTAAGAATTTAGATCTCATTAGAATGATCATCATCATTATTCTAAAAGCATTGCTTAAAACTATGGGTTTATCACATATTATAAAACAAAGATCATGTAGATAATTAAAAGCCTTTAATAAATTAATACTTTTTATTAATAAATGAATAAGATTGTTACAAAAGTATATGCTTTATCATCAAACATGATTGGCTTGTGTGCATACTACTTTCAATCTCCCACTTGCACTAAAGCCAATCGCCATGGTATCTTATACTCTTCTTCTCTAAGTGACGATTATCCTGCATTTGGATAAGCTTTAGTTAATGGATATGTAATGTTGTTCTTGAGAGTCCACTATCTCTATAGTGATTTCCCATCTTTCAATGATTCTAATAATCAAATAAAAGTGCCACAACACATGTTTAGATCCAAGATGAGACTTGGGAACTATTCACGGTTCTCAGTAATGAACTTTTAATCCAAACAATCAACTTGCGACTTCATTTATAGCTATATACTTTGTCTTTATCACTAAACCAAAGAACTCTTTCTTTGTTTGGAACCTTTCCAATTCATCGCACTAACTGCTCAAGGTAACCTTTACCTTAAAGTGGATTTTCTGATCGTCTTCGTCTCGTCTCGAAAAACTCGAGTCCGTAAAGCCCTCTAGTTTTAATTCGGACCCACCATGTATGCTCACATCCTTAGTGCTTGCTTAAGAACTTTAAGATGTTTTTCACCGTCTTTACGTTGATCTTCTCGAATATGACCGATCAACATCATCGTCTCTCGATATTTCATTGCATACATGATTGTCACTCTCACGCGATCTCTCTCTTTGGAGTCTATGGGGACTATTAAGAGAAATACACTCCATAGCTCATCGACATGAAACATCTCTTGGAGTTTGCCATGCTAAACGACTTTAGCATCAAATGAATATACGTTCCTTGGGTTAAGTCGAGCATCCTCTTGTATCTATCTATATAGATTTTATCCCCAATTAAGATACTCGTCCCAAACCATTCATGGAGGAATGTTTAGACAACTTTATCATTACTGATTGTAGCATTAGTATGTCATTCCTTATTCGTAGTATATCAACATATAATATTAGGAATGTCACGACGCTCCCACTGACCCTTTTGTACACACTAGAAGTCTTACCTCATCGAATGTAACTCTGGATCATCATCTTCTATGATGCGTACCTCATCATCATCATCCATGATGAATCCATACCTCCTAGGTATCTTCGGTACTATTCCAGACTTATGATTCGGTTGTGGTACAATAGGTCTATCTACAGGTTCTTCTTATTTGACTTATAGTGTTTTGTGGTTCTTGAACTCTTCAAGATCTATTATCCTCCCACTAGCCCCTTCAATAATAAACACCTTTATCTTAGAAGGCGTGTTTCAGAATAAACACCTTTTGCTAAGTAGAATTATAGAACATATACCCTAAACTTACTTTAGGATGTCCCACAAATCTGTACTTGTCAAATCTTGTCCCAAGCTTATCTTTTGAAACCTTTTCACATAAGTTGGACAACCCCTTATCTTAACATACTTAAGATTAATAATCCTCCCTATCCATAACTTTTATGGAGTCTTGGGGCCGGATTTTGAGGTTACCATTTTCGTAGATATGCAGCCATTTCTAGGACATTATCCTAGAAGGATACTGGAATGTCGGTAAAATCATTATGGACCGCACCATGTCAAACAAGGTATGATTTTTCCTTTAGATACATCAATCAATTATTGTGTATCAGGATGTGTCCATTATGAGAAAAACCATTTGAGATGATCTAGAAACTTATTGCACAAGTATTTATTCCTTGATCTAATCAAAGAATCTTAATACTTTGCCAATTTGTTTCACTTCTGAATTCTTTGAACCTTTCAAATAATTCACACTTGTATTTCAACAAATACATACATTCAACTCTTTGAATGATTATCTCCTTTTCTTATACTAATTTGTTCAATATGCAAAATTATTTTCATGTAAGTCAAGTATACAAAATTTATTAAGTAATATTCCAGTTCTATACAAAACATTATTATTATAAATAGAACAACAATTGTTCTTAATTATAATACCAAAGTTTTAATTGTCCAACAATAAAATGGAAATAATATTTTTAACAAGAACTGGAATACAATAACAACTTATTGACTTAATAGATTTGTCCGTAGGCCAAACTATAAGTTTCTATGGCTAATATGGCAACCTTTGCTACATTTTCCGCACATAGAATTACTTATATTTGTTTAACTTTCTACTTCTACTTGGTCCCTTCATAAATCTATATTTATGATAACCAAAGTCGGTATCCAATACCCAAGTAGAACCTTGACTTAAAGAAAAATTTATTTCAATCATGAACAAAATTGTATTATGAACCAAACTTCACTAAGCTTCTTTGGTTAGCCTCGCAAGATGCTTCTTGCAGCTTTTTTCGATGTCCAGTTTATAGCGGTGGAAGCAAACTCCTTTCTTTATCCATATCGCTTTTTTTCTTATTATCCTTTGTTTTTGCCTTTCTATTTACCTTCTTAGAATCGTTCTTCTTTTGTAAGATCCTTTGGCCCCTACCAAGAAGACATGGTCTTTCTTGGTTGAAAGTGACTCTCAACATTTTTCAACATGTTAAGCAAATCAAGAAAAGTCGATATTTAGCTTATTCATATGAAAAATTCACAACAATTAATGAAAGGAGTCCGGAGTGAGTGCAAGATCAAATCTTGGCTCAACTCTCCATCCATGACAAAACCAATTGTCCTAATTGATCAATCAAATTGATTATGTTAATAACTTTTTATGTCATGCATATAAGTGCCATCGGCCATTCTAGATCGGAAGAGCTCCTTAGATATCTCGATATCATTCATCCCTACTTTCCTCACCATCAACTACTTGATGTGCGGGAATATAGTAGGAGCATCCATAGTTTCATCTTGTCGCCAAAGCTCGTTACTCATGGATGCGAGCATGATGCATTGAGCCAATCAGGCATCATCTTGCCACTTTCTAAAAGTAGCAATCTCTTCCTCGAGGCATTGTGCGCAACCATTGCGAGGATAGGCGATTAAGGACATAAGATAACTTTTCAGCTATGAGAACTATTCTCAAATTCCTTAACCAATCCGTTTAATTCGGTCTGGTTAATTTAGCATCTAATATGCTTCGCAGTGATAGTAATTTTAGACATTGTAAAATTCTGTAAATGAATTTGTAATTAACAACATTTTAACATACATTCTTTTATTAATTACCAAAATAATTTAGGTCTTGTTTTAAATTGGTATCTCCCACTATTTTCTTCAAACTATATTACCCTCACTTATATAGTTCGGCAAAATCTAATTAAAGATTTGCTAGTGAGAATAAGGATCCCATTTCAAATGTATATAGCCTTGTGGTGACACAACAAACTATATATAAATAAATAGGTAGACAACTTTTGTCAATTACATCAACTATGCAACTCCTTTTATTTTGCCTCTTAGATTATTTTGATCAAGTGGTGGCACATCCGAATCAAAATTATCCAAGTTAAGTCCAACCTAGCACTCCATATATTCAAAAAAGAAAAATATCATCCTTGTGGTGACACAACAAAACAATATTGTTCAATTTTCTTTATAAGCATCAAATGTGATAAATTAACATCTTAAATACTTAATACTTGCCTTGTGGTGACACAACAAACTCATATTAAATATTTAATACTCTATTAATTTTATCATGCTAGAAGGCGACGTTCGATATTCCAAATATCTTTGAACGCTTAGGACTTAATATAAAAATTGAGGGTTTGTTATTAATTTGTCTCATCTTGTTTAGCGCATGCGCATATATATATATAAAATACGTCATATTAATTAACATGCTAAGCATGTTTGCATAATATATAATATATATAATATAAGCATGCACATATAGAATACTATATTCTACCCGGATTGATTATGGACTTTTATTCTAGTTTGGTTCACTAGAGCCACCAAGTGAACCAAAAGGTCAAACCCTAGGGGTGCAAGAAATAATATTTAAATATAACTATTACATTTAAACCCGGGCTCCATTACAAATGGGTCTTCAAGCGCTCCTTGTCCCTTGATCTCCAATTCTTCAAAATAATTCTAACTATTCCTATTACAAAACTATTTAAAATAAATAGAAACCTTGATCAAAGGGGAAGTACATAGGAGGAGATAGAATTTACATTAAGAAAAATTAGAGAAGACGAGGTACGCAGACCCCATTTAATAAAACCCATACATTCATGCATCCAACTAAAATAAAATCCAATCATATTGGTCAATAGTCCATAATCAATCCCATTTATTATCATACACATCACCATATGCATCAATAAATAACATTCATCTTATGAATAATAAACATTTAATATATATATTGATATCATTTAATGGGCAACTTTAGTTAGTATAAAATTTATTTTTGAATCAAAATAAACTCCTTTATTTTAATCCAAATTTAAATCAAAATAAAACTATTTTATTTTAATTTATCTAATTTTGAATAAAATAAACTATTTTATTTTAATCAAAATTTTTAATCAAAATAAACTCCTTTATTTTAATTAATTATGGAATCCAATTCCATATAAAAAAAATCTTTAATTAAAATAAACTCTTTTATTTTAATTAATTATGGAATCCAATTCCATGTAAAAAAATCTTTTATTAAAGGAAACACTTGATATTCTTTCCTATTCACAAATAAACTCCTTTATTTTTGAATAATATGAAATCTTATTTCATATTTAAATAAACTCCTTTATTTAAGGAAACATGAATTTTCTTTCCTATTCACAAATAAACTCTTTTATTTTGAATAATATGAAATCTATTTCATATCTAAATAAACTCCTTTATTTAAGGAAACATGGATTCACTTTCCTATTCACAAATAAACTCTTTTATTTTGAATAATATGAAATCTATTTCATATCTAAATAAACTCCTTTATTTAAGGAAACATAAAATCCAATTTCAACTCCAATTAGTTATTATGGAATCCAATTCCAACTCTAATTAGTTAGCATGAAATTTAATTTTAATATTAAAATAAACCCTTTATTTTAATATTAAAATAAATCTTTATTTTAAAATTAAAAAAACTTTTTATCTTAATTATAAAATAAATGAAATTATATATATATAATAATAATAATAACCGAAACCGTTATTATATATATATATAATAAAACGAATAATATATATATATAATAAATCGGATAATATATATATATATATATTATCACGTGGCCTGCGTTAATCATGATATATAAAACTGAAATTATGTATATAAATTATATATATCAATTACGGAAATCCATAGTTTCCACCTACTGCCGAAAAGATTTGTGCTGCCGAATTGTTCACGTCAAAAGAAAAAAAACAATAATCACTTTTTCACGAAAAAAAAAATAATCATGCTCCCTTTTTGAAAAACAATTAGCATGTTGCAGTTGTTCACGTCACTTGATTTCCGTGCGGTTTTTTTTTTATTTAAATTTTATACAATAAAATTATGCCCAATTAAATTGTTCTAAACACATATCAATATACATATCAAATTAAAACAATTAATAATTTGCATAAAGGTTTGGCTCTGATGCCACTGTTAGGTTTGTAATATTCATGAACGCAATCAAATTGCATAAAATAATGCGGAAGCGTGTAAAAATCAGAGTTTAAAAAATTTACAAACCATATACCCGGATCACCCTTTATGCACAATTATTAATTAAACGAAAAGATAAAGAATAAATCATACCCTTGAAGATCGAGCTTCCTCGTGTACAAGTTCACCTCCAAATCCTTTCGCTCAATCTTGAATCCACCGGGTTTGGTTCCTTCCTTTGACCAACGTTAGCCACCCAAATGTTTGGCCTCTGAGGTGATCCACCAAGGAAGAAGAAAATTCAAGAAGAAGGGCATTGGCTCAAACCCTAGTTTTTCTATCTCTATAGAAAGGGTGTACTCTCCCAACAATTGGAATTATGTCAGATGTTGAAAAATCAACAACCCCTTACCCATAATAAGACTCCTCTTATTAATAGATGTGGGCAACCCTCCTTAACAATTAAGAAATTGGGTTTTATTTAATTAATTAAATTCTTTTAATTAATTAGGCTCCCTAATCTTATTAGGGATAATTAATTAAACTCTTTTAATTAATTTAACCTCCTAATCCTATTAGGAATAAATGAGAGTACTTATATTAAATTAATTCCTAAACTCTTTTAGAAATTAAAATAATAATAATTGTAATAATATTAATAAGACTCTCTCTTATTAATTTATATTTAATATTTCTAAAATATTAAATAATAAATATTAAGCTATTTAATTTATTCTATCACCATAGATTAAATTAAATATACATAACATATTATTACGATTATGCCATTAACTTCTTAAATAATTATTCTTCCTTTTATGGTGTGACCCTTTAGGTTCTCCATATTAAACCTATTGTGAATAAATCAATTAGAATAATTCTAATCTTATTTAAATAAATAAATTAAATAATTAATTTATTTAAATAAATAATATTTATTCTACAATAGGGATAAGCCTCCCCAAGCGATCAACGACTTTCCGGATAATATAGATTTCAACATTAATCATAAAAGAACCTTTGAGTAAATAGTTACCGTGATAATTCAATCCTTCCACCATACAATGTCCCAATTAAATATAAGACATGGAATTACTGTCAAGTCTTACTTTATTTAATTATATGTATTTCGACTCTTAAATGCACAACTCCAAATAATGCAAATTAGAAACTCCTTTCTAATTTCATTCTCGCCTTAACCAAGACTACTGGGGTTGTCATTTATCGAATCACATAGGACATTTCTCTTCTTTATTAAAGTGGTAGATTCTTTATTGATCATACATTATCTCCATGTACAACTTATTATACCCAAGCATACCCTTTGATATACCCTAAGGGTCTTAAGGAATAAGTCAAAGTATAACTCATCATACACAAGATACTATGATGATCTCAAGTCCAAGGATCACTTGTACTACTATCACTACAGGAATTCCTATTGATAGGCAAATAAAACTCCATTAGGTATTCCTTAGCGAGCCACGTTCAGTGAACTTATTCTCTAATAAGCACCTACATACTTGCTTTAGTGTCTCCACACAAATGATCATAAGATCAATCATCCTCATCCAATGAGCAAGCAACGTATGTACCAATCTATCCGGATTCACTAATCCCCAATTTAGTAATCCAATGATTGGGAACTATTTTAGTTTTAAGCTTTCTAAGAATTTAGATCTCATTAGAATGATCATCATCATTATTCAAAAAGCATTGCTTAAAACTATGGGTTTATCACATATTATAAAACAGCATCATGTAGATAATTAAAAGCCTTTAATAAATTAATACTTTTTATTAATAAATGAATAAGATTGTTACAAAGTATATGCTTTATCATCAAACATGATTGGCTTGTGTGCATACTACTTTCACTTCCCCCTGCTTAATCAAACCCCCAGACCCTAACAAATTTTGGTTTCTCAGACAAGTTAAACAGTGTCAAATCACTAGGTCTTTGTGCAAACCTTTTCTTGGTTGAGTTAGTGCAACCATTTAAAAATATCAATTGTCGACTCTAACAGTTAAATCGTCGACATATACATGTCGGACCTTTTCAAACTTGTTTTTTCAAATAAATCTCACCTAATAAATGAGAACACCAAAAGACAAGAACAGAAAGGGACAAATAAAAAACCCGATGTCGACATGGATAACGACATGGTAAACTATCATTTACTTGTTTATGGGTTCATGAAAAATTGTGAAGAGTGTTGGTGGGCACATGGGCAGAGAAGAGATAGTGGCATCGCATAAGTACACAATCCAGGCAATAGTACCCATTGTATGAATGAAACGGTTCAAGATATTGTAGTGCCGAATTTTTATGGAGAACTAAACCATCCCGCATATGGGTAGGCTTAGAAAGATTTCAACTTAGCACATCCTGCGTTTGCATTGGAACTGTGACGACCCAAAAATTTACTTTAAAAATTAAGTATTTTGGAATATTATTGAATAAAATAAGATTTTATGAATATTGCTCTGTTTGATGTGCTAAAAGTGGAATTTTTGTTGTGGAACGAAATTCTGTGATGGAACTTGCGAGTTTTAGGATTGTATGAGAAAAAAAAAATTCAAGAAAAAGCAAAAAAATCACTATTCATGCAAAAACGTAAAAACATTTTTTTCAATTTTTCGAATAGCGAGCCAAAGTCAATATAATGAGGAAATGAGGAATGTCAAATAAAATTTAAAAATGAAAAATGCAGTTTTTCGCCTACGTAACAGATTTTATGAGGTTAATGAAGGATAAAACGAGCAGAATACGAAAGTTATGCGGTAGAATGATGAAACTTGTTGGAGAAGTTTTGTAAAACCTCTCCCATAATTTAATGCACTACAAGAAAAAGGCCTAACAGCAACCAATACTATCAGCGACCGCACATTCGGTCGCTGATATTAGTAATAGCGACCGATATCTGCGACCGTTATTTAATCTAGTCGCTAGCACAAATTTGCCTCGTAAAATTTGGCACGAAATGTTGGCGCCAAGGTTTTGTGCGACCATTTACATTCAGTGACCGCATGCAGTCGCTGATAAGTCCATGTCATTAAAAATTAGCGACCGCGTGAGGTCGCTGATGGCGGTCGCTGATCAAACTTACTTTTATCAGTAACAGGTATTCGCTCGACACTAACACGGAAAGAAAAAGAAGAGAGGGAGGTCAGAAATAGAGAGAAGAGGGAGAAAGAGGGGACAAGAGAAGAAGGAGGTCTAACGCCACCCGACGCCACTAGCCGCCACCGCCTCGCCCACTCCGCCACCGCCTCGATGTCGGAGGTACTCCTCTCCCTTTTTTTATTAGGTTAATTGTTGTAAAATTCATGGGGTGCGTACTTTAAATTCGGTAATTGAATAGAATAGTTGATTTTAAATGGATATTAACCCATTATTTGGGTTTGATTTGCATTTCCAGTTGGTGTAAACCATAATAAGACATTTACTTGGCATTTCAAGTTATCAAATGTGTGGTAAGGAAACTGTATAAATTTGGAAAGTAATTTTCTGTTCATTAAGATATAATGAATTGTTCATTGAATTTGGAAAGTAATTTTCTGTTCATTAAGATAATGAAATGTTCATTGAATTTGGAAAGTCTGCTATGTTCATCATTGGCAATCATAGCTGTTCATTTAATGTGATATGTTCATCATTGACAATCGTAATTGTATAAACATAATGAACTGTTCATTTAATGTGCTTTGATAATAGCTAAAGGTAGCACTTGTATGATATTTAGAACATAATAAAAGAAGGGTTCAAATGTGGATTTAGAAACTTTAATAAACGGAATGTATGGCTGCTGCCCATTTTGCAGCAGTAGTCGACTGTAAAGATTGCTAGAGCAGTTGACGTGAATAATTTTGATTTCATAATGTGGTTTGAAAATCTAACCATAAATTTGGTTTAAAATTTTCTAAATAAGCAAGTATATAGGATGTACATCACATTCATGATTCAAGGTAAATGAATGGATATGTAGGAACTATAATGAATTAACAAATTATAAAATTAAGCTATCAAATTAAAATGTGGAAAGGATAAGGGTTGTTAGGTTAGGTTTGGGGCCGCGATGCCAATTGTGGCCACACCAAGCTTAGCCAAGATTGACTGTCAGCGTAAATAGACGACGAAGGGACTATTTTTGAATTATGAAAGAAAAACAAGAATATTTAATACTTTAGTATACAAATACCTTACGTATTGTATCATGTCACCACTTTTGTGGACTCTTTAACTCTTAGCGTGAAGCCTTAGATGGTAGTAGTTTTCTTAAGAAGAAACATTTCAATGCATCTGAATACCTCTGTATGAGTAGAATATAACCAATAAAACTAAGCAACACTAATCTCCCAAAAACAATTGTATATAACAACCAAATATGTAGTTTATAAGAGTACGTAGTCAATCAGAGAAAGAAAAAAAAAGGGTTGAAATTAAGATCCAAGTAAAGCATCAATAACAAAACAAATCAGTAGAAAATGTTTGTAACAACAAACTAAGCATCATTAAAATAAAATAACATGATATACTACAACTGTTAAACTAAGTAGTATTTACTTAGTTTTTCATACTAAATTTAATAACATTTAAAGTTCCTCATACTGCTTTAATTTGCATTCATTCGTTATTGTTTTGGTCTTATTATATTGAGAATTTGTATATTTTTCTTTGTTTGTGTCTTGGGTGCCTAGAAATGACCATTTATGCATGCCGTCGTGCATGTGGCTAGTCCATATTATAGGGGAGACTCTGGCGAAATTGTTTTGTTGGTCGGGTAGTTGCAAATATTTATAATATTAACGAGCTAATCATATGATTACATGTATGCTCAATTTATATGCTTACTAGCTAGTATGTTCAAGTCATATGGTTACAAGTATGCTCTTAAGTCATATGCTTACAAGTATGCTTAAATGTTAATCATATGCTTATGTCGAAGCTCAAGGCATATGCTTACAAGCTTGCTCAAGGAGTATTCTTACAAGTATGCTTAAATGTTAATCATATACTTACAAGTATGCTTAAGTCATATGGTTACAAGTATGCTCAAGTCATATGCTTAAATGTTAATCATATGCATGCTTACAAGTATGCTCAAGTCATATGGTTACAAGTATGCTCAAGTCATATGTTAACATTTATAATTTTTTCTGTAGTAGGTACAATGGTATCATGGACCTCTATTCGCATCAGAGTTGGATGGCACGATGAAAGTCAAGTGCCCGATATAAATCTTCTGACTAAATTTAGAGTTGGTTGCCAAGTGTTTTTAGAGTATGCGATAGTCACCCTGAATGTATGAATGGTCACCAGCAGATATCGATGTCCATGTTTGAAGTGTAAGAATGTATATTATATGGATGAGACGCGTAAACTATCATTTACTTGTTTCTGGGTTCATGAAAAATTACGAAGAATGTTGGTGGGCACATGGGCAGAAAAGAGATGGTGGCATCACAGAAGTACACAATTCGGGCAGTAGTACTCATTGTATGAATGAAATAGTTCATGATATTGCAGGGCCAGATTTTTATTGGGAACAAGGTAGAGAGAAACCTATGAATTCTGATGCCAAAGACTTCTTTAAGTTATTAGACGAGGGTAGCGAGCCATTGTGGCATGGTTGCACCAAACACACTACATTGTCTGCAGTGTCGACATTACTTAACATCAAGGCTGATCACAACATGAGCCATGAGTGTTTTGAGTCACTCGTGAAGGCCATTAAGAGTATGTTGCCTGACGATGAGAAATTACCTGGTAACTATTACTTTTGTAAGAAAATGGTGAAGAAGTTGGGTCTTGGATACCAAAAGATCGATGCATGTCCCAACGATTGCATGTTGTTTTATATGGAAAATGAATAGATGACAAGGTGTACGTTTTGCATTCATGATCGGTTTAGGCCTAATAAAGATGGTGTGACTACAAAAAAACAAGTATACTGTTTAAGATTCTAAGGTATTTTCCAATAACACATCGGGTATAAAGATTGTACATGTCTTCAAGAACAGCTGAACATATGAGTTGGCATTCGAAATCTCCAGCTAAAGATGGAGAACAAAATCATCTCGCAGATGGGCAGGCTTGGAAAGATTTCAACTTAGCACATCCTGGGTTTGCATTGGAACCTAGAAATGTGAGGCTTGGATTGTCCACCGATGGTTTCAATCTGCTTTGGCCACTCAAATTGCTCCGACTCATGTTGGCTTCGTGATTGTTACTCCGCATAACTTCGCCTCCTCCTTGGATGTGTATGAAACAGCCATACTTGTTTCTTTCACTCGTGGTTCCTTGTCCTAAGAGTCCTGGAAAGAACTTAGATGTTTACTTGAGACCTTTTATAGACGAGTTGAAGGTATTGTGGGAGGATGGAGTACAGGCTTGAGATGTTGCAATGAAAACAAATTTCAACCTTAGGGCATCGGTTATGTGGACTATAAGTGACTTCCCAGCTTATGGTATGTTAGATGGATGGAGTACACATGGGAAGTTGGCTTGTCCGTATTGTATGGAGCATACAAAGTCTTTCAATCTATCAAAAGGTCGAAAGCCTTACCGGTTTGACTGTCATCGTCGGTTCTTGTCGGTATATCACCCGTTTCGAAGAAATAAAGAACACTTCAGGAAAGGGAAAGTAGACAATGATATGCTTGCACCGCGATTGTCGGGAACGGAGATGCGAGATGGTGTGATGAGATTGCCGATCATCCCATTTGGTAAGATTGATGCCACAACCATAATCAATGGGTTTGGCGAATCGCATAACTAGGTTCGGAGAAGCATCTTTTCGGAACTTCCTTACTGGTCTACAAATTTGATTCGTCATAATCTAGATGTGATGCATATTGATAAGAATATGTTCGACAATGTGTTTAACACCGTGATGAATGTTACAGGGAAGACAACGGATAATGATACGGCACGTTTAGATATGAAAGATATTTGTAAGCATCTTGGATTAGAACTTTATGAATCTCCTAATGGTAAGATTATCAAACCGCATGCTAGGTACACATTATCTAAAAGGCAAGTTGAAGATGTGTGCACATGGGTTAAGTCTCTGAAACTACCAGATGGATATGCGTCAAACATTGCAAGGTGTGTTACGGGTGGGAAATTGCAAGGGATGAAGAGTCATGACTGTCATGTGTTCATGGAGAGACTCATGCCTATAACATTTCGGGATCTGCTTGATAAATCAACATGGGATGCTTTAACGGATCTTAGTCATTTCTTCAAAGACTTATGTTCAAAAACATTAAATGAGAAGGACATGTCTGTACTTGAGAAGAACATCATAGAGATCAAGTGTAAATTGAAAAAATATTCCTGTGACGCCCCCAAAATAGGTATACATCACCCATTCTGAGTCGCCAAATACATGGTACAGAATACAAATACAAACTTAAATATACAACAGGAGCTGTGAGTTTTAATACAAATATTGTCGTCTAGACAGTATTCAAACTCAAAATAATTCCTCAATACATTTGTTATCACACTATTTCACAGAATAGTGAGGACTACTAATGCAAACATCTGGACCGTCACTCCGTTCCTCGACTAGTCCTATCTATATTCTCATTTCCTGAAGAGAACAATGAAAGCAAGGGGTGAGCTCAACTAGCCCAGTAAGAAATATTATGACTAAGATAATGCAAAATAAATTATCGTTAGCCTTCAACAGTGTTAAACTGATAAAATACAATAGACATCAAGTTTAACTGCAGCGGAACAAGCAATCCATTAGAAAAGTCATGTAGAGCATGTTATCTACTATCTTCTATGATTTAAAAGAATTTATCATCAATTTTATCGCTGGGACTCAGCTTATTAAATAATCCACATCATCCCTGCACTACGACCAAGGATATTCATTAATATCACGACCAAAAATTATCCATGCACTACGGGCCAATGATATTCGTGTTTTCATCAATGGTCATGATCATGTCAACAACTGTCCATCAATGCTTTACGTGAAGACTTTTACCACATCATTTGTAACATAACGGTCATGATTATACCGAATAATCCTTGGTCATAATCATACCAAGTCAATTTGTGCACTACAGCTAAAGATGACTTTCATAACAATATAAGCATGAGGATGATGACAATGATATAAGAATTCAAATTAAAGAAAGCAAAGGATAAATTTTTAAAGATTTATAATTTAATTTTTCCAGAATTCAATAATGTCCAAATTGTCAACATGATACTTCTTTGTGGAGTAAAATTCAAGAATAATATTGTATCAAAAATGATTTGGACCGAAAAGGAATCAATTTTTGTCATGAATAGTACCCCAGGTGAATAGTAATCAAGTGAATAGTAACTTTGGGAATAATAACCCCGTGAATAGTACTCCGGCATGAAAAATTAAAACTTATCAAGAATGCTCAGAATAATATTTCCATGAAAAGATACTGGATGAAGAGCAAATATTAAGGCTATTCTACTAATTTCATGGAGTATAGAATCCAAAACTTTAACAAAATGAATATAGAATTTGAAATCTGAAACAAAATAATATTACTTACATACTACAGAGTATGGAATAAAATATTATTTTATACGAATATTAAACAAAAATAACATCCCTTACCTTGAAAAGAAGAGTATTCCAACTGGTATAGCGGGGATATTCTTGAAGAAAACTTTCACTATGTTCTACGCTCAAAGCTTTCTAAAACTCGAAAGAAATACTCTCAAATTATAGAAAAAGAATTCTCTGATTCTGGTGTGATTTTCAATTCTAACTAAGCATCCTATTTATAGGAGAATGGAAAGGATACTATTTGAATTTAAAAATTACGGACGCACAGTGGTAACATTCACGGGCGCCGAACAAAACATCTGATAATTTTTATTTCTTACTATGCAAACACTATGCATGCACTATGCAAACACTATGCAGAATAAAATATAATATATTTTATTTTTCATAAAAAAATAAAACTTATAATAATAATAATAATACTCCCTCCCATCCAGGCAATCCTTTTCCTCCCCCCCACCCGTGAACAAATATTACCCCCCCCTCCAAATGTCATTTTCAATATATATATATATATATATATATATATATATATGAAAAACAAAACTAAGATAATTTTTACTGAAAGTTTTGAAAAATGGGTAAATGGGGTTCAAAATAATACGCCAATATTTACAACAAATACTTCATAAAATTCCCTCAATATTTTAAACAACATTTATTCATCACTATTATTATTTGCAATATTTAACAACCGGATCGCTCCCGTGAAAGGGGGGCTATTTTCTCCTATCAAGCCAATTTAGATGACCAAACCTTTCCTCGACAGAACTTTCTAGACATCGTCAATATTACAAATAAAAATATGAATAACTGTATCGTCTCAATTATTGATTTAATAATATATAAAATATCGACAATAATTGAATCAAATAACGAGATATACTATGCAGCAATTACTGTACCAATAATTGCACAAAACTGAGTGACTTCTCACGTGAGCATCAATAATCAATACCGTGTGCTACTATGCAACCACACGTATTACTGTACTTTTATCACCAGGTATTTCACCAGTTAATGGTAAAACTTTCGCCGTTATTTTCATAAAAAGATATTTCTGTCGTTTTCTCATTCCGACAATAATTCCGTTGTAGGGTCCACCAATGATTGTGCCGTCGTACGAATATTCCTTGTTAAAACAAATATTCTCCGACCAATTGAATATAATATAACAACTTGCGTACTTTGCAAAATTTGTAAATATTACCCACAACTATAACATTATATTAAATCCACACCATAATATTCAAAAATGATATTTATAGAAAAAATCATCTTTATTCATAAAAGTTGGGGTCTTACAACCTCCCCTTATTATGAAATTTTGCCCTCAAAATTAAGGTACATACCTGGTATGACGAAGAGGTGAGGATACCTTGATTTCATTTCAAATTCTAACTCCCAGGTCATTTCCTCAACATCGTGGTTTCTCCACAAAACTTTGACTTGATGTATAATCTTGGAGCGTAGAATATGTTCCTTCTTATCAAATATTTTAACATGAACATCTTTAATACGTTAAATCTTCTGCTATTCGTCTGGTTCTAACTCAATAATGTGGTTCGGGTCTTCCACATATTTACGTAACATGGATATGTGAAAAACGTTATAAACACGAGACATACTTGGCGGTAAAGCGAGTCTATAGGCCACATTTCCTACTAGGTCAAGGATTTCAAATGGTCCAATGAATCGAGGATTGAGCTTTCCTCTTTTTCCAAATCTCGTAACTCCTTTCCACGTCCTTCCGATGAAGATCAACATAACTCTTTTGTCGATCTTGTGAGGTTTTTATACGTTGTCGAATCATTTGAATCTTTTCCTTTGTCATGCGTACCAATTCCGGTCCCAACAACGTTGCTTCACCCACTTCATCCCAGCATACTGGAGAACGACACTTGCGTCCATACAAAGCCTCAAATGGAGTCATGTCGATGCTTGCTTGATAACTGTTGTTGTAGGAAAATTCCACCAATGGTAAGAATTTGTCCCAACTTCCCTTGAAGTCAAGGACACAGAGTCTTAATAAATCTTCAAGGGTTTGAATAGTCCTCTCTGACTACCCGTCCGTTTGAGGATGATATGCCAAACTTAATCGTAAATCCGTGCCCATAGCTTTTTGCAAACTAACCCAAAATCGTGAAGTTAATCTTGGGTCTCGATCAGAAACTATGGATACTAGCATACCATGCAGTTTTACAATCTCATTTATGTATATACGAGCAAGACGTTTAAGTGTATAAGTTTCTCGTATAGGTAAGAAATGAGCAGACTTGGTCAATCTATCAACAATGACCCAAATCGCATCTATGCCTTGAGAAACCTTAGGAAGACCAGTAACGAAATCCATGGTAATGTGTTCCCACTTCCATTCATGTTTTTTAAGTGGTTGCAATGGATCTTTTGGCAATTGATGCTCCACCTTGACTTGTTGACAAGTTAAACACCTTGAGATAAACTCTGCTATCTCTCTCTTCATATTGCTCCACCAAAATATATGTCGAAGATCACGATACATTTTGGTACTCCTAGGATGGATTGCAAACGGTGTGTTATGCGCCTCCATCATGATTTTATACTTTAAATCAAGGTCGTTAGGAACACAAAGTCTGAAGTTGACTCTAAGTATTCCTTCTTCATCAATTCTTGCTTCGGGATAACACCTTCTTGTACTTTTTTCTTCATACGCATCAGCTCCAGGTCTATAGCTTGAGCAGCTTTAACTTTATTGATTAAAGTCGATTCTACTCGTATATTTTCCATCATCATGTGGGTCCCTGGAGTCTTTAACTCTATCTCCATCCTTTGCAAGTCATATAAAATGGGCCTTTGCGTTGACAATATCACACTCATACCTACATATGATCTTCTACTCAATGCGTCAGCTATTACGTTTGCTTTTCCAGGATGGTATTGAATAGTATGATCATAATCTTTCAACAGTTCGAGCCAACGTCATTGTCGCATGTTGAGTTCCTATTGAATGAAGAAATATTAGAGGCTTTTATGATCCGTATAGATCTCCACTTTCTCCCTATACAGGTAATGCCTCCAAATTTTAAGTGCGAAGACAACAACTTCCAACTCTAGATAATGAGTAGGATAATTCCTCTCATATTCTTTGAGTTGTCGAGAGGCATAGGCTATGACTTTTCCATGTTGTATGAGAACACATCTTAACCCTTTGCCCGAAGCATCATTGTAGATGACAAATCCCTCCGAGCCAGATGGTATTGTCAGAACAGGTGCTGAAATGAGTCTTCTCTTGAGTTCTTGAAAACTCTTCTCACATTCCTCGCTCCAACCAAATTTTGTATCTTTCCGAGTCAGCTGAGTTAATGGAGTAGCGATTCGAGAAAACCCTTCTACGAATCTCTGATAATAACCAGCTAAGCCGAGAAAGCTACGTACTTCGGTCACTGATTTAGGTTGCTCCTAGCTTTGTATTACTTCAATCTTTGTCGGGTTAACAGATATTCCATGACTTGATATTACGTGCCCAAGGAATGCTACTTCCTCAAGCTAGAACTCACATTTCTTCAACTTGGCATAAAGCTTATTTTCACGAAGCTTTTGGAGTATCAGCCTCAAGTGTTTCTCATGATCTTCACGGCTTTTGGAGTATATGAGGATGTCATCAATAAAGACAACCATAAATTGATCCAAATACTCCTTGAATACTCGGTTCATCATATCCATGAAGGCAATAGGAGCATTGGTCAATCCAAAAGACATGACTAGGAATTCATAATGCTCATACCGAGTTCTGAAAGCCGTCTTTGGAATATCATCGGTTTTAATCTTCAATTGGTGATATCTGGAACAAAGATCAATCTATGAATAGAATTTAGCGCCTTGCAATTGGTCAAACAGGTCATCAATGCGAGGCAATGGGTATCTTTTTTTGACAGTGACATGGTTCAACTCTCGATAATCAATATAAAGTCGCATATTCCCATCTTTCTTCTGCACGAATAGAACAGGAGCACCCCAAGGAGACGTACTAGGACGAATGAAACCGATGTCTAACAATTCCTGTAGTTGGGTCTTTAGCTCCTGAAGTTCAATAGGAGTTATTCGATATGGGGCTTTGGAAATGGGTTTTGTACCGAGTTCAAGGTCGATACAAAATTCAATTTCACGCTCTGGGGTAGGCCGGAAGTTCTTCGTGAATACGTTAGGAAATTTATTAACAATGTAAATATCATTCAAAACTCGACGTTTTTTTCGCTTAAATCTGACGATACGAAGCTATGAAAGCTTGACATCCATTTTTCAATAAATGAATAGCTTTATGGCTTGAGATGACAATGATTGATTTTAATGGTTTGGTTGCTTGAATTCGCATAATAGGTTGGTTAGAAATATGACAGCTAACAACCTTACGAAAATAATTAATTTTTGCATGATGAGTAGTTAACCAATCAATCCCTAGAATTACATCAAATGCAAGTATTTTCAAAGAAATAAGATCGACATGTAATGTCAAGGTACCGATTTGAACCAAACAAGACTTATAAACAGTGGATGTAATGAAGGTTTCTCCCAACGAAGTTTCAACAAATAAGTCAAAGTCTAATTTCTCCAGAGTCAAATTTAAACGTTGAGCGCAAGTAGGCGAAATAAAAGAATGGGTAGAAACGGTATCAAATATAGTATATACTTCGCTAGAGTTTATGATAAGCTTACCCGTGATGACCTCATTCGGGTTCCTTGCTTTCTGGGAGGTCACGACAAACGCTCTCCCTTGAACTACTGGTTTTGACTTGTCTGGGACGGCATTTGGTGTCACTGTTCCAACTAGACTTGGCTTCCCTGTACGACAAAATCTAGCTAGGTGACCTTCTCTTCCATAATTGTAACACGTTTTGGACTACTGCGCACAGTTTGGACTGATGTGTCCATCCCCTTCGCATTTGAAGCATATGATAGGTGGTCGTTCTCCTTCCTTAACAACGGATGTTGGTGCTGACGCCTTTCTATCATTGTTTAATCTCCTCTTCTTGAAATGTCTACTTTTATTGTCTTGGCCATGATTACCACCGAAGTGGTTACCACTTCTAGCATGACGATTCCCTCCACGTTTGTTGTCACCGCTTCGATGACTGCTACCACTGGTATTATTATTTTGCCGGCTGCTTTCTCTTGGTTAAGTTGACTCGTTATCGCGCTCCAATAACTATGCCCTATTTACAACATCTGAATACAAACACAGTTTGTGAGAAATTAGGTATTGACGTTGTGAGACCCCAAATTTTATGAATAAAAATTTAAATTTTTTGAAATATATTTTTTAAATATTATGGTGTGGATTTGATATAATGTTATAGTTATGGATAATATTTATAAATTTTGCAAAATAAGCAAGTGGTTATATAATATTCGATTAGTCAGGGAATATTCGCTTTTAACAGAGAATATTAAATGATTTACACATAATCATTAATGGACCCCTACAACTAAGTATTGTCGTAGTTAGAAAATGATGTAATTATCTTTTATTAAAATAACTACGAAAGTGTTACCGTTAAAACCGTTGAACTACCCTAGAGTAAAAGTATAGTAATACGCTGTGGTCGCATAAGTAGCACACCTGTATTGATTATTGATGCTTACGTAAGAAGTCACTCAGTTATACTCAATTATTGCTACAGTAATTGATGCATCATATCTCTCCTATTATTGATTCAATTATTGTCACAGTATCATATGTATAATATTTTATATTATTAAATCAATAATTGAGACGACAAAGTTTTTCATATTATTATTTGCAATATTGACAATGTCTAGAAGTTCTATCAAGGAGAGGTTTGGTCACCTAATTGCACGCCAATAAGGAGAAATCCTTATCGGAAAGCCCCCTCTTTCTTGGGAACGACATGGTTGTTAAATATTGTGAGTTATAATATTAATGATGAATAAGTTCGTGTTGATTAAAGATGAAATTGATAGTTCCATTGTGTGGAAATTATTAGTGTTGGTGGAAATCAACATTTATTTCGATAATAATTAATGTCTGGAGGTTATATTAACAAATCGGATAATTCACCGGATAAATGAGCAATTAATTGCTATTAATTCACATGCTTATAACTATGTGTTCACATGTGTGTACTATTGATTCACATGATTTACTATTAGAGGAGTTGGTGCAAGATTGATAATACTTGCATGACTAAATTAAAAATAGAGGTATAGTTGAAGGTACTATACTGTAATTAGTTTTTTCACATGATTAGAACTATTGAATCACATGATTTACTATTGATTCACATAATTTACTATTAGGGGAGGTGGTGCAAGTTTGATAATACTTGCAGGACTAAATTAAATATAAAGAAAAAGAGGAAGGTATTATACTGTAATATTTCGAGCCCCAAAACGTGCAATTATCGAAACTATATTTTTTTATAAATAGAAGCTCATTCTTCCTTCATTTCTCACCAATTCACTAAAGCTATAGAGCAGTTATTATAGAGAGAAAGAAGAAAAGAAGTCTGCTACCTCACTATTCAAGTATCCAGTCTTCTTCGAAGGTAAGGGGTATTATTATTTCGTATTCATGAAGAGAGTTATTTTCTTTCAATACTCGTAAGGGTTGTTATTCCATTATTTATTATTATGTTGGAATAACTTATCTATGCGAAGTACCGCATACATGGTGAAATTCTTATGTTATTCCATTCTTTATTATTCTATTAGAATAACATGTCTGTGTGGTCTATCACATGCCTGGTGAATTCTGTTGTTATTCCATTCTTTATTATACTTGTTTGAATATCACATGCATGCGGATTACATGACTCGGTTCCGTTCTTTATTATTCTCATTGAATATCCCGTCTGCATGCGAATTACGCATTTGACTTCGGTTCCATTCTTTATTATTCATTGGAATAACTCATACATATGTGGATAACCGCATGTATGGTGAATGATCCTTCAGATTCATTCTTTATTAAATTATGGAAATGATCTCTCTCACGTGGATTACTGTATGGCGGTGAAAATCCATTCATAGCTTCAGATATTCTATTATACTTGTATGAGATACCATTTCTTTTGTACTCGTTATGAAATATCATTTTCTTTGGTATTTTTTCTTTTACGAGATACTATTCACGGGATACTATTCACCCAATTACTATTCACTCTAGTATTATTCACTCGGATATTCGGGGCACTTTTCGTGCTGGAGTACTATTCACAAGTTACTATTCACCCGATTACTATTCACTCTAGTATCATTCACTCGGGTATTTGGGACACTTTTCGTGTTGGGGTACTATTCACAGGGTACTATTCCCGAAGTACTATTCACGGGGTACTATTCACCCGAAAAATATATTTTTTTTCTGTCCAAATTATTTTTGGTACATGAATATTATTCTTGAATTTTACTCTACAAAGAAGTATCATGTTGACAATTTGGACGTTATTGATTTCTGGATAAATTAAATTATAAATCTTTAAAATTTATCTTTGAACTTGTTTTATTGAATTATTATGTCATTGTCATCATCCTCATGTTTATATTGTGATGAAAGTCATCTTTGGCTTACGTGCAAAGATGGACTTGGTATAATTATGACTAGGGATTATTCGGTATAATCATGACCGTAATGTAACGAATGATGTGGTAAAAGTCCTCATTGGCCTGTAGTTCATTGATGGACGAGGTTGTTGGTATGATTATGACCAGGATTATTCTAAGATAATCATGACCATTGATGATTACATGAATATCCTTGGTCGTGGTGCAGGGATGATTCGATGATGTGGTTTATTTATTAAGTTGAGTCTCAACGATAAAGTTGATGAAAAACTTTTTAAATCATAGAAGATAATAGATTTTATGCCTTACTTGACTCTTCTAATGGATTGCTTATTTCCGCTGCAGTTGTTGATCTAAAACTTGTTGTCTATTGTATTCTATCAGTTGTTATACTGTTGAAGGCTAAGGATAATTTATTCTGCATTATCTTAGTCATAATATTTCTTACTTGGCTAGTTGAGCTCACCCTTTCTTTCATTGTTCTCTTCAGAAAATGAGAATATAGCTGGGATGAGTCAGGGAATGGAGTGATGGTCCAGGATAAATGGCTTTAGTAGTCCTCACTATTCTATGGAATAATGTGATAGTAATTGTAATGAGGACACAATTGAGTGTGGATATTGTCTAGATGATAATATTCTTGTTTAAACTCTCAGCTATGTTTTGTCATATTTTACACGACTGTTGTATAATTAAGTTGTATTTGAATTTATGTACCATGTATCTGGCGACTCAAGATGGGTGATGTATACCTGTTTTGGGGGCGTCACAGACGTATTTTAGGTTTCAAACCACTTAGAAACATCTGTGTCATTCTCTCCTCGTTATCAACTAAGTGGGACGCAAACCAGGATAACTCGCCAAACTTGGCTTTGTACTGCGACACGGTCATGTTGTTTTGCTCCAGTTTAATGAACTCTACCTCTTTCATGTGACGAATACTTTCGGGAAAGTACTTGTCGTTGAACAGTTCTTGGAACTTCTCCCAAGTCATCTTTAGTGCGGCAGGTTGAGTATGCTTTACAGATTCACATCATTAACCTACCTCTCCTCACAACATAAAGGTGTCAAAGGGAACCTTTTGCTCCTCGGAGCATCCCAAGACATCAAATATCTTGGTTATCTGCTTTATCCACGTCTCTGCCTTAAGTGGTTTTGGCTCTGCAATAAACTCAAGTGGTCCCAGCTCCTTGAACTGCTTAGCGGTGACCATCCGAAAGTTGCCAGTGTTTCCACCTGCATTTTGGACAAGAGCCGCTCTCGCCCGATGTTGCACGAATTACATAAAGCCTCTGAACATCCCATCGTTCATTATTTGATCGGTGTTGTTGTTTACATGAGGATTGTTGTCTTCCTAATGCACATTTTCCTGGTTATTGATCGTTGGTGATTCAATGGTCTCATGTGCTCTATTGCTATTCTCAACATTCTCGGATGTCATTTTCAAATAATGCAACAAAACAAGGGTTAATTGATATGCCACATATTATCCCTATATTCTGACCGACCAATTAAATAACAAATAAACTTAGGTAGGTCATACTAGCGAAGGAATTCCCCGTCTCTCCCCTCCTAGTCCTTGTCTCACATCTCAGCCAGGGATCATATCCCTAAGCTTTGATACTGCGACACCCCCATATCCCGGTACTTCATTACCTCAAGATTTGGTGTTCACGTAATCAAAACATCCATATCTAACTACCCAATCATAATAACTTGAATAATAAAAACCTGCCCATACAGGATTACTTTAATAAAAACATTATCTCCCAGGTTCTCTAACCTTTAATACAATCATTCAAGTGCGGAAATTAAATTATTACATCACATCATTATTAAAAGTCTATCATCATAACGATAAAACAAAATTACAAGTCTTCATCACTTGTACATTTTTCCCTTTCCTTTGCTAGTTGTAGGTTTATCTACCTTCTCATTCATAGCTGCAATAAGTGTATAAATATGCAAGAGTGAGCAAACAAAGCTCACTTGAAATAAGAATAAATATCTTTACATCATTTGTCAAATAATAGGCTCAATAGAACTGAATGATATGTTCTATTAACATTACAACATTTGCCAATTCATAGGCTCAATAAAACTGAATGATTTGTTCTATTAACATTCTTAAATACACTATCGAGGGTCAAATGACCATGAACCATGTCCACAGCTTATAAGTAATCTTTCAACTTTAACTTTAATAAATCATATGATTATAAGGACTCCACGTGCTTGGGGGGATCAATCCTTCGTATAATGTATTGTGCACAACCATTTCAACGCTAAGCGTAAACCCTAAACATAGGGATGTTCATCTCAAAGATTTAGAGTACAAGTCCGCACCAAAGAAAGTTTGGTTTGGAAAAGCTTTCAAGGGTAATTGAAGTTTAATGATCATCAACTAGGGAACTAGTTGAATAAAAAATACTAGATAATAAAATAGTTGTTTAATAACAACATAACTTAAAACATTTGAGAATCATAAATGAACTGATTCTACATATCAAACTCATGCTTGAAATAACTATAGAGCATAAGCATTTAATAAATGAATAAAATGGTTAACCTTTGCTTGAACAGTAACATAAGCAAAGGTTCTAGTCTTATAACATTAGAATGATATTCCTGAACGTACATTTAACTGATAGCAAGCTGGAAACTAAAAACTTTCCCAATAATGTATTAACTCATGCAAGGAATTAAAACATTTCAATAATAGAGACGAGAGTTCAACACTACGTTAAGTATACAATAATAGAACTTAAGAAACTTTCTTAACGGTAAACAAGTTAGAATAAATCAATCAATAAGAATTTCCAATAACATTAGAGTTAGAGTTTGCTCGAATGAATTTTAGGACAATTGATTTATTCAATAACAGTTAAGATAAGAAGTTTGCTCAATCAAAAGCACGAAGTTATACAATATAATAATAGAACTAACTCAACGAAAGTGTAGAGTTAGAAAACTTGCCTCGAACGTAAGCTAAAATATTAACACTCACGTTCACCTATACACATTATTAAAACCACAACATCTATTAGACATACTAATATTCACTTTCATAAAAACTCAATTTTCTTGACATTCAACTTAAATCATCACTGTGAATTCATTAGTTGACCAAATCATCTCATTCCAATTACGTTATGTTCGTATCTCAATGAACTAACATATACGAGCTTCAATTTATACTTTAACATACAATTTAGCCGCTAAAATTGATACTTTTCATGAACATATAAAAATTCCATATACTGTCAAAATTTCTACTGTCAAACAGAAATTAGCATACAATTGTTGTTTAAATATAATCTCTATCATCATATACTCACATAATCACAAGTAATCCCATTGTATATCAATGATTCAACAATTTGAAATTCACAGATTATATAAAAGTTTGTCGTAATACTCATAAGCATATATATAATATCCAAGTTGTAGAACATACCTTCAATTACCAACACAATTGTTTTTGAATTCTTTGAAATTGTCAGTAAAATTAAATAAGACTCTCTCTCAATTTTCTCTGAAGCTCTAACTAAACTCAGTACTCTCAATCTTGGAAATAGAATGCGTAATAACAAGGAAATCAACTGATATTCAAGCGCAAGAATAAACTGATAGTCTTAATACGTCAACTTAATTCTAATGGTAGTTACCCACTAACGTATATAATATAAATATATTATATTTATTATTTTATTTGTTTTATTTATATTATTTATTCTATTTATTTTATTAAATTTAAAAAACTAGAAATCTCAAAAGCCATAAGGCTTGTTTGGCAAAAGCCCTTTAAATATTAAAGAATTAATATATTAAGCCTTGTTTGGCAAAAAAACTAAATTAAACAACTTTAATTTATTTTAATAACTCCATATAATATAGTTATTTGTCACACTATATTTAATCAAGCTTTCATATTTATTCTAATTAATTCAAATCACAATTAATTAAATAAATTATTTAATCACAAAACACAATACAAAATAATTAATCATTAAATAGAAATATCAATATAATAATCATTTCCTTAATTTATCAATTATTTATTTAACAAATAATTCTCCAAATAAAATTTAATCAATTAAACAAATATTTATTCAATGATAATCACATCCATTAAATATTTATATAAATCAATAAATATTTAATATTACATTTAAAATTCTGGAATATTACATAATTCCATCCTTAAAAGGATTATATCCTCAGAATTACAATTCAAACAATCAAATCGTCACATTCTTCCCTACTTACAAAGATTCTGTCCCCAGAATCGAAGACATAAATTAAACAAATAACTCAGGGTAACTTTTCATCATTTCAGCTTCGAGTTCCCACGTTGCATATTCGACATTGTGGTTTCTCCATATCACCTTCACAGAAGGTATCACTCTATTTCTGAACACTTGTTCTTTCCTGTCGACTATCTGGATAGGAACCTCTTCATAAGACAAAATCTTTATCGAATTGCAATGGTTCGTACTCAATCACGTGCTTGTAATCGGGTTTATACGGTCGTAACATCGAAATGTGAAAAACATTATGAATGTTTTCCAATTCTGGAGGTAGAGCTACCTCATAAGGCACTTCCCCCACTCTTCGTAGTATCTCAAAAGGTCCAATAAATCTTGGGCTGAGCTTTCCTTTCTTGCCAAAACGAATTTTCACCTTCCAAGGAGAAACTTTTAGGAAAACGAAATTTCCTACTTCAAATTCGCGATTCTACTTCTGTTGATCGACATACTTTTTCTGTCTGTCTTGGGCTGCTACCAATCTTGTCCTGATGAGTTTTATAACTTCAAAGAAGCTTGTTGTACCAGCTCGTCCTAACAAATTGGTGTTCACCGACTTCATCCCAAAGATCAAAGGAGTTCTCGCACTTTCTCGCGACAATGCCTCGTAAGGTGGTATGCCGATGCTCGCGTGGTAACTTTTGTTGTAGGAAAATTTTACCAACGGTAAATGTTCATCCCAGCTTCCTTTGAAATCCATGATGCATGCTCTTAGCATATCTTCCAACGTTTGGATTGTTCGTTCACTTTGCCCATCGGTTTGCGGATGGTATGTTGTACTCATTCGCAACTGTGTTCCCATACATTCTTGTAGTCTCTTCCAGAAGTTTGATGTGAACCTTGGATCTCTATCTGACACAATTGACACTGGAACTCCATGTCTTGACACAATCTCTTTAACGTACAATTTCGCTAGCTGATCAAGATTAAATCTATTTTTTATTGGCAAAAAGTGTGCATATTTTGTTAGTCTGTCCACTATAACCCATATCGCATCGTATCCTTTGTGAGTCGTTGGAAGTCCTACAACAAAATCCATTGTGATATACTTCTACTTCCATTCTGGTATTTCCGACGGTTGAAGTAACCCGCTTGGTCGTTGATATTCAGCTTTCACCTTCGACACGCCAAGCATTTTGCAACGATTTCTAACGCCTCTTTTCATATTCGCCACCAAAAAATGTCGCCACAAATCTTGATACATCTTTGTACTTCCTGGATGAATCGAATATCTTGTGTTGTGTGCTTCTTGGCCAAGATTTCGTCTTTAAGCTCGCACACTGAACCCAAATTCTTCCTCGAATCGTAGTAGTCCTTCTATGACGATCTTGTATTTTACATCACTACCACCAAATCACTTTCTCTTTGATCGCTTTCATTTCTTTATCTTGTAGTTGAGCATTTTCACTTTGTCCACCAAAGTTGACTAGCATCTATCTCGAATAGTCGCTCATCTGATTCCTTTGGAAATTTGATTTCCAACTCTAGCTTTGTCATTGCCAAAATAAGCTCCTCCCGAGTGGTTATCAAGATCAACTTCTCCCGACCTTTCCTCGCTCAAAGCATCTCAGAACCACATTCGCTTTGCCTGATGATAAAAGATCTCACAATCGTAATCCTTTATCAATTCCATCCATCTTCTTTGTCGCATATTCAGTCCTTCGTGAAAAAATATATACTTCAGACTTTTATGGTCTCGTAGAGATTTCACATTTCTCTCATAGAGATAAGGTTCCATATCTTGAGAGCAAATACTATCGCAGCCAATTCCAAATCACTAGTCGGATAACCTTTCTCATAATCCTTCAATTGTCTTGATGCATACGCAATTACTTTGCCGTTCTGCATAAGAACACATCCCAACCCTTTGTGTGAGGCATCACTATACACCACAAAGTTACCTCAGACTATCCGGTAATGATAACACAAAGCCATGCTTAATTTCTTCTTCAAATCCTTGAAACTTTCTTCACATTTCTCCGTCCAAACAAATTTCACAGTTTTCCTAGTCAAATTTGTTAATGGAGTGGCTATCTTAGAAAAATCTTGAATAAATCGTCTATAGTAACCGGCCAGTCCCAAGAAACTCCTCACTCCGAAGACGGTGTTCTTCTTGGTTGTTCCCAATTGATTACAACTTCCACTTTTGATGGATCCACCAAATCCCATCTTTGCCAATCACGCGCCCAAGAAATTGCACACGATCTAGCCAAAATTCACTTAGAGAATTTCGTGCATAATTTTTCCTTTCTTAGTGTTTCCAATGTCAAACGTAAGTGTTCACGTGTTCTTCTTGAGTTTTGAATACACCGTAATGTCGTCGATGAATACCACTACAAACTTGTCTAAGAATGGTTTAAACACCCTATTCATCAAATCCATGAATGCAAAGTGTGCATTGTTTAAACCAAAAGACATCACCAGAAACTCGTAATGTCCATACCGAGTTCTGAATGCCGTTCGAGGTATATCCTCCTTCCTCACTTTCAACTGGTGATACCCACTTCTCAAATCTATTTTCGAGAAATATTTAGCACCCTTCAACTGATCAAACAGGTCATCTATTCTTGGTAATGGATATTTGTTTTTAATAGTGACTTTGTTAAATTCTCTATAATCAATGCAAAGATGCATTGACCCGTCCTTCTTCTTCATGAATAAAACCGATGCTCCTCATGGTGAAACACTTGGTTGAATATACTTCTTCTCTAGTAACTCTTGCAATTGTACCATCGATTCCTTTATTTCTATTGGAGCCATTCTGTTCGGGGCCTTCGACATCGGGGATGTTCCCAGCACTAAGTCGATCACGAACTCAATTTCTCTATCAGGTGGAAGTCCTGGCAAATCCTCTAGAAACACATCCTCAAATTCCCTCACCACTGGTATCTCTTCTAGTTTCACATTCTTTTTCTGAGTATCGACTATGTAAGCTAAATAGCACACACAGCCTTGACTCAATAATTTCTTGGCCTACATAATCGTAAGATATTTTATTTGTCTAGGCGACTTGCTGCCATAAAATACTACCTTTGACAGGGTCATAAGGTTTACACACTTCTTTTGGCAATCAATTACCGCTCCATATTTGAACAACCAATCCATTCCCAAAATAACATCAAACTCTCCAAGTCTAATCTGAATCAAATCTACCATCAAGATATTCTCCTTAATGTTCACCCTACGCTTCTTGATACTGAATCTAACAGGGATTACCTCTTTATTCACAATTTCTATGTTCAAAGGAAAATTCATTTTCTTCTCAGGCAATTCTAACCTCTTAGCAAATTCATCGAGATAAACGAGCAAGTAGCACCCTAATCAAATAATACATAAGCATCAATATCATTGATTGGGATAATACCGACACCACATCTTTTGATTGCACAACATCTTGCATACCATGTCAAGGTTCTAGCATGGGTTTGTTTGATGTCAGTACCCCACCGTTACCTCCATCCATTCTTCGTTGTCACTCCATCCTTCTTCTTAGGGCATTCACGAGCAAAGTGATCCTCGATCCGCACGTGAAGCACACGCTCTTCTTAGGTTGAGTGAAATTTGGGGCGATGTGACCTCCCGCCACAATTGAAGCATACTCGCTTCCCCATCAAGCACGCACCCATGTGAAACTTCCCGCATGTAGCACATGCTTCAAACTTTGTTTTTCTCGGGTACCCCCGCTAGTTTCCAAAGACCCACGCTTTCCATTCCACTTCCTCTTCAAGTTGTTGTTGTTGTTGTTGTTGTTGTTTCCACCACTACCACCTCCATTCTTAATTTCCACCTCATTCTTCTTCTTCTTCTTCTTCTTCTCTTGATTGAACTTTGTCACTGCCTCGCCTCCACCTTCAATGAGTATTTCTTTCTCCATCACCACCAAAAAGTCTTCAATCGAATAGGAAAACCTACTATACAACCAGGCTTCAAATCCCTGTTCAAATCTCTTCGCTTTGCTCGTCTGTCGTGATGACTTGATAAGGCGCAAACCTCGCCAACTCGTTGAATTTAGCGGCATACTCGGATACCATCATCGCTCCCTCGCTTCAGCCCAAAATTGCACTTCCAAATTGACCCTTCAAACTCTCTGAAAATAGTCTCAAGAATATCTCCTTAAACCTATCCTGTCATCATCCCCGGTCCTTCTCGAGTTTTATCGGCTCGCCACCAATAACTAGCCTCTCTTTTCAAACATGAATGTTGTAAAAAGCGTCTCTTCGATCATCCCTACCCTAGCAACATCGAACACCTTTTCTATCTCCATAATCCAAGTCTCAGCACTCGATCGGATTCACGACCCCATGAAATTTCGTGGTCCAACCGCTTTGAACTCCTTAAACGTTGTTCTTGGTTCCGTGGTTGATTCTCGCAACGCCTCACAAGAACGCCACTAATTGTTGAACTGGGTTAGCATCAACATTATCGTTATTGTTTGTTCCTTCGATGGTTCTCTGTCGTGGTGGTTGACAGCTGGGAGGTATTTTCTATTTAAAAATACACTCATTAAGTTATTATTCAACTCTTTTAAGTAATTTTTACTTAACTTGCCTCCACAAAAGAAATAACCACATAATCACGTAACACTTTGAATAAAATAACATCTTTTATTTATTCATAACCTCTTTGAAAATATAAAACGATAGCATCACTGCTATTTACATTACTTTCCTGAACTACAAAAGTTTCAGGACAACATCATCGTCATATCCCATAGGTTACATAACACTTGGGATTTATAATTTATTTAATATTTATAACTTTCATAACAACTACGATGTTCTACTAAGATACTGCTTAGCCTTACTACGCTCTTCTTCCATAATCTAGAACATTGTTTTGCGATCTAATACATATGATGGCGTAAATCTCGAATCGGATCGGATAACCCATGACCCGATCTTGAGCTCGATTAACTACGGTGTTGAATACTCTATTCATCTCTTCCATCTTCATTCTCTTTGCATGTATGCGTCTCTTCACATCGCTATCCCGCCATTGAAACATTTCCTCATATGCGCCCTCGCTTCTTGCCTCTTCGTAGCTTCTTCCTTAACTTATTTTTCAATTCAACTACCTCCTCGATCAATTGTTCTTTCTCTCCTTCACCGTTTCTAGTTTCTCCTCGACATTAGTCACCGCTCTCACGATCCTCGGATCTCATCGCCTTTCAATGTCATTGCATGCGATCCGTTGTTCACCTACTATCTCTTGCAATTCCTCGATCAGATCCTCAAGTTCCACGCTATGGTCGTAGACTTCATCGTACATTCGAGCAAATATCGAGGTTAGTGGAGTCTCCTCCTCCTCATCCTCGCCATCCTCATCCTCCTCGTGGCAACTCAACGGGATCCTCCTCATCCGCCTCCACATCATCATCCTCATCTTCAACCACGCGACCAACGGGCCGACTCCTCATGGCAAGAGTTGTTCCCAAATAACTCAATGTCGCGAGGCTCCTCCTCTATAGGCATCTGAGGTCTATCCTCCCTAGCCTGACTGGATTCTCCGACATTAGTCATCCTGACAACAAAATTTTAAGTTTCAATTATTAATCATTACTACTCGACACTCACGAGCACATAAGTTATAAACACATAATCATATAAGTGTTTTATTATTTCTTCCTTAAAACTCGATAAGAGTTAATCACCACTATCTTTTCAAAGGTTACTTCCTAAGGCTTTTCCCCACCTAAGGTTCATAACCTAAAGCTTTGATACCAACTTGTGACACCCCCAAATCCTGGTACTTCATTACCTCAAGATTTGGTGTTCACATAATCAAAACATTCATATCTAACTACCCAATCATAATAAATTGAATAATAAAAACCTGCCCATACATGATTACTTTAATAAAAACATTATCTCCCAGGTTCTCTAACCTTTAATACAATCATTCAAGTGCGGAAATTAAATTATTACATCACATCATTATTAAAAGTCTATCATCATAACGATAAAATTAAATTACAAGTCTTCATCAATTGTACATTTTTTCCTTTCCTTTGCTAGTTGTAGGTTTATCTACCTTCTCATTCATAGTTGCAATAAGTGTATAAATATGCAAGAGTGAGCAAACAAAGCTCACTTGAAATAAGAATAAATATCTTTACATCATTTGCCAAATAATAGGCTCAATAGAACTGAATGATATGTTCTATTAACATTACAACATTTACCAATTCATATGCTCAATAAAACTGAATGATTTGTTCTATTAACATTCTTAAATATACTACTGAGGGTCAAATGACCATGAACCATGTCCACAGTTATAAGTAATCTTTCAACTTTAACTTTAATAAATATATGATTATAAGGACTCCACGCATTTTAGGGGATCAATCCTTCGTATACAATGTATTGTGCACAACCATTTCAACGCTAAGCGTAAACCCCTAAACATAGGGTTGTTCATCTCAGTATTTAGAGTACAAGTCCGCACCAAAGAAAGTTTGGTTTGGAAAAGCTTTCAAGGGTAATTGAAGTTTAATGATCATCAACTAGGGAACTAGTTGAATAAAAAATACTTGATAATAAAATAGTTGTTTAATAACAACATAACTTAAAACATTTGAGAATCATAAATGAACTGATTCTACATATCAAACTCATGCTTGAAATAACTATAGAGCATAAGCATTTAATAAATGAATAAAATGGTTAACCTTTGCTTGAACAGTAACATAAGCAAAGGTTCTAGTCTTATAACATTAGAATGATATTCCTGAACGTACATTTAACTGATAGAAAGCTGGAAACTAAAAACTTGTCCAATAATGTATTAACTCATGCAAGGAATTAAAACAGTTCAATAATAGAGACGAGAGTTCAAAACTACGTTCATTATATAATAATAGAACTTAAGAAACTTGCTTAACGGTAAACAAGTTAGAATGAATCAATCAATAAGAATTTCCAATAACATTAGAGTTAGAGTTTGCTCGAATGAATTTTAGGACAATTGATTTATTCAATAACAGTTAAGATAAGAAGCTTGCTCAATCAAAAACATGAAGTTATACAATATAATAATAGAACTAACTCAACGAAAGTGTAGAGTTAGAAAACTTGCCTCGAGCGTAAGCTAAAATATTAACACTCACGTTCACCTATACACGGTATTAAAACAACAACATCTATAAGACATATTAATATTCACTTTTAAATATAAAATGCATTACTAGCTAAACTTGTTTTTTTAACACAAGTCTTATGCTATCCTTTACATTTCAGAATTCCCAAGTGTTAATCATCACAACACTTCATTAACGTTCATTGTATAAATTAAGTTATCCTATAACGCATTCTCGCTTTACTAATCATTTTTGCAACCTTGACTTACTAACCACAACTCGCTATGTTCGGTTAACCTTAACATTACACATTTAACATGCTAACACAATTTCAGACCATGTTATGACACTTTCCCAAATCTGTAGAAATAGCAGAAGTCAGAATCTCAAACTGTAGCTATGGCAAATTGCAACCATACAAAGGTTTTTGACACTAGAAATAGCTCTAATCATACTTTTTTTTTCATTAAGATCACAAGAATACTACCCATTGTTCGGATATAGACGCAGAGAAGGCTAATGAACAGTAGCCAACTTTAGCCCAACAAACACAAATTTCACCCAATAGACAATAATATTAACACGTAAAATAAATATACAACTATCATAAACATGATTGCTCACATTTACAACCAATTAGCACAATTTAACACCAACTAAAACTGTTTTAATTTCTCAAAATTCATGTTTTTCATAAAAACTCAATCTTCTTGACATTAAACCTAAAAATCATCACTGTGAATTCATTAGTTGACCAAATCATCTCATTCCAATTACGTTATGTTCGTATCTCAATGAACTAACATATACAAGCTTCAATTTATACTTTAACATACAATTTAGCCACTAAAATTGATACTTTTCATGAACATATGAAAATTCCATATACTGCCAAAATTTCTATTGTCAAACCGAAATTAGCACGCAATTGTTGTTTAAACATAATCTCTATCATCATATACTCACATAATCACAAGTAATCCCATTGTATAGTAATGATTCAACAATTTGAAATTCACAGATTATATAAAAGTTTGTCGTAATACTCATAAGCATATATATAATATCCAAGTTGTAGAATATACCTTCAATTACCAACACAATTGCTGCCAATTACTGAAATTGGTGTGAAAATTCTTAAGACTCTCTCAATTTTCTCTGAAGCTCTCACTAAACTAAGTACTCTCAATCTTGGAAATAGAATGCGTAATAACAAGGAAATCAATAGATATTCAAACGCAAAATAAAAAAACATATACTTTAATACGTTTACTTAATTCTAATGGCAATTACCAATAAACGATATAATATAAATATATTATATTTATTATTTTATTTGTTTTATTTATATTATTTATTCTATTTATTTTATTAAATTTAAAAACTAGAAATCTCAAAAGCCATAAGGCTTGTTTTGGCAAAAACCTTTAAATATTAAAGAATTAATATATTAAGCCTTGTTTGTTAAAAAAAACTAAATTAAACTACTTTAATTTATTTTAATAACTCCTTATAATATAGTTATTTGTCACACTATATTTAATCAAGCTTTCATATTTAATTAATTCAAATCACAATTAATTAAATAAATCCTTTAATCACAAAAACACAATACAAATAATTAATTTAAATAAATTTCAATATAATAATCACATAATTCACAATACAAATAATTAATAATTAAATTGAAAATATCAATATAATAATTAAATTTCCTATAATTCATCAATTATTTATTTAAAATTAATAATTAACCAAATAAAATTAAATCAATTAAACTTAAATATATTTTATTCAACGATATTCACATCCATTAAATATTTATATAAATCAATAAATATTTAATATTACATTTAAAATTCAACTAATGTTATACACAATCATTAGTGGACCCCATTAACGGAAGTATTGTCGTAGTTAGAAAACGACAAAAATACTTTATGAAAATAACTACGGAAGTTTTACCGTTAACTATTGAAACACCGGTGTTAAAAGTACAATGAATGGCGTGAGTATGCGGTAACACCTCAGTATTGATTATTGATGCTTACGTGAGAAGTCACTCAGTTATACTCAATTATTGCTATAGTAATTGCTGCATCATATGTCTCATATTATTGATTCAATTATTGTTACAATATCATCTGCATAATATGATATATTATTAAATCAATGATTGAGACGACAAAGTTATTCATATTATTATTTGCATTATTGACAATGTCTAGTTTTTTTGTCAAGGAGAGGTTTGGTCACCTAATTACGCGCCAATAAGGAGAAATCCTTATCAGAAAGCCCCCTCTTTTCTGGGGACGACCTGGTTGTTAAATATTGTGAATTATAATATTAATGATGAATAAGTTCGTGTTGATTAAAGATGAATTTTATAGTGTTGGAATAACCTGTATACACGGGCTACCCTATACTTGGTGAAATTCTTCTGTTCTTCCATTCTTTATTATTCTGTTGGAATATCTTGTCTGTGCGTTTTACGCCGGGCCTGGTTCCAGTCTTTATTATTCTGTTGGAATATCTTATCTGTGCGTTTTACGCCGAACCTAGTTCCAGTCTTTATTATTCTGTTGGAATATCCTGTCTGTGCATTTTACGCCGAACCTAGTTCCAGTCTTTATTATTCTGTTGGAATATCATGTCTGTGCGTTTTACGCCGGACCTGGTTCCGTTATTTATTATTCTGTTGGAATAACCTGCCTGTGTTGTCTATCACATGCATGGTGATTTCTTTTGTTATTCCATTCTTTATTATACTCAATTGGTTAAAACTTTGACTTCTATATTCCATGAAATTAGTGGAATATCTTTGATATTTGCGCTTCATCCAGTATCTTTTCATGGAAATATTCTTCTGAGCATTCTTGAATTTTACTCTACAAAGAAGTATCATGTTGACAATTTGGACGTTATCAGTTCCTAGATAAATTAATTCTTGAACTTGTTTTATTGAATTCTTATATCATTTTTATCATCCTCATGTTTATATTATGTTGAAAGTCATCTGTGGCCTGTAGTGCATAGATGAACTTGGTATGATTATGACCAGGGATTATTCGGTATAATCATGACCGTAATGTTACAAATGATGTGGTAAAAGTCCTCATTGGCCGTAGTGCATTGATGGACAATTGTTGGCATGATCATGACCATTAATGAATACACGAATGTCCTTGACCCGTAGTGCATGGATAATTTGTGGTCGTGATACTAAAGCATATCCTTTGCCGTAGTGCAGGGGTGATTCGATGATGTGGATTATTTATTAAGCTGAGTCCCAACGATAAAAGTGATGAAAAACCTTTTAAATCATAGAAGATAGTAGATTTTATTCTATACTTGACTCTTCTAATGGATTGCTTGTTCCACTGCAGTTAAACTTGATGTTTGTTATATTCTATCAGTTTAACACTGTTGAAGGCTAATGATAATTTATTCTGCATTATCTTAGTCATAATATTTCTTACTGGGCTAGTTGAGCTCACCCTTTTTTTCACTGTTCTCTTCAGGAAATGAGAATGTAGCTGGAACTAGTTGGGGAACAGAGTGATGGTCCTAGATGTTTGCATTAGTAGTCCTCACTATTATGTGAAATAGTGTGATAATAATTATAATGAGGACTCCTTTTGAGTGTGTATACTCTCTAGTAGACAATATTTGTATTCAAACTCACGGTTTATGTTTTGTCGTATTGTACACGACAGTTGTATTATGAAGTTGTATTTGAATTCAATACCTTGTATCTGGCGACCCAAGATGGATGATGTAAACCTGTTTTGGGGGCATCACAGTTGGTATCAAAGCTTAGGGATATGATCCCTAGCTAAGATGTGAGAATAGAACTAGGAGGGGAGAGACGGGGAATTCCTTCGCTAGTATGACCTACCTAAGTTTTTTTTTTTTGGTATTTAATTGGTCGGTCATAATATAGGGATAATATGTTACATGTCAATTAACCTTTTGTTTTGTGGCAGTATCTAAAAATGACATCCGAGAATGTTGAGAATAGCAATGGAGCACAAAGTGATCGCTGATTCACCATATATCAATAATCGTGAGAATGTGCTTGAAGGCGATAATCCTCATGCAAACAACAACACTGACCAAATGATGAATGATGGAATGTTCAGAGGCTTTATGTAATTCATGCAACAGTAGGCGAGAGCGGCTCCTATCCAAAATGTAGGCAGAAACACTAGAAACTCTCGGATGGTTACCGCTAAACAGTTCAAGGAGCTGGGACCACCGGAGTTTATTGGAGAGCCAAAACCACTTAAGGCGGAAGCATGGATAAAGCAGATCACCAAGATATTTGATGTCTTATAATGCTCTGAGGAGAAAAAGGTTTCCTTTGCCGCCTTTATGTTGCGAGGAGAGGCAGATTACTGGTGGGAATCGGTAAAGCGTACTCAACTTTCCGCACTGAAGATGTCTTGGGAAAAGTTCAAAGAACTATTCAACGACAAGTACTTTCCCGAAAGTATTCGTCATATAAAAGAGGTAGAATTCATCAAGTTGGAGCAAAATAATATGACCGTGTCGCAGTATGAAGCCAAGTTTGCCGAGTTGTCCCGGTTTGCGTCCCACTTGGTGGATAATGAAGAGAGAATGACGCTGATGTTTTTAAGAGGTTTGAAGCCGGAGATACGTCAACATCTTATTTCTCATAAACTGTGTTTGTATTCAGATGTTGTAAATAGGGCTCAGTTAGTGGAGCGCGATAACGAGTCAACGCAACCAAAAGAGAGCAAATACCGCTAAATGATAATACCAATGAGAGCGATCATCGGGCGGTGACAACAAGCGTGGAGGAATCAACAGGCGAAATGGTAACCACTTCTATTGGTAATCGTACAAAAACAATAAGAATGGACATTTCAAGAAGAGGAGATTCAATAATGATGGAAAGATGTCAGCACCATCACCCGTTGTTAAGGAAGGAGAACGACCACCTATCACATGCTTCAAATGCAGATGGGAGGGACACATCAGTCCAAACTGCACGATGCCGTCTAAAGCATGTTATAATTATGGAAGAGAAGGTCACTTAGCCCGATTTTATCATTCACCGAAGACAAGTGCAGCTAGGATGGAGGCACCAAAGGCCGTCCCAGAAAAGTCAAAGTCGGTAGTCTGAGAAGAGCATTTGTTGTGACCTCCTGAAGCAAGGAACCCGAATGAGGTCATCACGGGTAAGCTTATCATAAACTCTAGCGAAGTCTATACTTTATTTGATACCTGGTTTCATACATTCTTTTATTTCTCCTACTTGCTTTCAACGATTAAATTTGACTTGGAGAAATTAGACTTTGACTTATTTGTGGAAACTCCGTTAGAGAAACCTTCATTACATTCATCGCTTATAAGTCTTGTTTGGTTCAAATCGGAATCGCACAATAATTCGCCGATCTTATTTCTTTAAAAATACTTGCGTTTAACTACTCATCATGCAAAATTGATTGTTTTCGTAAGGTTGTTAGTTTTCATATTCTAATCAACCTATTATGCTAATTCAAGCGACCAAACCATTAAAATCAATCACTACTCATTTCAAGCCATAAAGCTATTCGCTTATTGAAAAAGCGAATGTCAAGTTTTCTTAGCTCATGTCACAGATTTAAACAAAATACGTCGGCTTTTGAACAATATTTCTATTGTTAATAAATTTCTGACGTATTCCCCAAGAACTTCCCCGGCCTACCCCGTGGCGTGAAATTGAATTTTGTATCGACCTTGAACCTGGTACAAAACCCATTTCTAAAGCCCCATATCGAATGGCTCCTATTGAACTTCAGGAGTTAAAGACCCAATTGCAGGAATTGTTAGACATTGGTTTCATTTGTCCTAGTACGTATCCTTGGGGTGCTCCTGTTCTATTCGTGAAGAAGAAAGATGGGAGTATGCGACTTTGTATTAAATATCGGGAGTTGAATCATGTCACCATCAAAAATAGGTACCCATTGCCACGTATTGATGACCTGTTTGTCCAATTACAAGGAGCCAAATTCTTTTCAAAGATTGATCTTCATTCCGGATATCACCAATTGAAGATTAGAACCGATGACATTCCAAAGACGGCTTTTCGTAACTTCTGATGACGGGCATTATAAATTCCTAGTCATGTCCTTTGGATTGACTAATGCTCCTGCTGCCTTCATGGATATGATGAACCGAGTATTCAAGAAATATTTGGATCACTTTGTGGTCGTCTTTATTGATGACATCCTTATTTATTCCAAAAATCGTGAAGATCATGAGTAACACTTGAGGCTGACACTCTAAAAGCTTCGTGAATACAAGCTTTATGCCAAGTTGAAGAAATACGAGTTCTGGCTTGAGGAAGTAGCATTCCTTGGGCACGTAGTATCAAGTCATGGAATATCTGTTGACCCGACAAAGATTGAAGCTATTCAAAGTTGGGAGCAACCTAAATCAGTGAATGAAGTACGTAGCTTTCTCGGTTTAGCTGGTTATTATCGAAGATTCGTGGAAGGATTTTCTCGAATCGCTACTCCATTAACTCAGCTGACTCGGAAAGATACAAAGTTCTGTTGGAGCGAAGAATGTGAGAAGAGTTTTCAAGGACTCAAGAGGAGACTCATTTTAGCACCTGTTCTAACAATACCATCTGGCTCGGAGGGATTTGTCATCTACAGTGATGCTTCGGGCAAAGGGTTGGGATGGGTTCTCATGCAACATGGGAAAGTCATAGCCTATGCCTCAAGACAACTCAAAGAATATGAGAGAAATTATCCTACTCATGATCTAGAGTTAGCAGCTGTTGTCTTCCCACTTAAAATTTAGAGGCATTACTTGTATGGGGAGAAAGTGGAGATCTTTACGGATCATAAAAGCATTAAATATTTCTTCACTCAAAAGGAACTCAACATGCGACAATGACGTTGGCTTGAACTGTTGAAAGATTATGATCATACCATCCAATACCATCCTGGAAAAGTGAACGTGATAGCTGACGCATTGAGTAGAAGATCATATGCAAGTAAGAGTGCGATATTGTCAACCTGTTGGAATATCTTGTCTATGCATTTTACGCCGGACCTAGTTCCAGTCTTTATTATTCTTTTAGAATATCCTCACATGCATGCGTTTACTGTACGGACCAGTTCCATCTTTATTATTCTCGCTGAATATCCTCGGTCGCATGCGTTTTCACGCCGGGACCGGTTCCATCTTTATTATTCTGCTGGAATATCTTGTGCATGCATTTTATGCTTCTGACGTGGTTCTCGTTATTTATTATTCTCATTGGAATAACCTACACCGTGCGCTCTATCACATGCATGGTGATTTCTTTTGTTATTCCATTCTTTATTATACTCAGTTGGTTAAAACTTTGACTTCTATACTCCATGAAATTAGTGGAATATCCTTGATATTTGTGCTTCATCCTGTATCTTTTCATGGAAATATTCTTCTGAGCATTCTTGAATTTTACTCTACAAAGCAGTATAATGTTGACAATTTGGACGTTAGCAATTCCTAGATAAATTAATTCTTGGACTTGTTTTATTGAATTCTTATATCATTGTCATCATCCTTATGTTTATATTATGTTGAAAGTCATCTATGGCCTGTAGTGCATAGATGGACTTGGTATGATTATGACTAGGGATTATTCGGTATAATCATGACCGTAATGTTACAAATGATGTGGTAAAAGTCTTCATTGGTCGTAGTGCATTGGTGGACAATTGTTGGCATGATCATGACCATTAATGAATACACGAATGTCCTCGCCCGTAGTGCATGGATAATTTGTGGTCGTGATACTAAAGAATATCCTTGGTCAGAAGTGCAGGTGATTCGATGATGTGGATTATTTATTGTCGAGTCCCAAATGATAAAAGTGATGAAAACCTTTTAAATCATAGAAGATAGTAGATTTTATTCTATACTTGACTCTTCTAATGGATTGCTTGTTTCACCGCAGCTTAAACTTGATGTTTGTTATATTCTATCGCTTTAACATCTTTGTTGAGGCTAATGATAATTTATTCTGCATTATCTTAGTCATAATATTTCTTACTGGGATAGTTGAGCTCACCTTTCTTTCACTGTTCTCTTCAGGAAATGAGAACGTAACTGGAACTAGTTGGGAAACAGAGTGATGGTCCTAGATGTTTGCATTAGTAGTCCTAACTATTCTGTGAAATAGTATGATAATAATTGTAATGAGGACTCCTTTTGAGTTTGTATACTCTCTAGTAGACAATATTTGTATTCAAACTCACAGTTTATGTTTTGTTGTATTGTACACGACAGTTATATTATGAAGTTGTATTTGAATTCAGTACCTTGTATCTGGTGACCCAAGATGGGTGATGTAAACCTGTTTTAGGGATGTCACACAAGGATATTCGTGTTTTCATCAATGGTCATGATCATGCCAACAACTGTCCATCAATGCTCTACGGGCCAATGAGGACCTTTACCACATCATTTGTAACATTACGGTCACGATTATACCGAATAATCCCTGGTCATAATCATACCAAGTCCATCTGTGCACTACGGCTAAAGATGACTTTCATAACAATATAAGCATGAGGATGATGACAATGATATAAGAATTCAAATTAAAGAAAGCAAAGGATAAATTTTTAAAGATTTATAATTTAATTTATCCAGAATTCAATAATGTCCAAATTGTCAACATGATACTTCTTTGTGGAGTAAAATTCAAGAATAATATTGTATCAAAAATGATTTGGACCAAAAAAGAATCAATTTTTGTCATGAATAGTACACAAGGTTAATAGTAACCGAGTGAATAGTATCCCGTGAATAGTAACTTCGGGAATAGTACTCTGGCATGAAAAAGTTAAAACTTATCAAGAATGCTCAGAATAATATTTTCGTGAAAAGATACTGGATGTAGCGCAAATATCAAGGATATTCTACTAATTTCATGGAGTATATAATCCAAAATTTTAACAGAATGAATATAGAATTCAAAATCAGAAATGAAATAATATTACTTACATACTATAGAGTATGGAAGAAAATATTATTTTTTACGAATATTGAACAAAAATAACATCGCTTACCTTGAAAAGAAGAGTATTCCAACTGGTATAGCGGGGATATTCTTGAAAAAAACTTCACTATTTTCTACTCTGAAAGCTTTCTAAAACTCGAAAGAAATACGCTCAATATTATAGTAGAAGAATTCTCTGATTCTGGTGTGATTTTCAATTCTAACTAAGCATCCTATTTATGGGAGAATGGAAAAGATACTATTTGAATTTAAAAATCACGGACGCATAGTGGTAACATTCACGGGCGCCGAACGAAACATCTGATAATTTTTATTTCTTACTATGCAAACACTATGCATAATAAAATATAATATATTCTATTTTTCATAAAAAACAAAACTTATAATAATACTAATTATAATAATACTCCCTTCCATCTAGGCAATCCCCCCCCCCCCACCCCACCCGTGAACAAATATTACTCCCCCCTCCAAATGTCATTTTCAATATATATATCGAGACATGATAATGGGGGAAATGTTGAACGAAATGGTTGGCTCTTTGTATTTGGTCTATCGGGTTGCGCTTATAGAAAAGGGAAGCGCATATTCCTCTCTGAGCGAGAATTACATGATGCACACACTTACATTCTTCTCAATTGCGAGGAGATTGACAAATTTGTGAGGTAAACATGTAAACTTGATAATTTATCTCTTAACTTGAAAATTTATTCTAATATGTTAATGTTTATAACATTGTATAGATTGTATAATGACAAGTTAAAAGTGAAGCATTCCGACATAACGGATAAAGATATTCAAATCAATCGTGATAAAAAATTTGCACTTTGGCTAAAGGAAAAAGCAAGTTCAATTTCTTAAGCACAACATATATATATATATATATATATATATATATATATATATATATACACACACTCCATGTTAACTATGACTTCATTTAATAAGATGGAGTTTTTGTAGGCTTTGACCGAGGGATCAACGATTTCGGCTAATGTACAAGTCCTAGCTGTGGAACCAGACAGGGACCAAGTCAACCGCAATGGTTACAAAATAAATGGTTGTGAATTTCATACAAAGGCATATGGGTGTGGTAAAAGAACAACGAACTTTGGAGTGTGTGTCCAGGGAGATTGTTACAATGAGCTTGGACGTGCCTGTGACACCCCCAAATTCGGGTTACCTGACCCCCGAGTTTGGTGCTCACGATCGACAATATATTAACATCTAACTACCCATTCATATAGAAATTGTAATACATAAGTCATTAATAGAGATTGTTAATACATTAGTCCCATGTTCTCTAACCTTAACATTACAAATATACCCTTTAGATATACAAAAAGGGTTTACAAATACAACATAATAATAAGTTCATTATAACTACTCCAGTATTTTGCCTTTGCCTTTGTTCTTCTTAGACCCGCTGGCCTCTTCTTCCCTTGCTGAAATGTTTTATTTAGCAAGGGTGAGAAACAGATTTGCCCCGTAAGCTAAGACATACAATAAATGTATAAGAATCAAGAATAACAGACTATATACTTTGATAGAATAACAACAAAGTTCGGGAAACTTTGAAATGGCTGAACAAATCTTTAATAACTAACAAGTCTTCTCGCACTCTATGCAACACAATAATCTAATAAATGAAAGAGTACATCGCTTTCAAAGTTTATACGATATTCTAATAAATAATTAAGATTCAATTCTACGCAATAACAAAGTGGAATGTTTTCTAGATTTATGCTGAGCGATCCGTTGGATCTTGAACTTCTCTTCTGGAGTAACTATCAGAGATTGGACTTTAATATACCCAGGTGTATCAGATAACCATAAAGATTAAATTATACTCCTCTGCAAGTACTTAGAACGGCCAACTCCTTATACCCTATATTATGCATAATACTCAAAACGCGCACAAAAGCCGATATACGACCAAATATGTTCCCTTTATATAAAAGGTTGTTCTTCTCAGTCTTTGAATCAGAATTTGATTTAACAATGAAATATTATGATTTCAATATTTAGTCACTTCTCGATCTAGCCGAAATAATTGGCATTGATCTGTCAATAATAATTGAATTATCTTCTCGAACCTATCAAGTTCTAACAATTGTTCGTCTAGCTAGAATAATTAGCTCAGACATATCTCAACACAACTCGACAAAGAAATGTAAATTATTTGTACTGTCAATACTAGCTTCTACGGATGTAAGTATCCAACAATAGTTATTTTCTAATTATATTCTCAGAATTCACTAATTCAATTTGAATTAATAAACATGCACTAACTGCGAATAATCAACAATAAATTCTCGGATGTGGTCTAATCAACAATAATTAACCACCATAATAATTGAACAAACATAACTCAAGGTTGAGTTAGGAAACTTTCCTTCTGCGTTAATTACTGCTACACAATATACTTATCTATGTTTGAAATACCTATATGAACAATATTGGTCTCACAATTAGCACAATAAATCACAACACACAATACTGTAACTTACGGTCAATCTGTCTCCTAGGCACATTACCACATAGTTACATTAGTGGTTATAACCTATATAAACACTTATCAAGTTTAACTAGTTCGGTTTGGTTGAATTTTGGTCTATTCTCGGTGTACTGGTCACCCTATCAGATAATTTACATCTTTATTGTCACTTAAACTCAGCCTCAAAGCTTCAATATTATTTTAGATAAGTCATATATCATTTATAATATTTTTCGGAAGCTTTTAATAATTTATAAGCAATTAATATAATTTATAATAATTTTTCAAACACCGTAATCATTTTTAAATGATTTAAATATCGAATAATCTTATCATCATTAATATTTAATAATGTTAAAATATTAATATCATATTTGTCAAAATATTAAAGTTATTATTAATAACTTAAAATATTTTTAAATCATCAATATTCTACTTAAATAATTTTTAAAATAATTAAAATCATTTTTAAACCATCACCATTAATATTTAAATATTAATTGAAATTATTATCAAAATATTAAAAGTCATTAATTGCAACTTAAAATATTTTTAAATTATTTTTCTCATTTTAAATGATTTTTAAATCAATAAAACCATTTTAATTCATTTATTTAATATAATAATTAAATAAATCTATTATCATTAATATTAAATTATTAATGAAAATTACTCAAAAATATTAAAAGTTACATTTTATAACTCAAAATATTTTTAAACACTTTATTTTTATTTAAAATGATTTTAATAATATTAAAATTATTTTTCTCTAATTTATTTAATACATTTATTAAATAAATTAATTATCATTAATATTCAAATAAATATAAATATTAATGAAAAATATCTGAAATAATTAAAAGTTATTTTTCAAAATTTAAAATAATTTTTTAAAACCATTTTTGTAATTTTTAGAATTTATTTTCTATTTTTAATTAATTTTCAGAAAATCAGAAAATAGAAATTAATTAAAACCGTTACTAATGGCCTATAGCAACACTTAGCGTCGCTGTTGGTGTTCTTGAGCCTCAAGAACACTGACAGTCAGTGTTCAAGGGTCAACGTTTGACTACCTTTAATTTTTAGCCTAAACATGTTCTGGGCCATGTTAAACACTGATCATGTAGTGTTTATGTAGCACTACATGAATCAATCATCATCCAAGGCATACAATATCATAGCTTCACAATACAGAGCTTCAAAGTGGCTGTCAGACCTCATCTGGGTTTTCTGGGTAACCCAGAAACCCAGACAGTCGCGAGGTACCACTTTGTGGTTCGATTTTAGCTTAGTTCTGGTCATCAAATGGTAGATCTTAAGATTCAAAGCTATAGTACATGTGTCAATGAACATTATTATAACAACATATCAGTCCAACAACAACATATTCACAAGTTATGACTCGGTCAAACCTTGTCAGAAAAATTGTTCATACTCTTTTTGGGTTTTCCAGAAATGCAAAATCAGTGCGAGTGGCCTACTTTGACCACATGATACGTTCGATCTATTAACTGTTTTAATGTTCTAAAAACATGGATCTAGAGTCCATATAACATGCTATAACCTAGATATCATAACATCAATACATCATCTAACGTCTGACAGATATTGGCTTTGAATAAAGTTGTGAGACGCTGATTTACACTTTCTGGGTTACCCAGAAAGCTTCGGTCATGCTCGGTCAACTCACTTTGACCATGAATATCTGGCAATCTAGACATGGAATGGTTGTAATTCCACTTCACTTCCAGATTCCAGTCCTCATGTCAGACTACCGATCCAAAACATAAAACAAGAAAAATCTTAAATAGACAAGAATCTGTGGCTCCTGACATTAGCTTGTCATACCACAAATCATGTTCTTGGACAGTTTTTGAAAAACTCCATTTTAAGGCACTTTGATGCTATGGATCCATGATGGATCACCACAGACCATCTAAAAACATCTTTTAACACAAATATAAACACAAAAACACTAACTCTATCTTAGCATAGAAGATCAAAATGAGTCTAGGGTTTTATACCTTCTAAATCGAATCCTTGATCTTAGCTCTCCAATCTAATATTAGATGATCTAAGGGCTGTTTATGTTACTAATCTACTTGATAATTTTGGAGGGTTAGAGAGAGAATGAGTTTGTTAAGTGTTTGGTAGCAAATGGACCAAAAGTCTAGACTTTCTCTCTTTTAATTCTCTAAACTAGATATAATGTATATATATAATTGCAAGGTGTCCCTCTAGATCAGATTGTAGCTAAGATTTAAGTCAAAAGGCTAGCTTTAGTTGGTGAACCACTACAAATTTGGCAAGATTTTCAAGTTAGCTTATTAAAAATATAAAAAGGGTAATCTTGTCATTTGTATTTTAAATTTAATGGCATTATGGCAATTGTTCAAACCCTTAGGGTTTAACCCTGAGGTTTTAACCCTTAGGGTTTAATCCTAAGGTTCTAACCCTTAGGTTTTACAACACTAACTTTCTAGGATTTTCTAAATTAGGGTTTTAAAACAAGAAATTAAGATTTTAAATAGAAATTAATATTTCTAAAGTATAATTAGGGTTTCCTAATTATATTAACATTTACTAATCACATTAGGGCTTGCTAATTAGGATTAGGGTTTCATAATTAGGGTTTAGGATTCCTGAATATGAAATTAGGGTTTCCCGGCATTCGTTTAGGGTTACTAAACCAAAGATTAAAGTTTCTAATCTCTTATTAGGGTTTACTAATTTTAAACCTTATCCGATCAATCATTGATCAAAAATTCTAAATAGTACAAACACGTACTCATTAATATAATTATTTTAATTATATTTTCTATCAAATCCCTATCCGTAACTAGGGTTAGGGTTTTTAAATCTGTTAAGCACAACTCTACTCCTAATTTATTAGTCAATACTCAAATTGACCCCTTCTTAAGACTCGTATCACAGATACACATCATAATATTGATATTTAATATTAATATTAATATAAAAAAAAATATTCGTAAAATTCAACTATTCGAAATCCTGGGTTATTACATTCACCCCTCCTTAAAAGGATTCCGTCCTCGGAATCATCGCTTTCTTATTCTCTACAATCTTCTAAAGTTATATCATCAATTCATTTTATTAACACAATAATAATTTGTGTCGTATATCCTATCTTGTGACTTGGATCTATAAAAGAAATAAATTCACAATAATACTCATAACACTCACGTAATTAAATTTCTAAACGAAATCGTTACTTGTCGTCACCTCCTGGACAACCCCTGCATCATGTGCCATCATGTTGAATGTACGGGCCGTTGGTCTTCCTGGCTGTGCAAGTCCTCGAATCGCCAAGGTTCCACTACCGGGTCCCTTGTTACCACTTTCATTCTCTGCATTTCTCTTTGGACAGTTTCAAACCATATGATCAGTCGATCCACACGCAAAAGCAACCTTGTATCTTCTTCATAATAGGAAAATTGGGTGACATGTGTACCTCTTTCCCGCAGTTGTAACAAACTCCTTTCTTTTTCAGATAAACTCCTACATGATTCTTCCCACAAGTTGCACATGGCTCTCCTACCTTCTTCTTCTCTTCGAACTTATTACCCATCTGGGTATTCTCGCTCCACTTTCTCTTATTTGGATTACTACCACCACTGCTTCCTCCATCACTTGTCATCTTCTTTTTCTCCTGATGAAATCGAGATGCATTTTCGTTCCCTCCTTCAGCAATTAATGCTTTCTCCATCAAAGTCGCGAACGTATTGATCTGCAATACTGCCACCTTGTTGAATATCCTTGACTTCAGTCCATTCTCAAATCTTCTCGTTTTTCTCGCCTCTGTGTCCACCTGATGAGGTGAAAATCTCGCCAACTCGTTGAATTTGGCAGCATATTCAGAAACCGACATATTCTCTTGCTTCAGTTCTAAAAATTTGACTTCCATCCTGGATTGCATACTCGGCGAAAAGTAGTTCTCAAAGAACAACTCCTTGAATCTTGTCCAAGTTACCACAACTGTACCTGCTCTTGCCTGATTAGTCTCCCACCAGTAATTGGCTTCTCCCTTCATCAGATATGTTGCAAAAATGTCTTCTGCTCTTCTGCCACTCGTGCAATAATGAATGCTTTCTCCATTTCTTTCACCCAAGTTTGGGCTTCAATCGGATCCGTGGTTCCCTTGAATTCTGGCGGTCCTACAGCTTTAAAGTCCTTGAAATTAGCCAATCTATCAGCTGGCTGTTCTCTCGCTCTTCCTCTTGCTGCGGGAGCTCTATTCCCTACAGCTTCGACTATCATATTTGCAAAATTTTGCATCGGGTCAGCTTGACCTCCTTCATTATTCACCGATTGCTCTTCTCTTTGATTTCAATTCTGTCATCTAGGCAGCATGATCTGATTGAAATAAAAAAAATCTTACATTAATTCTCTTTCTCTACACAAATTCTTAATCACAATAAGAATTCAACACATAATTCTCATATAATCGCTTATTTATTCAAATAGCACATAGTACGTTTAGTACATAACACATATTACTATCCCTTTTTAAATAATATCAGGATTAACAACACAACTTTACACAAAAAGTTTCAATTCTCCATTATCACATAACTATTCCCAGTTCGTCAAACTTACCACACTAATGAGTTCAGGAACTTGCCACAATTATATGAGTGTATGAACTTATCCTAGTTAGACCTTTGGCGTCCATTCGCTAAGGGGTTCAAAACATTTCATATAATTATGAGTCATTAACTTACCATATGTATGAGTTTTAAGAACACACAAATTAATCTTAATCTTATATTCATATAGAAAATAAAGATTTTATTCATACAAACATATTTATATTTACATATGCTTACATATCATTCTCGATATTACAACTATTAATATCATAACCTACTACCAAAAGATACTACTGCATATCTCGAAGTTGTCTATCGCCCACTCCCTTCACCAGTCTTCTTCTTGCTGGGACACTTTTTGAATCCGTGACCTGTTCTCCCACATGAATAACACTTCCTCATATTCGGCTTAGGACAATGTAGGGAAATATGTCCTTCTTATTTACAGTTGAAGCACACGTTCTTTCACATCATGCATTCTCCCGCGTGAGTCTTTCCACACTTGCTACAAATTTTCTTCTTCTTCAAGTTTGACTTTTCAGAATTAGGGCTGTTGTTGTCCCTCTTTCTCTTTTTCTTGCCTTTCTACTGCTTGATTGTTCCTTCAGACGATCCACCACCTTCAGTCTTCATCCTTTCCACCTGCGCCTTGAGCTCGCTCCGTTCTTCAATCATTTCGCGTAACGCTCGCTCCTTCTTCCATAACTCCTCCAAAAGAAACACTTTACTCCGGAGTTCTTGAACTTCCGCATATAGTTGATCTTGTTCTTCATCTTTAGTATTATTCTTTTTCTCCACCTTAACTTCTTCGGACTCTGCCTCCTCATCACCACTCAGATACATATCGGGATAATTGTCATGATTGCTTCCCAGATTGACCATAGGTTCATCTTCTCCCACCTTCTCAACTGATTCACTTTGCGGCCGCACCTCTGGCCATCGGGTTGACTCGTGCAATGTACCCGCCAAAGATCTCCGCACTTATTTGATCTTCTCCATACATCCTACAATCTGTTTAAACAACTTGATTAGTACTTCATTGGTACAAACTTCTCACACTATGTGTCCACATATCTCACTATTGATGCACTTTGGCAATCCCTTACTTAGAACTCTAAATGAGTTTTCTCTATCTCGCTTATGGTTATAATCCTAGGGTTTTTTCCCCACCCCACTTAAGATTTATAACCTCTGCCTTTCATACCAACTCATGACACCCCAAATCCGGGTTGCAGGCCGAATTTTAGTTTGTGTAAGGTTTTGTGAAAATCAAAGTAGCAATCAAATTGCAAAAATAGCGGAATAAAAATAAAATCATACCCGGATCATCCTTTATGCATATTATAAATTAAAACGAAGAACAAGAAATATAGAGTCATACCCTTGTAGATACGATGTGACACCCCCAAAATAGGTATACATCACCTATTCTGAGTCGCCAAATACATGGTACAAAATACAAATACAATCTTTAAATATAAAACATAAGCTGTGAGTTTCAATACAAACATTGTCTTCTAGACAGTATTAAAACTCAAAATAAGTCCTCAATACATTTATTAACACACTATTTCTAAGAATAGTGAGGACTACTAATGCTATCCTCTGGACCATCACTCCGTTCCCTGACTCGTCCCAGCTATATTCTCATTTCAAAGAGAATAAAGGAAAGAAAGGGTGAGCTCAACTAGCCCAAGAAGAAATATTATGACTAAGATAATGCGTAATAAATTATCATTAGTCTTCAACAATGTTAAACTGATAAAATATAATAAACATCAAGTTTAACTGCAGCGGAACAAACAATCCATTAAAAAAAGTCAAGTAGAAAATAAAATCTACTATCTTTTATGATTTAAAAGGTTTTTCATCATCATTATCATTGAGACTCACTTTTAATAAATAATCCACATCATTGAATCACCCCTGCACTATGGCCAAGGATATTCTTTAATATCACGACCACAAATTATCCATGCACTACGAGCCAAGGACATTCGTGTATTCATTAATGGTCATGATCATGCCAACAATTTTCCATCAATGCACTACGGCCAATGAAGACTTTTACCACATCATTTGTAACATTACGGTCATGATTACACCGAATAATCCGTGGTCATAATCATACCAAGTCCATCTATGCACTACAAGACACAGATGAATTTCAAAAAAATATAAACATGAGGATGATGACAATGATATAAGAATTCAATAAAACAAGTTCAAGAATTAATTTATTCAGGAACTAATAACGTCCAAATTGTCAACATGATACTGCTTTGTGCAGTAAAATTCAAGAATGCTCAGAAGAATATTTCCATGAAAAGATACTGGATGAAGCGTAAATATCAAGAATATTCCACTAATTTCATGGAGTATAGAAGTCAAAACGTTAACCAACCGAGTATAATAAGTAATGGAATAACAAAAGAAATCACCAGGCGCGATAGATCATGACAGCAAAAGTTATTCCAATGTAATAATAATTAACGGAACCAGTCCGGCGAAAACGCATGCATGTGATATTCCAACGTAATAATATAGATTAAAATCAGTCCGGCGTAAAACGCATGCATGTGATATTCCAAATGTAATAATAAAGACGGAATCAGTACTACAGAAAATGCACAAACAGATATTCCAATGTAATAATAAAGATTTTAATCGTGTCCAAATAGAAACGCATTGCACAAGATATTCCAATGTAATAATAACGAATGGAATAATGTAAGAATTTCACCAAGTATAGGGTAGCTCAGCGATACAAAGTTATTCCAAATGATAATAATAAATAATGGAATAACAGGAGTTCTCTTCATGAATACAAAAGAAATAACACCCCTTACCATAAAAGAAACTGGATATAAGAGTAGGGAAGTAGCAGAATACTTTTCTATAGTTTCTCTATAATTTCTCTCTCTAGAGTTTCAGTGAATTCGTAAGAAATAATGAAGGAAAGAGCTTCTATTTATAGGAGAATGGAAGGGCACTGTTCATGAACGAAATAATTTTGCAGATGAGTCACGGGCGAAATGAAAATTTCTTTAGATGCATATTAGTTATCCCACATGTGAATTTCCTCAAATTTAACGATAACTTATATATATATATATATATATATATATATATAAATATTAACATATTCTATTATATATATATATATATATATATATATATATTATATATATATATATATATATACCCCATTTAGATTCCACTTTTCCCATTTACAACATTTCCCCACCAATATCAATTCATAATAAAACAACTAACATTTCACTTTTCCACCAAAAACTCTACTTTTCCACCAAAATCCATTATCATCATATATATATATATATATATATATATATAATAAAGATACTTCCTTCCTTCCTACGCCACTTCTCCTCCCCCATATTTCAATCCATGTGACATGTTTACATATATATATATATATATATATATATATATATATATATATATATAACAAAAACTGAGATAATTTTTCACCGATACTTTTAAAAATGGGTAAATGGGAGTTCATATAATTACAACAAGGACTTCATAAAAATTTTCTCAATATTTTTAACAACATTTATCATTATTATTATAATTCACAATATTAATCGACCAGGTCGTTCCCAGGAAAGAGGGGGCTTTCCAAGAAGGATTTCTCCCTATTGGTGCGTAATTAGGTGACCAAACCTCTCCTCGGCAAAACTTCTAGACATCGTTAATATTATAATTTATAATATTAATAACTCTGTCATTTCAATTATTGATTTAATAATATATAAAATATCGACAATAATCAATCAAATAACGTGAGATATTATGCAACAATTATCAGTAGCAATAATTGAACAAAACCGAGTGACTTCTCACGTAAGGATCAATAATCAATACTGTGTGCTACTATGCAACTACGCCAGACATCTTGTACTTTTAACACCGGGTGTTTCAACAGCTTAACTGTAAAACTTCCGCCGTTATTTTCATAAAGTATTTTTGTCATTTTCTCGATCCGACAATAATTACATTGTAGGGGTCCACCAATGATTGTGCTGTTGTATTTAATATTCCCCGTTAAAACGAATATTCCCCACCAAACAAATATTATATAACAACTTGCGTACTTTGCAAAATTTATAAATATTACCCACAACTATAACATTATATCAAATTCATTCCATAATATTTAAAAATGATATTTATAGAAAATTCATCTTTATTTATAAAAGTTGGGGTCTTTCAACCTCCTCTTCTTATGAAATTTCGCCCTCAAAATTAGGGTACGTACCTGGTATGTCGAAGAGGTAAGGATACCTTGATTTCATTCCAGATTCTAACTCCCAAGTCATTTCCTGAACATCGTGGTTTCTCCACAAAACTTTGACTTGAGGTATAACCTTGGAGCGTAGAATATGTTCCTTCTTATCCAAGATTTGAACAAGAACCTCTTCATACGTCAAATCTTCCGCTATTTCGTCCGGTTCTAACTCAATAATGTGGTTCGGGTCTTCCACATATTTACATAACATGGATATGTGAAAAACGTTATGAACACGAGACATACTTGGCGGTAAAGCGAGTCTATAGGCCACAGTTCCTACTCGATCGTGGATTAAAAATGGGCCAATGAATCGAGGATTGAGCTTTACTCCCTTTCCAACTCTCGTAACTCCTTTCCATGGAGCAACACGTAACAACACATGATCTCCTATATCGAATTCCACATCCTTTCGATGAAGATCAGCATAACTCTTTTGTCGATCTTGTGAGGTTTTTATACGTTGTCGGATCGTTTGAATCTTTTCCGTAGTCATAAGTACCAACTCTGGTCCCAACAACGTTGCTTCACCCACCTCATCCCAACATACTGGAGAACGACACTTTCTTCCATACAACGCCTCGAATGGAGCCATGCCAATATTTGCTTGATAACTGTTGTTGTAGGAAAATTCCATCAATGGTAAGAACTTATCCCAACTTCCCTTGAAGTCAAGGACACAGAGTTTTAATAAATCTTCAAGAGTTTGAATAGTCCTCTCCGATTGCCCGTCCGTCTGAGGATGATATACCGAGCTAAATCGTAAATCCGTGCCCATAGCTTTATGCAAACTAACCCAAAATCTTGAAGTGAATCTTGGGTCTCGATCAGAAACTATGGATACTGGCATACCATGCAATCTTACAACCTTGTTTATGTACATACGAGCAAGACGTTCAAGTGTATAAGTTTCTCGTATCGGTAAGAAATGAGTAGACTTGGTCAATCTATCAACAATGACCCAAATCGCATCTATGCCTTGAGAAACTTTAGGAAGACTGGTAACGAAATCCATGGTAATGTGCTCCCACTTCCATTCTAGAATTTCAAGTGGTTGCAATGGACCTTTTGGTACTTGATGCTCCGCCTAGACTCGTTGACACGTTAGACACCTTGAGATAAACAGAGCTATCTCTCTCTTCATATTGCCCCACCAAAATGTATGTCGAAGATCATGATACATTTTGGTACTCCCAGGATGGATTGCAAACGGTGTGTTGTGCGCCTCCATCATGATTTTATACTTTAAATCATGGTCGTTAGGAACTCAAAGTCTGGAGTTGACTCGAAGTATTCCTTCTTCATCGATTCTTTCTTTCGGCATAGCACCTTCTTGCACTTTCTTCCTCATACGCATCAGCTCCAGGTCTGTAGCTTGAGCAGTTTTAACTTTATCAATTAAAGATGGTTCTACTCGTATATTCGCCATCATCATATGGGTCCCTGGAGTCTTTAACTCTATCTCCATCCTTTGCAAGTCACACAAAATGGGCCTTTGCGTTGACAATATCGCACTTGTACTTGCATATGATCTTCTACTCAATGCGTCAGCTACCACGTTCTCTTTTCCAGGATGGTATTGGATGGTATGATCATAATCCTTCAACAATTCAAGCCAACGTTGTTGTCGCATGTTGAGTTCCTTTTGAGTGAAGAAATATTTGAGACTTTTATGATCCGTAAAGATCTCCACTTTCTCCCCATACAAGTAATGCCTCCAAATTTTAAGTGCAAAAATAACAGCTGCCAACTCTAGATCATGAGTAGGATAATTTCTCTCATATTCTTTGAGTTGTCTTGAGGCATAGGCTATGACTTTCCCATGTTGCATGAGAACACATCATAACCCTTTGCCCGAAGCATCACTGTAGATGACAAATCCCTTCGCGCCAGATGGTATTGTCAGAACAGGTGCTGAAATGAGTCTCCTCTTGAGTTATTAAAAACTATTCTCACATTCCTCGCTCTAACCAAATTTTGTATCTTTCCGAGTCAGCTGAGTTAGTGGAGTAGCGATTCGAGAAAATCCTTCCACGAATCTCCGATAATAATCAGCTAAACCGAGAAAGTTACGTACTTCGGTCACTGATTTAGGTTGCTCCCAGCTTTTAATAGCTTCAATCTTTGTTGGGTCAACAGATATTCCATGACTTGATACTACATGCCCAAGGAATGCTACTTCCTCAAGCCAGAATTTGCATTTCTTTAACTTGGCATAAAGCTTGTATTCACGAAGCTTTTGGAGTATCAGCCTCAAGTGTTGCTCATGATCTTCACGGCTTTTGGAATAAATAAGGATGTTATCAATAAAAACAACCACAAAGTGATCCAAATATTCCTTGAATACTCGGTTCATCATATCCATGAAGGCAGCAGGAGCAATAGTGTGACGCCCCCAAAATTCGGACACCCATATCTCGAATTCGGTGCATCACGTGCAACTACGAATATCTTACTAAATCATTAACAACGGAAATAATAGAATAATTTACATTGATATAATATAAATATTCGCGTCCCAAGGTACCATAACCATTATTACTACAATTCAGGGATTTACTTAAACATAACTTAATCATTCTTGAATACATCATAACAAGCATAACAATAATAATAATACTTCTAGTCTTAAGGCCTAAGTTATTCTGTCGCCTTTCCCTTTCCTTTGTCCTTTCCTGAAGTACCGCCTTGCTCTACCTTAACTGAAAGGTTTTAGGAAGCAAGAATGAGCAACAAGTTTGCCCAGCAAGTAATATAGCCAGAAGAACAAGCAGTTATAGAATTTAAATCTTTCAAGGGTATAATAATAATTGGTACTTCGAGGATACCAAGAAATATCAAGAGTATTCAATAGGTGTCGCTATAGACTTGAAGGATATCAACAACTTTCAGGATTTATTCATTTCGAGGTTCAATATGAATGAGCACTGAGCAGTCACTAGGGACTAAGAACTCTTACTAGAATTAACAGTATTACACTGTAATCCAATATAAACGAGTACAACAGGTGATCAGCCTAAAGTACCCTATGTTATGCATAACATTTAATCATACTTATGTGCGCACGTTGGTTTCCCGACAATATATAATTTCCCCTCCAATGAGGGTTGTTCATCTCAGTAGATTTATGATAGTCCGCACCAAGTCAATTGGTTTGGATAGCTTTTAACACATAATAATAGTCTAGTCGAATCGAAGGCTTAGACAAATTTTTATAATGCATTTAAGAACGATAAGTCCAATGCTTGCAACAACGTCAAGATATATAAATGATTTTCAAATAAAAACAGATATTTGCTTGAGACAACAATTCGAATGTATACAGTGTAAGAAGTAAGGAACTTGCCTCATTCGTCGATTATGTTTACCTTGACACCTCGTCACGTATACTGCCTATGATATAATAATATAGCCGTACAAATTAGTGGTTGTTGAAAACCGACTTACTTTAGCTGTTAATCGCACATCATCCTAGTTTAAGGTACTAGTCTCTCATACAATATATAATTTTGAAAAATACTACATTTCTTACTTACTACACAATTATGCTCACAAATAAGAAAACTATGCACATAACATTAATTTATTAAATCATGCTCAAATTAGTTATCTGAACTAATTTCATTAATTAGAGTTTAAAATGACATTACACTATTCCGCTTGATTACCATCATAAATCCTTACTCACTTTCTTTTAATTTTTTTACATGTTAGTAATGTCACATTTGAATGTAGTGTAAAGGTAAATATTTCCCCTCTTGATAATTATATTACTTTTTATTAAAGGTAATACACCTACCCTTTTCATTACTTCCCTTAAAAATATATGCACATAGTGTCACAATAAAAGTTTTAATGTTATTATTAAATTAGTTTAGTGTACTGATTTATAGCTCTTTAAATCTTCACATTGCCTACATTTTAAATGTTTAAGATTACATAATAGGTAAGGCTAAAAGGATCTTTAATTCCTTGCACACTAGCAACCGAAATTAGCCTTAAAAATATAGCAACATCCTTATTGCATGAAAATAAAAATAACATGTAGCAACATATTATTGATTATGCCACAATTAATTATATTGTTGTACAACTAGACCTCTTGCTAAGAGTTAATTAGCCTTAACATAGCAGGTAAGGCTGAAACATTTTATTTTATTATTATTATTATTATTTTTTTTTTTGCATAAGCAACTCACCAAAATATTGAATATGTATGTAAATTTTTCTTGCATAACTAGCAACCCAATTAGCCAAAAAAATAAAAATAAAGCAGTACTTCTATAACACAAAATAGAAATCACATATATCAACCCATAATAGGTACACCTACCCGCCCCTACCATCACTTCATTTACATGCTTGATTGCTTGCTTTTTTTTTTTTTTTGTTCATGCCTAGCAGTATCCTTAAAGCAAAACAAAATCATGAAGCACCCAAAATTATACACACACACGCAGCTTTCTTTCTTTTTCCTATACATGCTTTCTGTTTTTTTTCTTCCACTACGAAAATCATTATGCATTTATGCAAATTAATTTATTTAGTTTGAAAGCACATGCTAATTATTAATTTATCATGCATACATCTAGTTAAGCATACTAATTTTACAAACAACACAAAATATCCAAACTACTTCAAAAAGAAAACAAGTGTGCACTAGAAATTAAATGGAAAGTAAATTTATTTAACTAATTTATCTATATACCTTAGCTTGGAAAAATAGATTTGGTTGCCAAGATGAAAGCTACTGCTGCTACCCTTCTACCTAGTCATTTACACCACCTTCTCTATTTGGTTCTTGTTTTATTTTTTGTAAAGAAACAACTAGAGCAAGGGGTTTATATATACCAAAAAAAGTGCATAAATTAATTAAAGTATTCATGGCCATCCCCTACTATACTTTATAGCAGCCTAAGTGTTCTAAGACATCCCATCACACATGTCCATAGTATTACCAACAACCAAAAGAAAATACACGCAAGCTCCCCTTTTCTCTTGGATACAAAGGTTCTAAATGATAGCCTAAATCATGGGTAATACCCAATTCTCTAGAACTTAGTAAAGTGAAATTGAGTATTACTCCCTAAGGCTAATTCACTTATAATCAACATAGTTGCTACTTGTACTAGCTGCCGAAAAGTAGTGAAAAAATTTCCATAAGGCTGCCACCATGCTAACTGCCGAAATGAGTGAAAAAAAACCATGAGGCTGCCGAAATTAAATAAAATGGGTAGACAAAAATTTTACATGGCTGCCGAAAATAAGTGGGTGAATAATAACATGGCTGCCGAAAAATAAATGGGTGGGTAATAACATGACTGCTGAAAAAAATAAATGGGTGGGTAAAGTAATTCACATGGCTAGGTTTTATTTCTCTTGGGTTTACACACATAGCATTAAGCTTGTACTCTATTTGGCTAGCCACACACCCCAACCGAAATTGCAAGCAACATAATAGTTTCGCTAGAAAACTCATTAAGTCTATCTACTAATTCAATTTAGGCCTACCACCTTATCCTACCATATTATTATTTAGATTTTAAACATATAGACACTTAAATATTAATGCAGCAATTTAATTAATTTAATTTACCCAAATAACACTAAATTACACATCACCTTAATAATTATTAATAAGTTGGGCTATATCACATAATTTAAGTTATTCACAAAATGATTTAGTCTTTCCGCATAAGCTTTCAATCAAATCAAGGATTTATCAATACTCGATATAATTAAATAAATTAATTATATACCACCTCTCTTATCGACGCCTTATACTTAGTAATGCATTCCTTCTTTAATTTATTCCTCACTAATTCCATCATCAGTGTTACACAAGATATTTCATTAACCTATCATAATTCTCCATATCTTATCAATTATTAAAAGTTCAATTTAATTCAATTGAAGTTACTCACCTCATTCCATGTAAGCATTTATAAAATAAAAATCACAGTGCTCTATTTATATAAATATTAATATTAAATCATAAAATTTACTATTATTACATCCTCTCCCCTTATAAAAATTCCGTCCCTAATTGATACAAGGTTACACAAAAGATGGGGATAGTCTCTCCTCATCCTATCTTCTAATTCCCATGTGGCCTCCTCGACATCGTGGTTTCGCCAAACAACCTTTTACGTAAGATATAACTTTGTTTCTTAGCATTTGTTCTTTCTTATCTATTATCCTAACAGAATTTCTTCATATACCGATTCTTCTCCACTTGAATGGGCTTATAGGAAATCACGTGTTTATAGTCGACTTATCAGACATAACGTAGTACGGAAATGTGAAACACGCTGTGGATGTGTTCCAGTCGGGTGGTAAGGCAACTTTGATGCCACTTCATTCCACTCGCTTCAATATCTCGAATGGCCCTATGAACCTCTGACTCAATTTTCCTTTCTTTCCTAATCTGATCTTTCCCTTCCAAGGAGATACCTTCAAAACACAAAACTACCAACTTCAAAGTCTCTTTACGACGATGCAAGTCGGCATACTTCTTTTCGCGATCTTGAGTCGCTACCAATCAGCCCCTTTATTGTTGTTACCACGTCGTCGTTACCATTTGGTTGGACTAATTTCGTCCCAAATGTCGCTGCTTCTCCGACTTCATCCCAATATAATGGTGTCCTCGGACTTTCTCCCGTAAAGAGCTTCATATGGCAGCATACCGATACTTGCATGATAGCTATTATTGTAAGCGAATTCTACTAATGGTAAATGGTCGTCCCAATTCCCCTTGAAGTCCATCACGCAAGCTCTTAGCATGTCTTCCAACGTTTATATGGTTCGTTCACTTTGCCCGTCAGTTTGAGGGTGATAAGCAATACTTAATCTCAATTGAGTTCCTATTCGTTCCTGTAAACTTTTCCAGAATTTTGACGTGAAATGCGAATCTCGATCGGAGACAATCAACACCGGCACTCCATGTCGCGATACGATTTCCATTACATACAAATTTGCTAACTGGTTCAAATTAAATCGAATCTTGATGGGTAGAAAATGAGCTGTCTTTGTTAGTCGGTCCACAATAACCCAAATGGCATCATAACCCTTCTCATGTAACCTAAGTCCAACCACGAAAGTCCATCGTAATGTGCTCCCATTTCCATTCTCGGTATTTCCAAATGTTGAAGTAGTCCACTTGGCCTCGTGTTCTTCTTTGACTCTTTGACAAGTAAGACATCCGCTAACATACTCGCAACCTCTCTTTTTCAAATTAGGCCACCAAAATGGTGTCAAGATCCCGTACATTTTGTGCCTCCCGGATGTATGAGAATACGTCGTATTGTGTGCTTCGTGTAGGATTTCCTCTCTCAGTTCGATTACAGCTGGCACCCATACTCGGCCCTCAAGCCTCAATATACCATCCTTATCTACTTTGAACCTTTCTTCCTTATCTTCTACTATTCTCTTCTTTATCTTCTCACATTCTTCATCATTCTCTTGTGCTTCCTTTATTCTATCCAATAACGCTTTCGGGTGAGCTCTCATCATGAGTAATTTTCCTTCCGCTTTTTTTTGGTTCCTCCACCTCTACTTCCAACTTTTCCATTTCTCTTATTAATTCCTCTCGAGTTGTCAATTTGAATAACTTCTCCTTCCTTTTTCTACTCAAAGCGCTTGCTACAAACGTTTGCTTTTCCCGGGTGATAAAGAATTTCACAATCATAATCCTTGATTTGTTCCAACCACCTTCTTTGTCGCATGTTCAACTCCTTCTGTGTGAAGATATATTTCAGACTCTTATGATCCGTATATATCTCACATTTTTCTCCATACAAATAGTGCCTCCATATCTTCAATGCAAAGACTACCGCCGCTAACTCCAAGTCATGGGTAGGGTATCGTTTTTCGAAATCTTTTAACTGTCGTGAGGCATATGCAATGACCTTGCCATGTTGCATTAGCACACAACCAAGTCCTCTATGCGATGCAATACTATACACCACAAATCCTCCCGTATCATCTGGTAATGATAATACAGGCGCCTCACTCAACCTCCTCTTCAATTCTTTGAAACTCTCCTCGCATTTGTCCATCCACACGAACTTCTCTGTCTTCCTTGTTAGATTGGTCAGCGGGGTTGCTATCTTAGAAAAATCTTGGATAAATCTTCGATAGTACCCGGCTAAACCTAAGAAACTCCTAACTTCTGTTGGTGTCTTTGGCTATTCCCAGTTACTTACCGCTTCCACCTTTGCAGGATCCACGAAAATTCCATTTTGATCTATCACGTGTCCTAGAAATTAAACCCTTTCCATCCAAAATTCACATTTTGAAAATTTAGCGCACATCTTTTCCCTTCTCAATACTTCCAATACCATCTTCGTGTCTTCTAAGGTTTTTCCTTCGCCTTTGAATAAATCAAAATGTCATCGATAAATACTACTACTTAACTTATCTAAGTATGGCTTGAAAACCCTGCTCATCAAGTCCATGAATGTCACGAGCATTGTTAACCCAAATGACATCACTAGAAATTATAATGTCCGTAGCGAGTTTGAAACGCCTTGGGTCTTTTGTATGTCCTCCTCTCGCACTTTCAACAGATGATAACCTGCTCATAAATCTATCTTAGAAAACACTTCGCCCCTTCAGTTGATCGAAAAGGTCGCTTATCCTTGGCAAAGGATATCTATTCTTAATTGTTACTTTCGCTCAACTCCCCGATAATCGATACAGAGCCTCATCGATCCATCCTTTTCTTTTACAACAACACCGGTGCTCCCCAAGGAGACACACTTTGTCGAATGTAACCCTTATCTAGTAACTCTTGCAATTGAATCATCAATTCCTTCATTTCTACCGGCGCCATACGATATGGGGCTTTCAAAATTGGTGCGGTTCCCTGTGCTAAGTCTATTATAAATTCAATTTCACTGTCTAGCGGAAGACCAGGCAGCCATCCGGAAACACGTCTTGGAAATCTCTTACCACTGATATATCTTTCATTTCTATTCCTTTTTTTCGAGTGTCCACTATATAGGCTAAATAACCTACACATCCTTTCTTTAACAATTTCTTAGCTCAAGATCATCGTAAGGCAACACGATTGTTTGAGCGATGAGTTACCAGAAAATACTACCTTAGACCGATTTGAGGTCCGGCGGTTCACACTTCTTCTTCCGACAATCGATTATCGCAAAGCAGCGGCGGACAAACCAATCCATTCCTAATATCACATCAAACTCTCCCAGCTTTAATCGAAATTAAGTCTACGCTTAGTTCGTGACCTCTAATGTTTGCACAACAGTTTTGTGAAACAAACTCTATGGAATTACTTCCTTATTCGCAATCTCTACGCTCAATGAATTTTCTAAATGTTCGTGGAGGTATGTTTAGTCGATTAGCAAATTCTTCGAACACAAAGGAATAGGTAGCACCCGAATCAAATAATACATAGGCATTTATATTATCGATTGGGAGAATACCGACACCATGTCCCTTGCAAATCATCAAGGCTCTTGGACAAGAATGTTAAAGGTTCAAGCAATGATCGGTTTGGAATGCGTTGTCCACCGATCATCGCCTTGTTGCCCTCCCCTCCCCGGCCGCTTCCTCGTTGCTCCCTTTCTTTGGGTAATCCTTGATTTGATGCTCAACAGCCACACGCTAAACATCCTCGATCTTTTTCACTTTTGGGCGGTTGGGTGAAATGTACCCTTCTTGGCGCATAGTAGTAGCGAGACGCGCGCCTCTTCCAAAGATTCCCTTGATGGTTCTTCCCACAATTTTAGCAAGCTTCACTTCTTTTCTTAAACCTTCCTTGATAACTTTTTGACTGGTTGATTTTTCGGTTGTTGGTATTGTTGTTGTTGTTGTTGTTGTTGCGGTTATCCCATTTCCTCTTTCCCAGATAACTTCCACCACTGCTATTCCCTCCATGAGTTTCTCCCCCAATATTCTTGTTCTTCTTCTCCTTGTTGTATTGGCTCAATGCCTCGCTACCTCCCTCAGCAATTATCGCCTTCTCCAATAATGTGGCGAACGAGCCGATTTGAAGGACCGGCACCTTGTTGAACAACCAAGGTTTTAGTCCAAGTTCGAAGCATCGTGATTTCCTTTCTTCAGTGTCTACTTGATGTGTTGCGAATCATGTGAGTTCATTGAACTTGGCCGCATACTGTGCCACTGTCATCTCCCCTTGTTTTAGTTCTAGAAACTTTACCTCCATCTTATTCTTCATGCTCTTCGGGAAGTAATTCTCGAAGAACAAAGTCTTAAACCTTTCTCAGGTTATAGTCCCTTCTCTCGCCCTCTGTTGATTTACTTCCCACCAGTAGTTTACTTCACCCCTCATCATATATGTAGCAAACACGGTTTTCTGGTCTTCACCCACACGAGCAATGGCGAAGGCTTTCTCCATTTCCTTGATCCACGCTTGCGCTTATGATAGGATCTAGTAGTACCCATGAATTCTGAGGTCCCACACTCTTAAAGTCCTTGAAGTTTCATGATCGGAGCTACTTGGGGAATGGGTGTTACTTGTTCATTTCTTCCCTAATAGCCTCCCCTAACAAATCTACAAGCCTCCTCGAATGGGATCTACTTGTCCTCTCTCATCATTAACCGACTCTTCCGTGCGCTTAATCTATGTCTCAAGCGGCATTTTTCTCGCATCACAAAACTTCCATTTTATTATCTAATTATATTACTTAAACAATTCTCCATAAAAGGAATAAGATTTCGTAATACATTTCGTAACAAGATCATTTATATTCATATGCCAAATTGTTACATTACATGTTTATCTCTAGCATACTTCTATAAACGACACAACTTATCCCCTAATATCACAAAAGGTGGGGACAACCATTAACATACTACCCCTCTAATATAACTCAAAAGTTTGGCGCTTACAACTATCTCACATTCTACATAAAAGACTGAAATTACAACAACAGATAATACACCACATAACGAACTACAACTAATAACTTTTAATGCCTAGACTTAATCCATCATTCCGCACTCCACAGCGCTCTGGTACTCCCTCTGAGTTATGTGCACCACCAAATCTCGGCTTATGGTGTGCCGAGTCTGTCCCTGCTCTGCCGGGTAGTGATTTACCCCATCAATCGGTCTCTCCATGGCCATGCATGACCGTGACAGCCCATCGTATTCATCTTCCTCCTTTTGCACCTCACTTCATCTTCTAGATCATTAGCCCTATCATCGGCCCTTTCCCACTTCTCTTCAAAATGGATCCTATCCATTACCTCCATCTCTAATCGAAAGTACGGATAGCTTCCTTCTCTCCGTCCTCTCGCTCAACTCCTTCCGCTTCTATTTCTTCCAATTTCCCTGCCAGCTCTACATTCCTAGCCACCGCCATATAAAACAAAGCCCCATCCGGATCCTCGCCTCCTTACGGAGAGCAATCTCCACCTCCGTCTCCGTGATCACTAACTTTCTATTGGTCTTCGTCCCTCAGCTTTTGGAACTCAGACTCCCTATCCCTAGCCTCAGCCTCTAACTCCTCAACTCTGCACCCTAACTCTAAAATCTGCTCCACATACTCCTCCAACATCCTATCCTCAAAAGTAGCCTTGTCGGAGTCCGCCATGGGTTCGCCCACCATACGCCTCCTCCATAGGCTCCTCCTCCGGATCGCACTCCTGCATTGCTCCATCTCCTCTTCCTCATCATCCTCATCGAAAGGGACTACCGTTGATATAGGCTCCGCTATCAATGGTGCCTCATATACCACGTGTATGTCACGCAGCTCCTCTTCTACTACTCGGCTAGGTCCTCCCATGTCAGTCATCCTACAATCACCAACACAAGATAAAACAAACAACAACTCCATTAGAATGTTAAATAACATAAGTTCAATGTGTAGAATGAAGTTATATTCTGTAACATGCTAAGTCCATCTCTATGAAAACTCTACATGAGTTTCATCCCTTTTTATCTTCTAAGTTCTCCTAAGTTATAATCTAAGGGCTCTCGCTCCAAGGGTTTATAACTATAGCTTTGATACCAACCTGTGACGCCCCCAAAATTCGGACACCCATATCTCGAATTCTTGCATCACGCGTAACTACTTAATATCATACTAAATCATTAACAACGGAAATAATAGAATAATTTACATTGATATAATATAAATATTCGCGTCCCAAGGTACCATAACCATTATTACGACAATTCAGGGATTTACTTAAACATAACTTAATCATTCTTGAATACATCATAACAAGCATAACAATAATAATAATACTTCTAGTCTTAAGGACTAAGTTATTCTATCGCCTTGCCCTTTCCTTTGTCCTTTCCTGAAGTACCGCCTTGCTCTGCCTTAACTGAAAGGTTTTAGGAAGCAAGAATGAGCAACAAGTTTGCCCAGCAAGTAATATAGCCAGAAGAACAAGCAGTTATAGCATTTAAATCTTTCAAGGGTATAATAATAATTGGTACTTCGAGGATATCAAGAAATATCAAGAGTATTCAATAGGTGTCGCTATAGACTTGAAGGATATCAACAACTTTCAGGATTTATTCATTTTGAGGTTCAATATGAATGAGCACTGCGCAGTCACTAGGGACTAAGAACTCTTACTAGAATTAACAGTATTACACTGTAATCCAATATAAACGAGTACAACAGGTGATCAGCCTGAAATACCATACGTTATGCATAACATTTGATCATACTTATGTGCGCACGTTGGTTTCCCGACAATATATAATTTCCCCTCCAATGAGGGTTGTTCATCTCAGTAGATTTACGATAGTCCGCACCAAGTCAATCGGTTTGGATAGCTTTTAACACATAATAATAGTCTAGTCGAATCAAAGGCTTAGACAAATTTTTATAATGCATTTAAGAACGATAAGTCCAATGCTTGCAACAACGTCAAGGTATATAAATGATTTTCGAATAAAAACAGATATTTGCTTGAGACAACAATTCGAATGTATACAGTGTAAGAAGTAAGGAACTTGCCTCGTTTGTCGATTATGTTTACCTTGACACCTCGTCACGTATACTGCCTATGATATAATAATATAGCCGTACAAATTAGTGGTTGTTGAAAACCGACTTACTTTAGCTATTAATCGCACGTCATCCTAGTTTAAGGTACTAGTCTCTCATACAATATATAATTTTGAAAAATACTACATTTCTTACTTACTACACAATTATGCTCACAAATAAGAAAACTATGCACATAACATTAATTTATTAAACTGTTGCTCAAATTAGTTATCTGAACTAATTTCATTAATTAGAGTTTAAAATGACATTACACTATTCCGCTTGATTACCATCATAAACCCTTACTCACTTTCTTTTCAATTTTTTTACATGTTAGTAATGTCACATTAGAATGTAGTGTAAAGGTAAATATTTCCCCTCTTGATAATTATATTACTTTTTATTAAAGGTAATACACCTACCCTTTTCATTACTTCCCTTAAAAATATATGCACATAGTGTCACAATAAAAGTTTTAATGTTATTATTAAATTAGTTTAGTGTACCGATTTATAGCTCTTTAAATCTTCACATTGCCTACATTTTAAATGTTTAAGATTACATAATAGGTAAGGCTAAAAGGATCTTTAATTCCTTGCACACTAGCAACCGAAATTAGCCTTAAAAATATAGCAACATCCTTATTGCATGAAAATAATAATAACATGTAGCAACATATTATTGATTATTCCATAATTAATTATATTGTTGTACAACTAGACCTCTTGCTAAGAGTTAATTAGCCTTAACATAGTAGGTAAAATTTTATTATATAAAGATTTTATTTTATTATTATTATTATTATTATTTTTATGCATAGTAGCTCACCAAAATATTGAATATGTACAGAAATTTTTCTTGCACAACTAGCAACCGAAATTAGCCAAAAAAATAAAAATAAAGCAGCACTTCTATAACACAAAATAGAAATCACATATATCAACCCTTAATAGGTACACCTACCCGCCCCAACCATCACTTCATTTACATGCTTGATTGCTTGCTTTTTTTTTTTTTTTTCATGCCTAGCAGTATCCTTAAAGCAAAACAAAATCATGAAGCACCCAAAATTATACACACACACGCAGCCTTCTTTCTTTTTCCTATACATGCTTTCTGTTTTTTTTCTTCCACTACGAAAATCATTATGCATTCATGCAAATAAATTTATTTAGTTTGAAAGCACATGGTAATTATTAATTTAGCATGCATACATCTAGTTAAGCATACTAATTTTACAAACAACACAAAATATCCACACTACTTCAAAAAGAAAACAAGTGTGCACTAGAAATTAAATGGAATGTAAATTTATTTAACTAATTTATCTATATACCTTAGCTTGGAAAAATAGATTTGGTTGCCAAGATGAAAGCTACTGCTGCTACCTTTCTACCTAGTCAGCTAACAACACCACCTTCTCTATTTGGTTCTTGTTTTATTTTTTGTAAAGAAACAACTAGAGTAAGGGGTTTATATATACCAAAAAAAGTGCAGAAATTAATTAAAGTATTCATGGCCATCCCCTACTATACTTTATAGCAGCCTAAGTGTTCTAAGACATCCCATCACACATGTCCATAAGATCGCTAACAACCAAAAGAAAATACACGCAAGCTCCCCTTTTCTCTTAGATACAAAGGTTCTAAATGATAGCCTAAATCATGGGTAATACCCAATTCTCTAGAACTTAGTAAAGTGAAATTGAGTATTACTCCCCAAGGCTAATTCACTTACAATCAACATAGTTGCTACTTGTACTAGCTGCCGAAAAGTAGTGAAAAAATTTCCATAAGGCTGCCACCATGCTAATTCTTATTTAAATGAGTGGAAAAAAAAAAACATAAAATTAAATAAATTAAATAAAATGGGTAGACAAAAATTTTACATGGCTGCCGAAAATAAGTGGGTGAATAATAACATGGCTGCCGAAAAAAATAAATGGGTGGGTAAAATAATTCACATGGCTAGGTTTTATTTCTCTTGGGTTTACACACATAGCATTAAGCTTGTACTCTATTTGGGTAGCCACACACCCCAACCGAAATTGTAAGCAACATAATAGTTTGGCTAGAAAACTCATTAAGTCTATCTACTAATTCAATTTAGGCCTACCACCTTATCCTACCATATTATTATTTGGATTTTAAACATGTAGACACTTAAATATTAATGCAGCAATTTAATTAATTTAATTTACCCAAATAACACTAAATTACACATCACCTTAATAATTATTAATAAGTTGGGCTATATTACATAATTTAAGTTACTCACAAAATGATTTAGTCTTTCCAGACAAGCTTTCAATCAAATCAAGGATTTATCAATACTCGATATAATTAAATAAATTAATTATATACCACCTCTCTTATCGACGCCTTATACTTAGTAATGCATTCCTTCTTTAATTTATTCCTCACTAATTCCATCATTGTGTCACACAAGACATTTCATAAACCTATCATAATTCTCAACATCTTATCAATTATTAAAAGTTCAATTTAATTCAATTGAGTTACTCACCTCATGCCATGTAAGCATTTATAAAATAAAAATCACAGGCTCTATTTATATAAATATTAATATTAAATCATAAAATTTATGGTTATTACAATTAGTCAATCCAAAGGACATGACTAGGAATTCATAATGCCCGTACCGAGTTCTGAAAGCCGTCTTTGGAATATCGTCAGTTCTAATCTTTAATTGGTGATATCCGGAACGAAGATCAATCTTTGAAAAGAATTTGGCGCCTTGCAACTTGACAAACAGGTCATCAATACGTGGCAATGGGTACCTATTTTTGATGGTGACATGATTCAACTCCCGATAATCAATACAAAGTCGCATACTCCCATCTTTCTTCTTCACGAATAGAACAGGAGCACCCCAAGGAGAAGTACTAGGACGAATAAAGCCAATGTCTAACAATTCCTGCAGATTGGGTCTTTAACTCCTGAAGTTCAATAGGAGCCATTCGATATGGGGCTTTGGAAATGGGTTTTGTACCGGGTTCAAGGTCGATACAAAATTTAATTTTACGCTCTGGGGGTAGGCCAAGAAGTTCTTCAGGGAATACGTTAGGGAATTTATTAACAATAGAAATATCATTCAAAAACTGACGTATTTTTGTTTAGATCCGTGACATGAGCTAAGAAAGCTTGACATCCGTTTTTTAATAAATGAATAGCTTTATGGCTTGAAATGACATTGATTGATTTTAATGGTTTAGTTGTTTGAATTCGCATAATAGGTTGGTTAGGAATATGAAAGCTAACAACCTTACAAAAATAATCAATTTTTGCATGATGAGTAGTTAACCAATCAATCCCTAGAATCACGTCAAATAAAAGTATTTTCAATGAAATAAGATCAACAGGTAATGTGAGGGTACCAATTTGAACCAAACAAGACTTATAAATAGTGGATGTAATGAAGGTTTCTCCCAACGGAGTTTCCACATACAAGTCAAAGTCTAATTTCTCCGGAGTCAAGTTTAATCGTTGAGCGCAAGTAGGAGAAATAAAAGAATGGGTAGAACCGGTATCAAATAAGGTATAGACTTCACTAGAGTTTATGATAAGCTTACCCGTGATGACCTCGTTCGGGTTCCTTGCTTTCTGGGAGGTCACAACAAATGCTTTCCCTTGCACTACCGGCTTTGACTTTTCTGGGATGGCCTTTGGTGCCCCCATCCTAGCTGAACTTGTCTTCAATGAACGATAAAATCGGGCTAGGTGACATTCTCTTCCACAATTGTAACACGCTTTGGATGGCATCGTGCAGTTTGGACTGATATGTCCCTCCCCTCCGCATTTGAAGCATATGATAGGTGGTCTTTCTCCTTCCTTAAACACGGTTGCTAGTGGTGACGTCTTTCCATCATTGTTGAATCTCCTTTTCTTGAAATGTCCATTTTTACTGTCTTGGCCATGATTACCACCGAAGTGGTTACCATTTCTAGCATGTTGATTCCCTCCACATTTGTTGTCACCGTTTCGATGACTGATACCACTCGTATTTTCATGCTGCCGGCTGCTTTCTCTTGGTTGCGTTGACTCGTTACCGCGCTCCAATAACTAAGCCCTATTTATAACATCTGAGTACAAACACAGTTTATGAGAAATAAGATATTGACGTATCTCTGGTTTCAAACCTCTTAAAAACATTCGCGTCATTCGCTCCTCATTATCGACCAAATGGGATACAAACGATAACTCATAAATTTAGCCTCGTATTGCGACGACACTGGTCATATTGTTTTGTTCCAACTTGATAAACTTCACCTCTTTCATGTGACGAATACTCTCGGGAAAGTACTTGTCGTTGAATAGCTCTTGGAACTTCTCCCAAGACATATTGAGTCGTCCAGTCAGTAGTGCTTTTACGATTCCCACCAGTAATCTGCCTCTTTATGTAACATGAAGGTGGCGAAGGGAACCTTTTGCTCCTCGGAGCATCCCAAGACATCAAATATCTTGGTGATCTACATTATCCATGCTTCCGCCTTAAGTGGTTTTGGCTCTCCAATAAACTCCAGTGGTTCCAGCTCCTTGAACTGTTTAGCGGTAACCGTCCGAGAGTTTCCAATGTTTCCACCTATATTTTGGACAGGAGCCGGTCTCACCTGATGTTGCATGAATTGCATAAAGCCTCTAAATAATCCATCATTCATCATTTGGTCTGTGTTGTTGTTTGCATAAGGATTGTCTCCTTCCTGATGCACATTATCCTGATTATTTATATGTGGAGACTCAACAGTCTCTTGTGCTCCATTGATATTCTCAACATTCTTGGATGTCATTTTCAGATACTGCCACAAAACAAAGGTTAATTAACATATAACATATTATCCTTATACTTTGACCGACCAATTAAATACTAAATAAATTTAGGTAGGTCATACTAGCAAAGGAATTTCCCGTCTCTCCCCTCCTAGTTCTATTCTCTCATCTTAGCCAGGGATCATATCCCTAAGCTTTGATACCAACTGTGATGCCCCCAAAATAGGTATACATCACATATTCTGAGTCACCAAATACATGGTACAAAATATAAATACAATCTTTAAATATATAACATAAGCTGTGAGTTTCAATACAAACATTGTCTTCTAGACAGTATTAAAACTCAAAATAAGTCCTCAATAAATTTATTAACACACTATTTCTAAGAATAGTGAGGACTACTAATGCTATTCTCTGGACCATCACTCCGTTCCCCGACTCGTCCCAAATTATATTCTCATTTCAAGAGAATAAAGGAAAGAAAGGGTGAGCTCAACTAGCCCACTAAAAAATATTATGACTAAGATAATGCAGAATAAATTATCATTAGTCTTCAACAATGTTAAACTGATAAAATATAATAAACATCAAGTTTAACTGCAGCGGAACAAGCAATCCATTAAAAAAAGTCAAGTAGAAAATAAAATCTACTATCTTTTATGATTTAAAAGGTTTTTCATCACTGTTATCGCTGAGACTTAGCTTAATAAATAATCCACATCATTGAATCACCCCTGCACTACGGCCAAGGATATTCTTTAATATCACGACCACAAATTATCCATGCACTACGGGCCAATGACATTCGTGTATTCATTAATGGTCATGATCATGCCAACAACTGTCCGTCAATGCACTACGGGTCAATGAGGACTTTTTTTTCCACATCATTTGTAACATTACGGTCATGATTACATCGAATAATCCCTGGTCATAATCATACCAAGTCCGTCTATGTACTACAGGCCACATATGACTTTCAAAAAAATATAAACATGAGGATGATGACAATGATATATGAATTCAATAAAACAAGTTCAAGAATTAATTTATTCAGGAACTAATAACGTCCAAATTGTCAACATGATACTGCTTTGTGCAGTAAAATTCAAGAATGCTCAGAAAAATATTTCTATGAAAAGATACTGGATGAAGCGCAAATATCAAGAATATTCCACTAATTTCATGGAGTATAGAAGTCAAAACTTTAACCAACTGAGTATAATAAGGAATGGAATAACAAAAGAAATCACCAGGCATGCGATAAACCGCACAGGCAGGTTATTCCAATAGAATAATAATTAACGGAACCAAACCGGCGTAAAACGCATGCATGACGGGATATTCCAATGTAATAAAAAAGAAGGAATCGGTCCCACAGTAAAACGCATGGATGGGATATTCCAATGTAATAATAAAGAAGGAATCGTGTCCCACGAAAACGCATGCATATGTGATATTCCAATGTAATAATAACGAATGAAATAACAGAAGAATTTCACCAAGTATAGGGTAGCCCGCATATACAAGTTATTCTAACAGAATAATAAATAATGGAATAACAGAAGTTCTCTTCATGAATACAAAAGAAATAACACCCCTTACCGTAAAAGAAACTGGATATAAGAGTAGGGAAGTAGCAGAATACTTTTTTATAGTTTCTCTATAATTTCTCTCTCTAAAGTTTCAGTGAATTCGTAAGAAATAATGAAGGAATGAGCTTCTATTTATAGGAGAATGGAAGGGCACTGTTCATGAACGAAATAATTTTGCAGATGAGTCACGGACGAAAGGAAAATTTCTTCAGACGCAAATTAATTATCCCAAATGTGAATTTCCTCAAATTCAATGACAACTTATATATATATATATATATATATATATATATATTATATAAATATCAACATGTTGGCCACTTCTATTATATATATATACCCCATTTAGATTCCACCTTCCTGACTACAACATTTCCCCCACCAATATCAATTCATAATAAAACAACTAACATTTCAGTTTTCCACCAAAAACTCTACTTTTCCACCAAAATCCATTATCATATATATATATATATATATATATATATATATATATATATAATAAAGATACCTCCTTCCTTCCTACGCCACTTCTCCTCCCCATATTTCAATCCATGTGACATGTTTAATATATATATATATATATATATATATATATATATATATATATATAATAAAAACAAAAAACTGAGATAATTTTTCACCAATACTTTTAAAAATGGGTAAATGGGAGTTCATATAATTACAACAAGGACTTCATAAAAATTTTCTCAATATTTTTAACAACATTTATCATTATTATTATAATTCACAATATTAATCGACCAGGTCGTTCCCAAGAAAGAGGGGGCTTTCCAATAAGGATTTCTCCCTATTGGCGCACAATTAGGTGATCAAACCTCTCCTCGGCATAACTTCTAGACATCGTTAATATTGTAATTTATAATATTAATAACTCTGTCATTTCAATTATTGATTTAATAATATATAAAATATCGACAATAATTGAATCAAATAACGTGAGATATTATGCAACAATTATTGTAGCAATAATTGAACAAAACTGAGTGACTTCTCACGTAAGCATCAATAATCAATACCGTGTGCTACTATGCAACTACGCCAGACACATCGTACTTTTTAACACTGCAGTGTTTCAACAGTTAACGGTAAAACTTCCACCGTTATTTTCATAAAGTATTTTTGTCGTTTTCTCAATCGGACAATAATTTCATTGTGGGGTCCACCAATGATTGTGTCATCGTACGAATATTTCCTGTTAAAATGAATATTCCCCGACCAAACGAATATTATATAACAATTTGTGTACTTTGCAAAATTTATAAATATTACCCACAACTATAACATTATATCAAATTCATTACATAATATTTAAAAATGATATTTATAGAAAATTTATCTTTATTTATAAAAGTTGGGGTCTTACATACGAGCTTCCACAGGTACGAGTTCAACTCCTACTTCTCCGCGATCTCCTTAAATCTCCGGGTAGATTCCTTTCTTTGATTAATGTTATCCACCCAAGTGTGTGGCCTCTAGAGGTGATCCACTAAGAAAGAATAATTTTCAAGAAGAAAGGTGTATTGGCTCAAATCCTAGTTTTTCCTATCTCTATAGAAAATGGGGGCGTACTCTCCAACTATTGGAATCAAGTATATAAGATATCTGATATAAGACTCCTCTTATAAAGATATCAGGTAACCCTATTTAATTAAAATAAGGTATTATTTATTTAATTAAACTCTTTTAATTAAATGGGCTCTCTAATCTTATTAGGAATAATTAATTAAACTCTTTTAACTAATTTTCCTCCTAATCCTATTAGGAATAAATGAGAGTACTTATATTAAATTAATTCCTAAACTCTTTTAGAAATTAAAATAATTGTAATAATATTAATAAGACTCCTCTTATTAATTTATATTAAATATTTCTAAAATATTAAATAATAAATATTAAGCTATTTAATTTATTCTATCACCATAGATTAAATTAAATATACTTAACATATTATTACGATTATGTCATTAACTTCTTAAATAATTATTCTTCCTTTTACGGTGTGACCCTTTAGGTTCTCCATATTAAACCGATTGTGAATAAATCAATTAGAAAAATTCTAATCTTATTTAAAAATATAAATTAAACGATCAATTTATTTAAATAAATAATATTTATTCTACAATAAGGATAAGCCTCCCTAGCGATCAACGACTTTCCAGATAATATAGATTTTAACATTAATCATAAAAAAACCTTTGAGTTAATAGTTACCGTACAATTCAATCCTTCCACCATATAATGTCCCAATTAAATGTAAGACATGGAATTACTGTCAAGTCTTATTTTATTTAATTATATGTATTTCGATTCCTAAATGCACAACTCCTAATGAATGCAAATTAAAAACTACTTTCTAATTTCATTCCACCTTGGCCAAGGATTCCTGGGTTGTCATTTATCGAATCACATAGGACATTTCTCTTCTTTTACTAGAAGTGGTAGATTCTTTATTGATCATTCATTATCTTCATATATAACTTATTACACCCAAGCATACCCTTTGATATACTCTAAGAGTCTTAAGGAATAAGTCAAAGTGTAATTTATTATATATAAGATACTATGATGATCTCAAGTCTAATGATCATTTGTACTACTATCACTACAGGAATTCCTATTGATAGACAAGTAAAACTCCATTAGGTATTCCTTAGCGAGTCACGTTCAGTGAACTTATTCTCTAATAAGCACCTACATACTTGCTTTAGTGTCTCCACACAAATGATCATGAGATTAATCATCCTCATCCAATTAGCAAACAACGTACGTACCAATCTATCCGGATTCACTAATCCCCTTTTTAGTAATCCATTGATTGGAAACATTTTTGTTTTAAGCTATCTAAGAATTTAGATCTCATTAGCATGATCTCATCATGATTCTAAAAATATTGCTTAAAACTATGGGTTTATCACATATTATTAAAACAACACCATGTATATAATAAATGCCTTTAATAAATAATTCTTTTATTAATAAATAAATAAGATTGATTACAAAGTATATGCTTTATCATCATACATAATTGGCTTGTATGCATACTACTTTCAATCTCCCACTTGCACTAAAGTCAATCGTTGTGGTATCTCATACCCATCTTCTGTAAGTGACGATCGAACTGTTGTTGTGTTAACGCTTTAGTAAATGGATCTGCAATATATTCTTTAGAGTCCACACGCTCCAGGGTGACATCTCCTCTTTCAATGATCTCTCTGATCAAATAAAACTGCGGCAATACGTGTTTGGATTTCTGATGAGACCTGGGTTCCTTAGCCTGTGCAACAGCTCCGGTGTTGTCACAGAATAAAGGTATTGGTCCTGTAATGCTAGGAACCACACCAAGTTCGGTAATGAACTTCTTCATCCAAACAGCTTCCTTTGCAGCTTCACTTGCAGCTATGTACTCTACCTCTGTCACTAAATCAACAATTGTTTGCTGTTTGGAACTCTTCTAACTCACCGCGCCACCGTTTAAGGTAAACACATACCCCGAAACAGATTTACTGTCATCTTGGTCCGTTTGAAAACTTGAGTTTGTGAAGCCCTCTAGTTTCCATTCAGACCCACCGTAGATAAGAAATACATCCTTAGTTTTTCTTAAGTACTTTAGGATATTTTTCATTGCCTTCCAGTGTTCTTCTCCTGGATTCGACTGATATCTACTTGTTACACTAAGTTCATGAGAGACATCTGGTCTAGTAAATATCATACCGTACATGATAGATCCTATTGCTAAAGCATAAGGAAACTCATACGGTCTCTCTCCTTAGGTGTCTTTGGGGCCTGTTTCTTCATCGACATGAGACCTCTTTTGGAATCTTCCATGCTAAACCTCTTTAGTATCGAGTGAATGTACGTTCCTTGGGACAAACCAAGCATCCTTTTAGATCTATCTCTATAGATCTTTATCCCCAAAATATAGGATGCTTCTCCCAAGTCCTTCATGGATAAGTGTTTGGATAACCATATTTTAATTGATTGTAGCATAAGAATATCATTTCCTATCAGTAATATATCATCAACATATAATACGAGGAATGAAACAGCGCTCCCACTAACCTTCTTGTACACATATGGTTCATCCTAATTTTTGATAAAATCAAACTCTTTGATTGTCTCATCAAAATGGATGTTCCACCTATGAGAAGCTTGCTTCAATCCATAAATGGATCATTGTAGTTTACAGACTTGATTTGTTCCAGCCTTTGAAACAAATGCCTCTGGCTGTGTCATATACACATCCTCGTCAAGTTTCTGATTGAGGAAGGCCTTTTTCAAGTCCATCTGCCAAATTTCATAGTCATGGTAAGCTGCAATCGCAAGAAAAATCCAAATGGACTTGAGCATTACTACTGGTGAGAAGGTTTCATCATAGTCAACTCCTTGTCTTTGTTTGAAACCTTTTGCGACCAGTCGGGCCTTATAGGTCTCTACCTTTCCGTCTGCTCCAGTCTTTCTTTTAAAGACCCATTTACACCCAAAAGGCTTAATGCCTTCAGGTGGTGAAACCAAAGTCCATACTTGGTTCTCATACATGGAGTCCATCTCAGATTTCATGGCTTCTTGCCACTTCTCTTAGTCTTTATTACTCATAGCCTGTTCATAATTCAATGGATCATCATCATCTATGATGCGTACCTCATCGTCATCCTCTATGACAAGTCCATACCTATCAGGTATCTTTGGTACTCTTCCAGATTTACGAATAGGGTGTGGTATAGAAGGAATCTCTACTTGGTTAGGTACCTCACTTTGATCTGTAGTATTTTGTGGTTCTTGAACTTCTTCAAGATATATCTTACTCCAACTGACCCCTTCAAGGATAAACTCCTTTTCCAAGAAAGCAGCATGTTTCGTAACAAACACCTTTTGATCAGTTGGGTGATAGAAATAATACCCTGATGTTTCTTTAGGGTATCCCACAAATCTACATTTGTCAGATCTAGTCTGTAGCTTATCGTTTTCAAACTTTTTGACATAAGATGGACAACCCCAAGTGTGACACCCCCAAATCCTGGTACTTCATTACCTCAAGATTTGGTGTTCACTTAATCACAACATTCATATCTAACTACCCAATCATAATAAAAATTGAATAATAAACCTTCCCTTAAGGGATTACATTAATAAAAATCTTCCAGGTTATCTAACCTTTAAATACAATCATTCAAATACGGAAATTAAATAAATACTTCATTATATCAATCAAATTAAAGTCTGATACATAACTGTCAACATATTACAAGTCTTCAATACTTGTTCATCTTTCCATTTCCCTTACTGCTGCTAGGTACATCTATCTTTTCATCCTTAGCTGTAATAGTTATATAAGCAAGAGTGAGCAAACAAAGCTCACTTGAAATAACAATAAATAAAATCTTTATAACAACTGCCAAATAATAGGCTCAATAGAACTGAAAAAGTATGTTTTATAACATTCTGAAACATATAATCGAGGGTCTAATGACCACGAACCATGTCCACAGTTATAAGTAATCTTTCAACTTAAACTTTAACAGTCATAAGACTATAAGGACTCCACGTACTTAGGGGGATCAGCCCTTCGTACAATGTATTGTGCACAACCATTTCAACGCTAAGCGTAAACCCCTAATAATAGGGTTGTTCATCTCATTATTTAGATTATAAGTCCGCACCAAAGTAAGTTTGGGTTGGATATATATCAAGGAAATTTAGAATTTAACGGTCATCAACTAATGATTAGTTGAATAAAAAGGTAACAACTCTATGTTACTGAATAAACCATAATTGAATCAACATTGTATTCTAAGTTCATGCTTTAGGAATAATCTAATAGCATAAAGATTGAATAGTATATCGTACCTTGCTTTGAACAACATTAAGCTAAGGATAAATCTTAGAATTGAATATTAAGCATACATAATAAGTAATAACTTGAACGATAAACTTGTTCATCAGAATAAAGATACTTGCATGCTAAAGATAACAAGTTTAGGTTTAGAAAATCATGCACAACATAATAATAGAACTAGCTCAACGAAAGTGTTGAGTTAGGAAAACTTGCATAATTGTAATTGAACTAGAAATATTAACTTGTTCAACGAAACAAGTTAACAACAAGAATAACGTGATCAATATAAGCAAGATAAGGTAAGTAAACTTACACAATGAAGTTTTTGGGTTAGAAGAACTTGTCTTGCGTATAAGCTAAAGCGTAACAACTCGAATCACAATACCCTATATATATATATGTCATCATGATATAATTAGTCACTACCACATAATATATATACTAAGCACATTCATCATGTAAGATTTAATTTTTAATCACATAATCAAATTACATTAATCATAAAATTAGTTAATCGTTAATAACATGTTCATTATTGGTATAGAAATACTGAAATCATAATTTAATAGTCCTACTATTAACACATAACAACTTTTTCAGACTTTTATGTAAATAAATCACACTTTGCCTAACCATTACGCTTAACTTTCATGTTAACATTTCCATTCTACCATATAATGGTAAATACTGCTTATTTGGCGTTATGACGCGAGACATAGGCCAACGATTGGCACTGCGGCGTGAAACTTACCATCATTGGCCACAATGGCAAGTTTAAACTCGGACTTCTACGACCCGAATTTCAACACATCATGAACAAAAAAAGCCAATTGGCCTCACGTGCTCTTTTCTAACAACCTAATTAACATATAATACGTACAAAGACTTCATATAAACATAATTTAAAGACTCTTAACATGATTCTACCCATAAAACAACATAAACATAGAATTTACAACACCTAATTTTACTGTTTTTGATAAAACTTCTCTTTTTGACATTTTTAATGAAAATCATCACTATAACTTTGTTTTTCAATCAAAACAGTTAACTCAAAATATCATGTTTATGTTTATTCATCCTCTTTCAAATTCAATAGCTAATTTATAAATTAAACAACTAATTTAACCCCAATTTTACTTTAAACTAAGCCATATTCATATATGTTCATATAAACTCACTATAATATGGCTTCTTTCACAAAATATATACATACATGAATTAATTTATCCATACTCTTACGAAAACACTCTCATAACAAACAATTATCATATAAACTATATACAACAACCAATTCTACTTCTACAAAGATTTTTATAGAGAATTTTAGAAGAGAAAACTAAAACTTTAAAAACATAAAAGTAAGAGGATACCTTAATTTTAGAAGATGATGATTATTCTTTGATTCTCAAGCTTATTTTCCCAATTTCTTTCTTAAATCATTTCTAGAATTCTCTCAATTTTCTTATTTTCTTCTTTTTCTTTCTTCTGAGTCTTTCTTCTCTATTCTATCTTACGTAGTAAAATATAACGTATAATAGTAATAATATAGATATTAAGTATATAATTTTAACTGACATCAGTTATGTAAGACCCCAAATTTTGTGAATAAAGATTAATTTTCTCAAAATATTTTTTAAGTATTATGGTGTGGATTTGATATAATGTTATATTTGTGGGTAATATTTATAAATTTTGCAAAGTAAGCATGTGGTTATAAAATATTCGATTGGTCGGGGAATATTCTTTTTGTCAGGGAATATCCGTACGATGGCACAATCATTGGTGGACCCCACGGAATTAATTATTGTTTTAATGAAAAAACGCGAAATATCTTTTTATGAAAATAACGGCGGAAGTTTTACCGTTAACTGTTGAATTACCCGGTAGTAAAAGTATACTAATACGCGTGGTTGTATAGTAGCACACGGTATTGATTATTGGTGCTTACGTGAGAAGTCACTCAATTTTACTCAATAATTGTTGCAGTAATTACTGTTCAATATTTTATTTTATTGGTTCAATAATTGCTGTGTTTATATTTTATATTATTGTTGTTTCAATAATTATCACTGCACAGTATTTCCCATTATCAAATCAATAATTCAAATAAATATTATTAGACAACATTATTGGCAATGTCTAGAATATTTTGTCAAGGAGAGGTTTGGTCACCTAATTGCGCGCCAGTAAACAGAATTCCTTATTGGAAAGCCCCATCTTTCTTGGGAACGACCTGGTTCTTAAATAATACGAATTATAATAATGATGATAAATGTTGTTAAAGATATTGAGGGGATTTTTTTAATGAAGTATTTGTTGTATTTATGGACCCCCCCCCCCCATTTATCCATTTTTCAAAATAATCGGTAGAAAGTTATTCAGTATTTTTTTTATATTATAAGGGTGGGCCCATAGGTGGGGACCACATGTGGGGCCTACATGTGAATTGTTATGAAATGTCAGAAGGGGAGGGGGGGAGTACATAACGTGAATTGGAGGGAATTATATATATATATATATATATATATATATATAGATTTTATAAGTTGTTATATATATATATATATATATATATATATAAGTTTTATTTTATTTGATTTTAAATAGAATATATTATATTTTATTTAAAGTTTTTGTTTTATTAGAATATTTTATTGCACAGTAATGAATAGTAAAATCAAACTTTCATAAAATTTCAAATAGAGACGTGGCTTGTGATTTTCTTTCTTTGTGCGTTCATTGTGATTTCTAAATTCAAGTAGTATCCTTTCCATTCTCTTATAAATAGAATGCTTAGTTAGAATTGAAAATCACACCAGAATCAGAGAATTCTTCTTCTATAATATTGAGCGTATTTCTTTCGAGTTTTAGAAAGCTTTGAGTGTAGAAAATAGTTCTAGTTTTCTTCAAAGATATCCCCGCTATACCAGTTGGAATACTCTTCTTTTCAAGGGAAGGGGTATTATTTATTTTATAATTGCTTACGATATTATTTTTCGTATTCGTAAAAAATTTTATTTCGTTCAATATTCGCAAGAAATATTATATTAGTTTAATATTAAGTAGGAATATTATATTAGTTTAATATTAAGTAAGGAATATTATTTTCGCTTCAACAATCGTAAGGGATATTATTTTTTTGTTCAAGATTAAGTATAAAATAATATTTTCTTCCATACTACGTAGTATATAAGTAATATTATTTCATTTGATTTGAATTCTATACTCATTTTGTTAAGTTTTGGCTTCTATACTCCATGAAATTAGTAGAATATCCTTGATATTTGCGCTTCATCCAGTATCTTTTCATGAAAATATTATTCTGAGCATTCTTGATAAGTTTTAACTTTTTCATACCGGGGTACTATTCACGGGGTTACTATTCCTGAAGTTACTATTCACAGGATACTATTCACTCTGTTACTATTCACCTGGGGTACTATTCATGATAAAAATTAATTCATTTTCGGTCCAAATCATTTTTGGTACAATATTATTCTTGAATTTTACTCCACGAAGCAGTATCATGTTGGCAATTTGGACATTATTGAATTCTGGATAAATTAAATTATAAATCTTAAAAATTTATCCTTGAACTTGTTTTATTGAATTATTATGTCATTGGCATCACCCTCATGCTTATATTATTATGAAAGTCATCTTTGGCCGTAGTGCATAAATGGACTTGGTATGATTATGACCAGGGATTATTCGGTATAATCATAACCATAATATTACAAATGATGTGGTAAAAGTCCTCATTGGCCCGTAGTGCATTGATGGACAGTTTTTGGTATGATCATAGCCATGGGTTCTCTTCGGCCAAGGGTGCAAAGATGAATTGTTTTATGGCATGATCATGGCCGTTGATGAAAACAAAATTATAATTGGCCCATAGTGCATGGATAATTCGTGGTCGTGATACTAAAGAATATCTTTGACCCGTAGTGCAGGGATGATTCGATGATGTGGATTATTTATTAAGTTGAGTCTCAGTGATAAAATTGATGATAAACTTTTTAAATCATAGAAGATAGTAGATATCATGCTCTACATAACTCTTCTAATGGATTGCTTATTCCGCTGTAGTTGTTGATCTAACACTTGTTGTCTATTATATTCTATCAGTTGTTATATTGTTAAAGGCTAAGGATAATTTATTCTGCATTATCTTAGTCATAATATTTCTTACTGGGTTAGTTGAGCTCACCCTTTACTTTCATTGTTCTCTTCAGGAAATGAGAATATATCTGGGACTAATCGGGAACAAAGTGACGGTCCAGATGTTTGCATTAGTAGTCCTCACTATTTTGTGAAATAGTGTGAAAATAAATGTAATAATATTGAATTTGAGTTTGGATATTGTCTAGAAGACAATATTCGTGTTAAAACTCTCAGCTTATATTTTGTCGTACTTTACACGACAGTTGTATAATTAAGTTGTATTTGAATTTTGCACCATGTATTTGGCGACTCAAAATGGGTGATGTATACCTATTTTGGGGGCGTCACAGTTGATAATACGCCCCCAAAATAGCTATACATCACCCATCTTGAGTCGCCAGAAATACATTACTGACAACTCCATTTATATAATTGTTGTGCAGAATACGATCACAGTTAAACTGTAAGTTTTAATACAAATATAAATAACTCTCGTGGTGCCTTGACCACAACACCTTACAATGGTACCTTACATAAAGGTACAGTCAATAACGGTTTTAGAAATTAAAATCTTTGGAAAATGCTCAAGGAAACCTTCGTACATGGGAGGCCATGCGTCTAAGTTATCATAGATATCATATGTCCAAAGAATTATCCTTGGTTGACCCAATAGACCCCAAAGAAAAATGAGAAGATTACTATCATGTTCTTTCCAATGGTGAGTCTTCTCTTGAAATATATTTATCTCCATTATCTCCAATTGAGAATTATATTTAAACCAAACTCCAAGATTATATAGGTAGTGCTCGTAGATATACTCAGCAAGTGGATGTGCACAACCCTGTCTTATGATAACACGAACTCGTATGTCATTAGACATCTTGTATGATAGTGGTAAAACACCCTTCCAAAGTTGGGTTCGCCTCACCCTATTGGATTCACCAAATATAACTATTAAATGGCGTATAAAATACAACACACTTATCTAAAGTTCTCAATAAAATTATTTACATACTGTTTAGGGAAAACCTCAACAGCTATAGACCACCGTTCTAATCCCCTGTTACCCTCGCTCGACCCAGCTACACTCTTATTACCTGAAAGGAATTGTGAAGCAAAAGGTTGAGCACAACTAGCCCAGTAAAGAATATCATGACTAAAGATAATATTATCAATAGCCTTCGTCAATAATAAATCAGAGATTTAGAACATATGGTAGATGATAAAACTTTTCAACCATAGTTGCAGCGGAACGAGCAATCCATTAGAAGAGTCAAATAGACCATAAAATCTATTATCTTCCCCATGTTAAAAGTCCACCAACAATGGTTTATCCCTGTAACATCAATCAACAGCTCATGTCCACAATCATGTGAATAACTCATAATCATAATTGTGGTTCTAAATTCCTCTTCGCACCCAGGACGAAGATAATTTTCATCACCTATCTTTACCTAAAACATCAACGATCATGGTAATACCAAATCACAATTCATTTTCATAATCATACTAATAAATTCATCTTTGCACTACGTCCGAATATAGTCATTAACAGTTTATCTTTGCACTACAGGCCAAAGACATGCACCTGTATTTTAGAAGAGTCAAGTAGAGCATGATATCTACTGTCTTCTACGAATTAAAAGTTTATTATCAATATTTTATCGCTGAGACTCAGCTTAATAAATAATCCACAACACTGAATTATCCATGCACTACGGCCAAGGATATTCGTTAGTATCACATCCGTGAATTATCCATGCACTACGAGCCAAAGATATTCATTATTATCACATCCATGAATTAATATTTCATCGCTGAGACTCAGCTTAATAAATAATCCACATCACCAAATTATCCATGCACTACGACCAATGATATTCGTTAGTGTCACATCTATGAATTATCCATGCACTACGGGCCAAGGATATTCATTATTATCATATCCATGAATTAATATTTCATCGCTGAGACTCAGCTCAATAATTAATCCACATCATCGAATCATCCCTGCATTACATGCCAAGGATATTCATCAATATCACGATCACGAATTATCCATGCACTACGGGCCAAGGATATTCGTGTTTTCATCAACGGTCATGATCACGCCATAAAACAATTCATCTTTGCACCCTTGTCCTAAGAGAACACATGGTCATGATCATACCAAAAACTGTCCATAAATGCACTACGTGCTAATGAGGACTTTTACCACATCATTTGTAACATTACGGTCATGATTATACTGAATAATTCCTGGTTATAATCATACCAAGTCCATCTATGCACTACGGCCACATATGACTTTCATAACAATATAAGCATGAGGATGATGACAATGATATAATAATTCAATCAAACAAGATCAAGGATAAATTTTAAAGATTTATAATTTAATTTATCCAGAATTCAATAATATCCAAATTGTCAACATGATACTGCTTTGTGGAGTAAAATTCAAGAATAATAATGTATCAACAATGATTTGGACAGAAAAGAAATCAATTTTTGTCATGAATAGTACCTCGTGAATAGTAACTCGTGAATAATAAATCGTGAATAGTAACTCATGAATAGTAACTCGTAAATAGTAACTCATGAATAGTAACTCGTGAATAGTAACTCGTGAATAGTAACGCATGAATAGTACTAAGTCATTAAAAAGTTAAACTTATCAAGAATGCCCAGAATAATGTTTTCATGAAAAGATATTGGATGAAGCGCAAATATCAAGGATATTCTGCTAATTTCATGGAGTATAGAAGCCAAAACTTTAACCAAATGAGTATAGAATTCGAAATCTGAAACGAAATAATATTACTTACATACTACATAGTATGGAAGAAAATATTATTTCAAGCGAATATTGAACAAAAATAACACCCCTTACCTTGAAAACAAGAGTATTCCAACTGATATAGCGGATATATTCTTGAAGAAAACTTTCACTATTTTCTACGTTCAAAACTTCTTAAAACTCTAAAGAAATACGCTCAAGATTATAAAAGAAGAATTCTCTGATTTCTGGTGTGATTTTCAATTCTAACTAAGCATCCTATTTATAGGAGAATGGCAGGATACTATTTAGAAATTAAAATCATGTACTGCACAGTGAAATTATTCGACGAATTCACGGGCGTCTGACGATTGAAAAGTTTAAAATTTTTGATTTTACTATGCTGCACTATACATAATAAAATATAATATATTCTATTTTTTTCATAAAAAACAAAACTTATTATAATATATATTATATATATAATAATAATAATAATAATAATAAAAATAATACAATTCCCTTACCTCCCGGGCAACCCATCCCACCCCAATTCTATTTCCATTCCATTACATGCCTCTCTCTCTCTATATATATATATATATATATATATAACATATAATATTACATTACCTTACCTATACGTAAGTTCCATCCCCCATAACTTTAACCTTTTATCAATTTAAATATTTACTAAATAGAATACTTATAAGAAAATTGAATACTTTCATTTCATAAAATTCGGGGTCTCACAATCTCCCATCCTTATGAAATTTTTTCCTCGACATTTACGTACGTACCTGGTATTTCGGATTGTACCTTCCTAGTTATTTCCTCTGTATCATGATTTTTCCATTGCTCATCTCTTGTATTTCAGATATCATTCTAGAATATATCTTCAAAATAAAGGTTAATTGACATATCAAAATTTGTCAACTTTGTAAGACCCCAACTTTTATAAATAAAGATGAATTTTGTATAAATATCATTTTTGAATATTATGGAATGAATTTGATATAATGTTATAGTTGTGGGTAATATTTATTAATTTTGCAAAGTACGCAAGTTATTATATAATATTCGATTGGTCAGGGAATATTCGTTTTAACAGGGAATATTCGTATAACGACACAATCATTGGTGGACCCCACAACAAAATTATTTTCGGATTGAGAAAACGACAAAAATACTTTATGAAAATAACGGCGGAAGTTTTACCGTTAACTATTGAAACACCCGGTGTTAAAAGTACAGTAATACACGTAGTTGCACAGTAACACACGATATTGATTATTGATGCTTACGTGAGAAGTCACTCAGTTTTCTTCAATTATTGCTACAGTAATTGTTGCATAGTATCTCACGTTATTTGATTCAATTATTGTCAATATTTTATATATTATTAAATCAATAATTGAGATGACAAAGTTATTAATATTATTATTTGCAATATTAACGATGTCTGTAAGTTCTCACAAGGAGAGGTTTGGTCACCTAATTAAGCGCCAATAAGGAGAAATCCTTCTTGAAAGCCCCTCTTTCTGAGGAACGACACAGTCGATTAATATTGTGAATTATAATAATAATGATAAATTTTGTTTTATTAGTATTATTAATGTAATAAAAGCAGTAAAAGCTTATTATATAAAAATGTAATACGTTTATAAAGTTATTTGTTTTATTAGACTAATAGTAAAATCTTTTATATAAAACATAATACTTTTATAAAGTTATCTCATTTTATTAGATAATAATTAGAATATATTATATTTTATTATGCATAGTATTTGCATAAGTGCTGCATAGTATTTGCATAGTAAAATCTTTTTATATAAAATAGAATACTTTTATAAAGTTTTTCGTTTTATTAGATTATAAATAGAATATATTATATTTTATTGTAAACCAATCTGGACCAGAATCCATTTAAAGTAAATCAATACTGACCGTTCATGAATTAGTTACTATGCAGATCCATTCTTCTATAAATAGAAGCTCATTCCTTCATTATTTCTTACGAATTCACTGAAACTTTAGAGAGAGAAACTATAGAGAGAGTTCTTCTTCTATAATCCTGAGCGTATTTCATTAGAGTTTAAGAAAGTTTTGAGTGTAGTGCAAGTTTTCTTTGAGTATATCATCGCCCTACTAGTCGGAATACTCTTCTTTTACGGTAAGGGATATTATTTGTTGTACTTGTAAGGGATATTCTTTGTTGTACTCGTAAGGGGTATTCTTTCTTTTTTACTCATGAAAAGAACTTCTATTATTCCATTCTTTATTATTCTATTGAAATAACCTGTATACGTGGGCTACCCTATACTTGGTGAAATTCTTCTGTTACTTCATTCTTTATTATTCTGTTAGAACATCCTGTCGGCGCGTTACGCATGACCTGGTTCCGTTATTATTCTGTTGGAACATCCTGTCTATGCGCTTACGCATGACCTGGTTCCATTGTTTATTATTCTGTTGGAATATCATGTCTGTGCGTTTACGCATGACCTAGTTCTATTATTTATTATTCTGTTGTAATAACTTGTCTATACGGTCTATCGCATGCCTGGTGATTTCTTTTGTTATTCCATTCTTTATTATACTCAGTTGGTTAAAGTTTTGACTTCTATACTCCATGAAATTAGTGGAATATCCTTGATATTTGCGCTTTATCCAATATCTTTTCATGGAGTATTCTTGAGTTTTACTCTACAAAGCAGTATCATGTTGACAATTTGGACGTTATCAGTTCCTAGATAAATAAATTCTTGAACTTGTTTTATTGAATTCTTATATCATTGTCATCATCCTCATGTTTATATTATGTTGAAAGTCATCTGTGGCCTGTAGTGCATAGATGGACTTGGTATGATTATGACTTGGGGATTATTCGATATAATCATGACCGTAATATTACAAATGATGCGGTAAAAGTCCTCATTGGCCCGTAGTGCATTGATGGACAGTTGTTGACATGATCATGACCATTGATGAATACACGAATATCCTTGGCCCATAGTGCATGAATAATTTGTGGTCGTGATACTAATGAATATCCTTGGCCGTAGTGCAGGGATGATGTGGATTATTTATTAAGCTGAGTCTCAGCGATAAAAGAAATGAAAAACTTTTTAAATCATAGAAAATAGTAGATTTTATTCTCTACTTGACTCTTCTAATGGATTTCTTGTTCACCATAGCTTTAAACTTGATGTTTGTTATATTTTATCGGTTTAACATCATTGTTGAAGGCTAATGATAATTTATTCTCGCATTATCTTAGTCATAATATTTTTTACTGGGCTAGTTGAGCTCACCCTTTTGCTTTCATTGTTCTCTTCAGGAAAGGAGAACGTAGCAGGGACTAGTCGGGGAACAGAGTGATGGTCCAGATGATAACATTAGTAGTCCTCACTATTCTATGAAATAGTGTGATAATAAATGTAATGAGGACCCCATTGAGTTTGTATATTGTCTAGATGACAATATTTGTATTAAAACTCACAACATATGTTTAGTCATATTTTTCACGACTATTGTATAATTAAGTTGTATTTGAATTTTGTACCATGTATTTGGTGACTCAGAATAGGTGATGTATACCTATTTTGGGGGCGTCACAGTTGGTATCAAAGCTTAGGGATATGATCCCTGGCTAAGATGTGAGAATAGAACTAGAAGGGGAGAGACGGAAAATTCCTTCGCTAGTATGACCGACTTAAGTTTATTTTGTATTTAATTGGTCAGTCAGAATATAGAGATAATATGTTACATGTCAATTAACCTTTGTTTTGTGGCAGTATCTAAAAATGACATCCGAGAATGTTGAGAATAGGAATGGAGCACAGGCGACCATAGATTCACCACATATCAATAATCAGGATAATGTGCATTAAGAAGGCGACAATCCTCATGCAAACAACAACACTAACCAAATGATGAACGATGGAATGTTCAGAGGCTTTATACAATTTATGCAACATCAGGCGAGAGCGGCTCCTGTCCAAAATGTAGGTGGAAACACTAGAAACTCTCGGACGGTCACCACTAAATAGTTCAAGGAGCTGGGACCACCGGAGTTCATTGGAGAGCCAAAACCACTTAAGGCGGAAGCATGGATAAAGCAGATCACCAAGATATTTGATGTCTTGGGATGCTCCGAGGAGCAAAAGGTTCCCTTTGCCGCCTTTATGTTGCGAGGAAAGGCAGATCACTGTTGGGAATCGGTAAAGCGTACTCAACCTGCCGCACTGAAGATGTCTTGGGAGAAGTTCCAAGAACTATTCAACGACAAGTACTTTCCCAAAAGTATTCGTCACCTAAAAGAGGTAGAGTTCATCAAGTTGGAGCAGAATAATATGACCGTGTCGCAGTACGAAGCTAAGTTTGCCGAGTTATCCCGGTTTGCGTCCCACTTGGTGGATAATGAAGAGAGAATGACGCGGATGTTTTTAAGAGGTTTGAAGCCGGAGATACGTCAACATCTTATTTCTCATAAACTGTGTTTGTATTTAGATGTTGTAAATAGGGCTCAGTTAGTGGAGCGTGATAACAAGTCAACGCAACCAAAAGAGAGCAGTCGACAAAATGATAATACCAGTGAGAGAAGTCATCGAAGTGGTGACAACAAGCGTGGAGGGAATCAACAGGCCAGAAATGGTAACCACTTCGGTGGTAATCAGGACCAAAACAATAAGAATGGATATTTCAAGAAGAGGAGATTCAACAATGATGGAAAGACGTCAGCACCAGCACCCGTTATTAAGGAAGGAAAACGACCACCTATCATATGCTTCAAATGCGGAGGGGAGGGACATATCAGTCCAAACTGTGCGATGCCATCCAAAGCGTGTTATAATTGTGGAAGAGAAGGTTACCTAGCCCGATTTTGTCGTGCACCGAAGACAAGTCCAGTTGGAACAGTGACACAAAATATCATCCCAGACAAGTCAAAACCAGTAGTTCAAGGGAGAGCTTTTGATGTGACCTCCCAGAAAGCAAGGAACCCGAACGACGTCACCACGGGTAAGCTTATCATAAACTCTAGCGAAGTCTATACTTTATTTGATACCGGTTCTACCCATTCTTTTATTTCTCCTACTTGCGCTCAACGATTAAATTTGACTCTGGAGAAATTAGACTTTGACTTATCTGTGGAAATTCCGTTGGGAGGAACATTCATTACATCCACTGTTTATAAGTCTTGTTTAGCTCAAATCGGCAACCGCACGTTACCTGTCGATCTTATTTCTTTGAAATTACTTGCATTTGATGTGATTATAGGGATTGATTGGTTAACTACTCATCATGAAAAAATTGATTATTTTAGTAAAGTTGTTAGCTTTCATATTTCTAACCAACCTATTATGCGAATTCAAGCAACCAAACCATTAAAATCAATCACTGTCATCTCAAGCCATAAAGCTATTCGTTTATTAAAAAATGGATGTCAAGCTTTCTTAGCTCATGTCACGGATCTAAACAAAAATACGATAGTTTTGAATGATATTTCTATTGTTAATAAATTTCCGACGTATTCCACGAAGAACTTCTCGCCTACCCCAGGCGTGAAATTGAATTTTGTATTGAACTTGAACCCTAGATAAAACCCATTTCAACGCCCCATATCGAATAGCTCTATTAAACTTCGAGTTAAAGACCCAATTGCAGGAATTGTTAGACATTGGTTTCATTCATCCTAAATACGTCTCCTTGGGGTGCTCTGTTCTATTCGTGAAGAAGAAAGATGGGAGTATGCGACTTTGTATTGATTATCGGGAGTTGAATCATGTCACCATCAAAATAGGTACTTTCGTTGCCACGTATTGATGACCTGTTTGACCCGGTTGCAAGGAGCCAAATTCTTTTCAAAGATCGATGATCTTCGTTAGGATATCACCAATTGAAGATTAGAATCGATGACATTCCAAAGACAACTTTTCGAACTTTCGATGCGGGCATTATGAATTCCTAGTCATGTCCTTTGGATTGACTAATGCTCCTGCTACCTTCATGGATATGATGAACCGAGTATTCAAAGAATATTTGGATCACTTTGTGGTCGTCTTTATTGATGACATCCTTATTTATTCCAAAAGTCGTGAAGATCATGAGCAACACTTGAGGCTGGTACTCCAAAAGCTTCGTGAATACAAGCTTTATGCCAAGTTGAAGAAATACGAGTTGTGGCTTGAGGAAGTAGCATTCCTTAGGCACGTAGTATCAAGTCATAGAATATCTGTTGACCCGGCAAAAATTGAAGCAATTCAAAGTCGAGAGCACCTAAATCGATGATCGAAATCGTAGCTTTCTCGGTTTAGCTGGTTATTATCGGAGATTCGTGGAAGGATTTTCTCGAATCGCTACTCCATAAACTCAGCTGACTCGGAAAGATTCAAAGTTTGATTGGAGCGAAGAAATGTGAGAAGAGTTTTCAAGAACTCAAGAAGAGACTCAGTTCAGCACCTGTTCTAACAATACCATCTGGCTCGGAGGGATTTGTCATCTACAGTGATGCTTCAGGCAAAGGGTTGGGATGTGTTCTCATACAAAATGGGAAAGTCATAGCCTATGCCTCGCGACAACTTAAAGAATATGAGAGGAATTATCCTACTCATGATCTAGAGTTGGCAGCTGTTGTCTTCGCACTTAAAATTTGGAGGCATTACTTGTATGGGGAGAAAGTGGAGATCTTTACGGATCATAAAAGCCTCAAATATTTCTTCACTCAAAAGGAACTCAATATGTGACAACGACGTTGGCTTGAACTGTTGAAAGATTATGATCATACCATCCAATACCATCCGGGAAAAGCGAACGTGGTAGCTGACGCATTAAGTAGAAGATCATATGCAAGTACGAGTGCGATATTGTCAACACAAAGGCCCATTTTGTGTGACTTGCAATGGATGGAGATGGAGTTAAAGATTCTGGGGACCCATGTGATGATGGCAAATGTACGAGTAGAACCGACTTTAATCGATAAAGTTAAAGCAGCTCAAGTTACATACCTGGAACTGATGCGTACGAGGAAGAAAGTGCAAGAAGGTGCTATGCCGGAAGAAAGAATCGATGAAGAAGGAATACTTCAAGTCAACTCCAAACTTTTTGTTCCTAACGACCTTGATTTAAAGTATAAAATCATGATGGAGGCACACAACACACCGTTTACAATCCATCCTGGGAGTACCAAAATGTATCGTGATCTTCGTCATACATTTTGGTGGAGCAATATGAAGAGAGAGATAGCGCTGTTTATCTCAAGGTTTCTAACTTGTCAACGAGTTAAGGTAGAGCATCAATTACCAAAAGGTCCATTGCAACCACTTGAAATTCCAGAATGGAAGTTGGAGCACATTACCATGGATTTCGTTATTGGTTTTCCCAAGGTTTCTCAAGGCATAGATGTAATTTGGGTCATTGTTGATAGATTGACAAAGTCTGCTCACTTCTTACCTATATGAGAAACTTATACACTTGAACGTCTTGCTCACATATACATAAACGAGGTTGTAAGATTGCATGGTATGCCAGTATCCATAGTGTCTGATCGAGACCCAAGATTCACTTTACGATTTTGGGTTAGTTTGCAAAAAGCTATGGGCACGGATTTACGATTTAGCTTGGCATATCATCCTCAGACGGATGGACTGTCGGAGAGGACTATTCAAACTGTTGAAGATCTATTAAGACTCTGTGTCCTTGATTTCAAGGGAAGTTGGGACAAGTTCTTACCATTGGTGGAGTTTTCCTACAACAACAGTTATCAATCAAGTATTGGCATGGCTCCATTCGAAGTGTTATATGGAAGAAAATGTCGTTCTCTAGTATGCTGGGATGAGGTGGGTGAAGCAACATTATTGGGACCAGAGTTGGTACGTATGACTACGAAAAAGATTCAAACAATCTGACAACATATAAAAACCTCACAAGATCGACAAAAGAGTTATGCTGATCTTCATCGAAAGGACGTGGAATTCGATATTAGAGATCATGTGTTGTTGTGACACCCCCAAATCCAGGTTACCTGACCCCCGAGTTTGGTGTTCACAATCCATAATATAATACTAACTATCTACCCATTCATATAGAAATAGTAATACATATCACATTAATATATGTTGTTAATACATTATTCCCAGGTCCGCTAACCTTAACATTACAAACATACCCCTTAGATATACAAAAAGGGTTTACAAACAAAACATAATAATAAGTTTATTATAACTACTCCAGCATTTTTCCTTTGTTCTTCACAAAGACCTTTACGCAACTTCGTCCTAAATGAAAAGTTTTATTTAGCAAGGGTGAGCAACAAATTTGCCCCGCAAGTTAAGATATACAATGAATGTATAAGTATTAGAATAATAAACTATCTATTTTGATAGAATGACACCAAAGTTCGGGGAACTTTGAATTAGTTGAACAATGAGTTAATCAATAACAAGGCTTCTCCCTTTCTATGCAACACAATAATTTGATAATGAAATAGTACAACGCTTTCAAAGTTTCCACGATATTCTATTGAATAAACAAGAATCAATTCTACACAATAACAAAGTGGAATATTTTCCAGATTTATGCTGAGTGATCTCACCAGATCTTAGAACTTATTTTCTCGGGTATCTATCAAAGATTTACTTTGATACATACACAGGCGTATCAGATAACCATAAAGATTAAATCATACCCCTCTGCAAGTATAACAAGTGATCAGCTTTCTTATACCCGATATTATGCATAATACTTAACAGTGTGCAATGGCCGAATATACAACCTAAAATGTTCCCTTTATATAAAAGGTTGTTCTTCTCAGTCTCAGAATCAAGATTTTAATTTAATAACGAAACGCAATGATTTTAAATTTTATTTACTTATCGATCTAGCCGAAATAATTGGCATTGATCTAGCAATAACAATTGAATTCTCTTTTCGAATTTATCAAGTTCTAATAAATGTTCGTCTAGCCAGAATAATTAGCTAAGACATTTCTCAACATAATTTGACAATAAACAGGAATTATCTGTACTGTTAATTCTATCTTTTACTAATATGAATATCCAACAACAGTTATTCTACAAATGTATATTCTCCGAATCAATAATTTAATTTGAATTATTAAACATGCACTACCTGTGAATAATCAACAATAAATCACTAGACGTGGTATAATTAGCAATAATTATCCACTATAATAATTGAATGAATATAACTCAAGGTTGAGTTAGGAAAACTTGTCTTCCACGTTGATTACTGCTACACAATATACTTATCTGCTTTCGTAAGACCTATAACCAATAATATCGGTCTCACAATTAGCACAATAATTCACAACACGCAACACTGTAATTCACAGTCAATCTTCTCCTAGGCACATGACCACATAGCCATATTAGTGTTTATAACCTATATAAACACTTATCAAGTCTAACTATTTCGGTCTAGTTGGACTTCGGTCCATTCTCGGTGTTCTGGTCACCCTATCCGACAATTAATACAGTTATTGTCAATTACATTTTGGTCTCTAAGCTTCAATATTATATTAGATAAGTTAAATATCACTAATATTATTTTTCGGAAGTTTTTAATAATTTATAAACAATTATTATAATTTATAATAACTTTTCAAACATTGGAATCATTTTTAAATGATTTAATCATCAAATAATCTTAGTATTATTAATATTTAATAATATAAAAATATTAATAACATACTTGTCAAAACATTAAAGTTATTATTAATAGCTTAAAATATTTTTAAATCATCAATATTCTACTTAAATAATTAAAATCATTTTTAAATCATCATTATTAATATCTAAATATTAATGAAATTATTATCCAAATATTAAAAGTCATTAATTATAACTTAAAATATTTTAAAAACATTTTTCTCATTTTAAATGATTTTAAATCAATAAAATCATTTTAATTCATTTATTTAATATAATAATTAAATAAATCTAACATCATTAATATTAATTTATTAATAAGAATTCTCCAAAAATATTAAAAATTATATTTTATAATTCAAAATATTTTCTATCATTTTATACTCATTTAAAATGATTTTTAAATCATAAAATCATGTTTATCTTATTTATTTAATTAATTAATTAAATAAATCTAATATCATTAATATTAAATTATTAATGAAAATTCTCTAAAAATATTAAAAGTCACATTTTATAACTCAAAATATTTTTAAATACTTTATTCTTATTTAAAATGATTTTTCATAATATTAAATTATTTTCCTCTAATTTATTTAATACACTAAGTAAATAAATTAAATACCTTTAATATTTAAATAATTATAAATATTAAAGAAAAATATTCCAATTGGTCAAAAAATATTTTTTCACAATTTAAAATAATTTTTAAAACCATTTTTGGTAATTTTTAGAATTTATTTCTATTTTTAAATAATTTTCAGAAATTCAGAAATTCAAAAATTAAATAAACCGTCGCTAATGGCCTTTAGCGACACTTGTCTGTTGCCTTTGGTGTTCTTGGCTCAAGAACACTGACAAAGTCAGTGTTCAAGGTCCTTACTTTCACAAGATTTAATTTTCAGTCCAGGCATGTTATGGACCAATTAATGCTTATAGATCGTATTACTTTTGTAACATTACATTTTCCCACAGCTAGATAGTTCATACAACATCACACTAGGAAGATCTGAGTCTTCAAAGTTCATGTCAGAACGTTTTCTGGGTTTTTCAAAAACCCGGACTGTTCAAGTAAGCACTTTCCAGATCAATTAATTTGGTGTTCTGTTCATTGGTTTGTTGATTTCGTGGTTCAAACATATAGTAGACATGACAAGGAACAACACTACAATGATAGATCAATTAAATAACAAGCAAATCACAAGTTACAACTCAGTCAAACCTTGTCAGAACGGGTGTTCATAGAGTTTCTAAAAATTCCCATAAATGCCAAATCAGGCTCGGTTGGCTACTTTAACCATCTCTTATATATAATCTTGTAATTATTTAGGGTATCTAAAGGCCAGAATCTCTAGTACACAGTACAAGCTACATATGTATTACAACAAAAACATCAAACATTTAATAATCTGACAGATAGTGGCCTTCAAACATCTTGTCAGGCGCCGATTTTCACTTTTTGGGTTACCCAAAAAGTTCATGGTCAACGTCGGTCAACTCACTTTGACCATGAATATCTTGCAATCTGGACATAGAATGACTATGATTTCTTTTGATGAATAAAGACCTTATACCAGACTACCTATAACAACTTTAAAACAACAATTATCATAAACGAGCAAGAATCTGTGGCCACTGACATTGCTTGTCAGACCACTAAGAATGCTCAAGAACAGATTTTGAAAAACATGGTTTTTACCCACTTTAATGCTATGGATCCATGATGGATCAACATAGATCATCTAAAAACATCTTATAACACAAGATTAAACACTTAAACACAAAATTTTTCTGAGCAACATCGATCAAAAATAAAATTAGGTTTATACCTTCTTTCTTTATATCTTTGATCTTGTTCTCCAAATCTGTTCTAGGTGATCAAGTGGATGTTCTAGGGACTGATATACTTGTGATTTACAGAGCTTCTAGTGAGAGAGAGAGTAGTTGAGAGCAAGATAGCAAAATGGCTAGTTTTTGTGATTTTCTCTCTCCCAAATCTTTATATATTGTTACATGTTGCTTTGGCTGATGAAATGGACGGATTTGCTGGATGAATTGCTGAGATTTTAAGTCCCAAAGTCAAATTAGTGGTTCACCAACTAAAGGTGTTGGTGAATTTTGCAAGTTACTATTTAAATATGCTTAAAAAGGGCATTTTGGTCTTTTGTAAAATAAATTTAATGACATTCTAGACAATTGTACAAACCCTTAGGGTTTAACCCTAAGGTTTTAACCCTTAGGTTTTAAAAACTAAAATTCTAGAATTTTCTAATTAGGGTTTAAAAATAGAAAATTAAGAATTTCGAAAATGTAGTTAGGGTTTTAAATAGAAATTAATATTTCTAAAGTATAAATAGGGTTTTCTAATTATATTAACACATACTAATCACTTTAGGCTTGCTAATTAGGATTAGGGTTTCCTAATTAGGGTTTAGAAATCCCGAATATGAAATTAGGGTTTTAATTAGAAAAATTAAAATTTCTAAATTACAATTAGGGTTTGTAAAATAGAAATTAAGATAACTAAAATATAATTAGGGTTTTCTAATTAAATTAAAGTTCAATAGACACATTAGGCTTGTCAATTAGGATTAGGGTTTCCTAATTTAGGGTTTAGGATTCCCGAATATGAAATTAGGGTTTCCCGGCGTACAATTAAGGTTTTTAACTATACAGTTGGTTTTCTAATTATGAGATTAGGGTTTCTAATCTCTTATTAGGATTTATTAATTACAAACCTTATCCGATCAATTATTGATCAACATTTCTATACAGTACAAACACGTACTTATCAAAATAATTATTTTAATTTTATTTTCTATCTAATCCCTATCCGGACTTAGGGTTAGGGTTTCTATTCTCCATTAAGCACAACTCTACTCTATTTTCCCAGTCAATACACAAATTGACCAATTCTTGAGACTCGCATCACAGATACTTGTCACAAAATTGATAATTAATAATATTATTAATTAAAAAAAAAATTATTCGTAAATTTTTGATTATTCAAAATCTCGGATTATCACAGTTGTTACGTGTTGCTCCATGGAAAGGAGTTACGAGATTTGGAAAGAGAGGAAAGCTCAATCCTCGATTCATTGGCCCATTTTTAATCCTCGATCGAGTAGGAACGTAGTATGATAGACTCGCTTTTACTGCCAAGTATGTCTCGTGTTCATAACGTTTTTCACATATCCATGTTACGTAAATATGTGGAAGACCCGAACCACATTATTGAGTTAGAACCGGACGAAATAGCGGAAGATTTGACGTATGAAGAGGTTCCTGTTCAAATCTTGGATAAGAAGGAACATATTCTACGCTCCAAGATTATACCTCAAGTCAAAATTTTTTGGAGAAACCACGATGTTGAGGAAATGACCTGGGAGTTAGAATCTGAAATGAAATCAATGTATCCTTACCTCTTCGACATACCAGGTACGTACCCTAATTTCGAGGGCAAAATTTCATAAGAAGGTGAGGTTATAAGACCCCAACTTTTATAAATAAAGATGAATTTTCTATAAATATCATTTTTGAATATTATGGAATGAATTTGATATAATGTTATAGTTGTGGGTAATATTTATAAATTTTGTAAAGTACACAAGTTGTTATATAATATTCGATTGGTCGAGGAATATTCGTTTTAATAGGGAATAATCGTACAACGACACAATCATTGGTGGACCCCACAATGTAATTATTATTTGGATTGAGAAAAAACGACAAAAATACTTTATGAAAATAACTACGGAAGTTTTACCGTTAATCGTTGAAACACCCTTGTGTTAAAAGTACAAAGAATACGATGTAGTTGCATGAGCATACGATATTGATTATTGATGCTTACGTGAGAATTCACTCGCTTTGTTTTAATTATTGCTACATGAATTACTTTGCATAAGTATCTCACGTTATTTGATTCAATTATTGTCAATATTTTATATATTATTAAATCAATAATTGAGATGACAAAGTTATTAATATTATTATTTGCAATATTAATGATGTCTAGAAGTTCTCATCAAGGAGAGGTTTGGTCACCTAATTGCAAGCACCAATAGGGAGAAATCCTTATTGAAAGCCCTCTTTCCTAGGAACGACACGGTCGATTAATATTGTGAATGATAATAATGATGATAAATTTTGTTTTATTAGTATTATTAATGTAATAAAATGTAAAAGCTTTTATATAAAATGTAATACTTTTATAAAGTTATTCATTTTATTAGACTAATAGTAAAATCTTTTTATATAAAAATGTAATACTTTTTTAAAGTTATCTGCTTTTATTAGACAATAATTAGAATATATTATATTTTATTATGCATAGTATTTGCATAGTAAAATCTTTTTATATAAAATAGAATACTTTTATAAAGTTATTCATTTTATTAGATTATAAATAGAATATATTATATTTTATTGTAAACCAATATGGATTTGTCTGCTTTAAAGTAAATCAATCTGACCGTTCATGAATTAGTTACTATGCAGTCCATTCTTCTATAAATAGAAGCTCATTCCTTCATTATTTTTTACGAATTCACTGAAACTCTAGAGAGAGAAACTATAGAGAGAGTTCTTCTTTTATAATCCTGAGCATATTTCTTTAGAGTTTAAGAAAGTTTTGAGCGTAGTGCAAGTTTTCTTCGAGTATATTCTCGCCCTACCAGTCGGAATACTCTTCTTTTACGGTAAGGGATATTATTTGTTGTACTCGTAAGGGATATTATTTGTTGTACTCGTAAGGGGTATTCTTTCTTTCTTACTCATGAAAAGAACTTCTGTTATTCCATTCTTTATTATTCTGTTGGAATAACCTGTATACACGGGCTACCCTATACTTGGTGAAATTCTTCTGTTACTCTATTCTTTATTATTCTGTTGAACATCGTATGCATGCGTTCGCATGACCGGTTCCGTTATTATTCTGCTGGAACATCATGCTCATGCGCTTTATGCACGACTGGTTCCGTTGTTTGTAATTCTCGTTGGAATTTCCATGCGTGCGTTCTGCGTGACACGACCGGTTCCATTATTTATTATTCTGTTGGAATAACCTGTGTGTGCGGTCTATCGCATGCCTGGTGATTTTTTTTGTTATTCCATTCTTTATTATACTCAGTTGGTTAATGTTTTGAATTTTATACTCCATGAAATTAGTGGAATATCCTTGATATTTGCGCTTCATCCAGTGTCTTTTCATGGAAATATTCTTCTGAGCATTCTTGAGTTTTACTCTACAAAGCAGTATCATGTTGACAATTTGGATGTTATCAGTTCCTAGATAAATAAATTCTTGAACTTATTTTATTGAATTCTTATATCATTGTCATCATCCTCATGTTTATATTATGTTAAAAGTCATCTGTGACCTGTAGTGCATAGATGGACTTAGTATGATTATAACTAGGGATTATTTGGTATAATCATAACCGTAATGTTACAAATGATGTGGTAAAAGTCCTCATTGGCCCGTAGTGCATTGATGGACAGTTGTTGGCATGACTACTGATGAATACATGAATATCCTTGGCCCGTAGTGCATGGATAATTTGTGGTCGTGATACTAATGAATATCCTTGGCCGTAGTGTAGGGATGATGTGGATTATTTATTAAGACGAGTCTCAGTGATAAAAGAAATGAAAAATCTTTTAAATCATAGAAAAATCTTTTAATCTTTTGTTATATTTTATCAGTTTAACACTGTTGAAGGCTAATGATAATTTATTCTGCATTATCTTAGTCATAATATTTTTTACTGGGCTAGTTGAGCTCACCCTTTTGCTTTCATTGTTCTCTTCAGGAAATGAGAACGTAGCAGGGACTAGTCGTGGAACAGAGAGATGGTCCAGATAATAGCATTAGTAGTCCTCACTATTCTATGAAATAAAGTGATAATAAATGTAATGAGGACCCCATTAAGTTTGTATATTGTCTAGATAACAATATTTGTATTAAAACTCACAGCATATGTTTAGTCGTATTTTACACGACTATTGTATAATTAAGTTGTATTTAAATTTTGTACCATGTATTTGGCGACTCAAAATAGGTGATGTATACCTATTTTTGGGGCGTCACAAACTTATCAAGTAAGAATTTCAGCTTAGGTAAGTCACACACTAGCGAAGTATATTACTCGTATCTCACTTCCTATTTCTAGGCTCATATCTCCACCAGCGACCATATCCCTAAGATATACATACTTGATGCGTCAGCTACTACGTTCGCTTTTCCAGGATGGTATTGAATATGTTAGTTCCCAGTAGGCATAATAGATCTAGAAGGGGGGGGGGTTGAATAGATCCTTTTTCTTTTCAAATACTTTTCTCTTTTATTTTGTATTGTTGTTACATTAGCATATAACAAACATAAGAATCTTTTCAAGCATAGCGGAATAAGTAAAAGATCCCCTTCATTGATATATTTATAATCAAACATACATTATTTGTAGAGTTAGTTCGGTTGTAATCAGTTAAAACATACATAGCAGTTATAGCAGTTATAGTACATAATGCAAATGTCATAATGTAAAAGACACAAGGGGTTTTAAGTGGTTCAGAGACTCAAGCTCCTAAACCACTCTTCTACTTTCAACTAGCAGGATTTCCACTAAGGAAGGGCAGCACCCTAAATCACTAAGATTCCTTCAAGGCCAGCAGCCTTGGGACTTCAGTTCACTAAGAACTCTTCAAGGCCAGCAGCCTTGGAACTCCTCTAGTTCCCTAGGAACTCTTTAAGCCTAGCAGGCTTGAAACTTCGTTTAGTCCCTCCGGACAAGGACCCCTCAGGCCCTAGCTTCATTTAGTCCCTTCGAACAAGGACCCCTCAGGCCTTGGCTTCTGTTGAGTTATTTGTTTGTTTGTTGGAGTTGGTGCTGAGCTACTAAGATGTCTTTATGCTCTGAACATCTTCTGTACTTAGCAGCTTGGCGTGATCACCCTTGAAGTGCAGTTGAGTGTTGCGTGATGCTCAGCTTCTTCAGTTACTCAACCACTTTGGATGACCCCTTGATGACTGCCTTGAAGATCTTTCCTCTTGATACATGATGGCTACACATAATAGGTTTCTAAAATGACTGTAAGCTCTACTGCTAGGTACTTAGAAACTTTCTCATGCTTGCCACCATGATGACGTTTGTGATCTCCCTTCTTGATACTTGATGTCTTCTCATGATGGACTTGCTAAGATGACTGTGAGCTCTTCTCTATGGTACTTAGAGTCTTCCAATGATGGACACCAAGATGACATGATGTTCTTCTTTCTCTCAGATTCGTTCGTACTCTTCTTGTAGTAGAACTCTCACTTCTACATAGTAGAACTCTCTACTTCTACTTCTTCCTTTGCATGTATCCTCGAGTGTTCTTGGTGGATCGTAGAGTGAGCCTTCTGACTCACTATTTCACATGGTTTAGAATGTACCCAATTACTATCTAAAACCCAAAAACTCCAGCAACCCTAGATCTTTGAAGCTCTTCCTGATTTATACTCCTTCCCAATCCTTCCGTTGGAAAGTAGCCGTTGAAGGCTATTCAAATATCTTTTCAGATCTCGAGTTCACAGAGGTAGACTGTTGATGTGACATATCATACTTTATCTGACATTGCAGTCTACTATTTCACCTACCCATCAGAGATGTCACTTTAATGTCTTGGGCAGGCTGAAGACTTTATTTCCTCCTTCTGATTTCTCGATCAGAGGTTGTCCTTTTGTATCGATGCTCTCAATAAGCACTTGTCCGAATACCACCCTTCAGATTGAACCGTTGCCAATGCTTCAGTCTTCAGCTATTCGAACTCTACGATTCTGATGTGTGTCTTCGAGGACCTGATCGTAGTGTCTTGTTGAGTGTTTCTCATTGACTGGTAGAGTTAACACTACGATCTTGAAGAGTGTTGATTGGATCTTCAATGTAGAACACTTCTTTATTCTATTGTTCAGTGCTTCAACAGTTCTATTTGCTTCGACTGTTCTCAGAGACTAATGGCCTAACTCCTTGCTCTGGTCCCCTCTGAATAGTAAGACACTTCAGATTTGTGGTGCATCCAGCTTGCTTTCTCCTTGTGATCTCCCGTTCACTTATCATCAATGGACTGACCCTACGCTTAATCACTTTAGCCTTGTTCTTCAGAGGCTAACCAATATCTTGGTTCACTTTCCATCAATTCTTTCTTTGTTTTACAAACACTACGATCTCGGTTGCTTCCAAGATTGTTGTCTTCTGTTCACTTGACAGCTACTGCACTTGCTGACTTTCCTTAGTCAGTTACTGAAGTCTTCTCCTGATCTCCTTGTAGAAGACTTCATCTCAAATGGCTTCACAACTCAATCTTGATGCTGATTGGGTTGGTGCTTAGATCTCCTGTTAGCTTCCATGGCATTCGTTGAGTGCTCTCTGGTTCCCTTCAGGTGGGATGTATCTTTGTAGTGCCAACCAGAGGCTTTGTTTCATTGGATATTCTGGGAGTGCTCATTTGTTGAGAATCGTATTTGCTCTACTATTCTGCCTTGGCATTGTGAGCATATCTGTTGAGGTCGTAGTTCTGCACTCTACGATTCAGCTTCGGCTGTGCAGACACTACGACTTCGGGATCAGATCTTGACACTCTACAATTTCTTCCTTATGCTTGTTGTCTTCATCTGATCTTGCTCGACTACGATCTCTGCATGTAATTAATAGACTCTACAAACTCAGAGTGTGATCTACGATCCTTGACTTGGCTTTGACATCAGTAGACTCTACGACTCTAAGTGTAGTCTACGTTTCTGACTTGGCTTCGGCAGAGGTTCGGTCGGCTCGTAGGTAGGCTGTCTCTACGATTTTGAACATGACTTCCTTAGTACACTATGATCCTGAGGAAGTTCTACTTGACACACTACGATCCTTTCTCGTCTCTCCTGGCAGTCTACGAACTCCGAGATCTACTATCTTGTAGACTACGATTCTACCTCAACAGCTCTCGAGTTTTCCTTGACTCTCCTGGCAGACTACGATTTAGGTTGTTCCCAGCTTTGAATTGCTTCAATCTTTGTCGGGTCAACAGATATTCCATGACTTGATACTACGTGTCCAAGGAATGATACTTCTTCAAGCTAGAACTCACACTTCTTAAACTTGGCATACAACTTGTTTTCACGAAGCTTTCGGAGTATCAGCCTCAAGTGTTGCTCATGATCTCACAGCTTTTGGAATATATTAGAATGTCATCAATAAAGACAACCACAAAATGATCCAAATATTCCTTGAATACTCGGTTCATCATATCCATGAAGGCAACAAGAGCATTAGTCAATCCAAAGGACATGACTAGGAATTCGTAATGCCCGTACCGAGTTCTGAAAGCCGTCATTGGAATGTCATCGATTTTAATCTTTAACTGATGATATTCGGAACGAAGGTCAATTTTTGAAAAGAATATGGCGCCTTGCAACTGGTCAAACAGGTCATCAATGCGTGGCAACGGGTACCTATTTTTGATGGTGACATGGTTCAATTCTCGATAATCAATACAAAGTCGCATACTTTCATCTTTCTTTTTTATGAATAGAACAGCTGCACCCCAAGGAGACGTACTAGGGTGAATAAAACTGATGTCTAACAATTTCTGCAGTTGGGTCTTTAACTCCTGAAGTTCAATAGGAGCCATTCGATATGGGGCTTTGGAAATGGGTTTTGTACCGGGTTCAAGGTCGATACAAAATTCAACCTCACGCTCTGGGGGTAGGCCAGGAAGTTCTTCAGGGAATACGTCAAGAAATTTATTAACAATAGAAATATCATTCAAATATAACGTATTTTTGTTTAAATCTGTGACATGAGCTAAGAAAACTTGACATCCGTTTTTCAATAAACGAATAGCTTTATGGCTTGAGATGACAGTGATTGATTTTAATGGTTTGGTTGCTTGAATTCGCATAATATGTTGGTTAGGAATATGAAAGTTAACAACCTTACGAAAACAATCAATCCCTAGAATTACGTCAAACGCAAGTATTTTTAAGGAAATAAGATCGATAGGTAATGTGAGGGTAGCGATTTGAACCAAACAAGACTTATAAACAGTGGATGTAATGAAGGTTTCTCCCAACGGAGTTTCAACAGATAAGTCAAAGTTTAATTTCTCCAAAGTTAAATTTAAACGTTGAGCGCAAGTAGGAGAAATAAAAGAATGGGTAGAACCGGTATCGAATAAATATAATATAGTATATTTATCCATTTGGTATGTATATCTTTGGCCGTAGCACACGGTATTGTTATCTAAGACATCAAATATCTTGGTCGAGTAGGAACTTTGGCCTATAGACTCAATTTACTGCCAAGTATGTCGCGTGTTCTTAACGTTTTTTTTCACATATCGATGCTACATAAATATGTGGACGACCAGAACCAAATTATTGAATTAGAACCGGACGAGATAACGAAAGATTTAACGTATGAAGAGGTACCTGTTAAAATCTTGGATAAGAAGAAGCATATTCTACGCTCAAAGGTTATACCTCAAGAGTTGGACGAGGTATCCTCACCTCTTCGATATACTAGTTAGGTACGTAAATTTCGAGGGCGAAATTTCATAAGGAGGGGAGATTGTAAGACCCCGAATTTTGTGAATAAAGATTAATTTTCTCAAAATATTTTTTTAAGTATTATGGTGTGGATTTGATATAATGTTATAGTTGTGGGTAATATTTATAAATTTTGCAAAGTAAACAAGTGGTTATAAAATATTCGATTGGTCGGGGAATATTCTTTTTTGTCGAGGAATATCCGTATGACGACACAATCATTGGTGGACCCCACAACGGAATTATTTTTGGAATGAGAAAACGACAAAAATATCTTTTTATGAAAATAACGGCGGAAGTTTTTTCGTTAACTGTTGAACTACCCGGTAGTAAAAGTACAGTACTACGCGTGGTTGCATAGTAGCACACGGTATTGATTATTGGTGCTTACGTGAAAAGTCACTCTCTATTGCTCAATAATTGTTACTGTAATTACTGTTCAATATTTTATTTTATTGGTTCAATAATTATTGTGTTGATATTTTATATATATTATTGTTGTTTCAATAATTATCACTGCACAATATTTTCCATTATCAAATCAATAATTCATATTATTTGAATAATATTATTAGATAACATTATTGGCAATGTCTAGAAAATTCTATCAAGGAGAGGTTTGGTCACCTAATTGCGCGCCAGTAAGGAGAAATCTTTATTTGAAAGCCCCCTCTTTCCTGGGAACGACCTGGTTGTTAAATATTGTGAATTATAATAATGATGATAAATGTTGTTAAAGATATTGAGGGTATTTTTTTATGAAGTATTTGTTATATTTATGGACCCCCCCCCCCCCCCCCCCATTTATCCATTTTTCAAAATAATCGGTAGAAATTTATTCAGTATTTTTTTTATATTATAAAGGTGGGTCCATAGGTGGGGACCTTATGTGGGGCCCACATGTGAATTGTTATGAATTGTCGAGAAAGGGGGGAGGGGAGTATATAACGTGAATTGGAGGGAATTATATATATAGATTTTATAAGTTATTATATAGATATATATATATATATATATATATAAACATGTGTTTGTTGAATTTAAAGGGGGGGGGTGAGATTTGCCTTTGCCGTAAGGCAAAGGTTATTATTATTATTATTATTATTATTATTATTATTATTATATATATTTTTTATAAGTTTTGTTTTATTTGATTATAAATAGAATATATTATATTTTATTTAAAGTTTTTGTTTCATTACAATATTTTATTGCATAGTAATGAATAGTAAAATTAAATTTTCATAAAATTTCAGCCGAACGTCACCCGTGATTTTCTTTACTGTGCAGTCCGTGATTTCTAAATTCAAATAGTATCCTTTCCATTCTCCTATAAATAGGATGCTTAGTTAGAATTGAAAATCACACCAGAATCAGAGAATTCTTCTTCTATAATATTGAGCGTATTTCTTTCAAGTTTTAGAAAGCTTTGAGTGTAGAAAATAGTTCTAGTTTTCTTCAAAGATATCCCCTTTATACAAGTTGGAATACTCTTCTTTTCAAGGTAAGGGGTATTATTTATTTCATAATCTCTTACGATATTATTTTTCGTATTCGTAAGAAATTTTATTTCGTTCAATATTCGCAAGAAATATTATATTCGTTTAATATTCGTAAGGAATATTATATTCGTTTAATATTCGTAAGGAATATTATTTTCGTTCAATAGTCGTAAGGGATATTATTTTTGTTCAGTATTCGTATAAAATAATATTTTCTTCTATACTCTATGGTATGTAAATAATATTATTTCGTTTCAGATTTCGAATTCTATACTCATTTTGTTAAGTTTTGGCTTCTATACTCTATGAAATTAGTAGAATATCCTTGATATTTGCGCTTCATCCAGTATCTTTTCATGGAAATATTATTCTGAGCATTCTTGATAAGTTTTAACTTTTTCATACCGGGGTACTATTCACGGGATTACTATTCCCGAAGTTACTATTCATGGGGTACTATTCACTCGGTTACTATTCACCCACTATTCATGATAAAAATTGATTCGTTTTTGGTCCAAATCATTTTTAGTACAATATTATTCTTGAATTTTACTCCACAAAGTAATATCATGTTGGCAATTTGGACATTATTGAATTCTGGATAAATTGAATTATAAATCTTTAAAATTTATCCTTGAACTTGTTTTATTGAATAATTATGTCATTGTCATCATCCTTATGCTTATATTTGTTATGAAAGTCATCTTTGGCCGTAGTGCATAGATATACTTGGTATGATTATGACCAAAGATTATTCGATATAATCATGACCGTAATATTACAAATGATGTGGTAAAAATCTTCATTGGTGTTGGGTATAATCTATATACGCACAACACGCAAGTATACGTGGTCAACAAGTAATATAGTAATGAATAGAGTACCGTTCCCTCAGAGACTTAGCAAGAATTTCAACCTCGCAATTACCAATTTCCTATTAATCCTAATTTTATCAAACAATCAATTTCAATGATGAAGATTATAAAAACTAAATTATTAATAACTTATTATATCACAAAACAAATGCAAATATCAAAACAAAATTTCAAACAATTAATGGAGATTTAGACCTATGATTTCACCCTAAGTTTCACTCTGACTTTTACACTTCTATTCCAATTCAAATTACTATCCCAGTCTATTAATCAAGAACATGAATGTAGCACTAGTCACCTCTCGATGCACTAATACCGTATTAACTTAAATCCACAATTTAGATAGAAACAAGTTAAACACCTTAATTAACTAACAAACTATATCTTTATGTGAATTACAATTTAAGAAGGTTTAAGATTAAGTTCTTTATCCGATTACATGTGATGTCAAGCATATCTCCACCCTAACATTCATCAAGATTCTGCTATTCATAAAATTCAAGAACACATGCTATATTAACTAAGTCTAGACTGTATTTCATCTCTCGAATTCATACAAGTCCACAACGAATCGTTGATCAGGCAATTCACAATTTCACGCTCAAATTAATATAGATAAACTGGGAAATAGTTTATTGAACTGAAAATCAAAGCTACAAAATCATTGTTTCACTTAAGGATCCATCTTAAGTCTAAAAAGCAAATTAATTCATAACGAATGAAATAAAAACTAAATAATTCAAAGGAAACATCCTTCCAATTACAAATATAAAACTAAGATGAAGAATAATGCGAAACCACCCTTCACGTATCCTTAATCTGCAACCGTCATGAAATTTCTTCAAAGTAATCCTCCACAGCTTGCAATCAATTTCTGGAAATAATCTCTGTAATATGCTTCGCGTGATCCTTGATTTGTTGTTTTTAGTGCAATATATATATCCCCCCATGTTCTGGCCGAAGTCTCCTGCTTATTAAAGTCCAAGTACTATTATAATGCCCCAAGTTACATCCCAGTTGAGTTCGACAAGCAACAGGAATGCTCAGAATTCGCTACCCCCCCGCCCCGGCGGGGGTACATAGGCAAAAAGGGCCCTCCCCGGTGGGGGTGTCCACTGTTAAAGAAATTTTGCTATTTCATGAATTTTTCCAAACTTGCTCTAAAAGACCTCCTTTCTTCACCACTTGCCTCCATGACCACCCTACACATAAAAGAACATGAAACGAGTGAAAACGAACACAAAACAAGAAAGTAACAATGAATTTAAGCTTGAAATGAACATCGATTCGTGGATATGAAATCCACTTATCAAAATCCCCCAAACTTAAACGGTGCTAGTCCTCGAGCACAAAACAAACTACATGCTATGCAATGAAATGCAATGAGACGGACTGAATATAATCTAAATGCCTTCGAATCCAACAATATCGCCGAATCAAAATTATCCCATCGGCCTCAGAGAAAACAAGCAACTCTATAATATGAATCACAAAAACCAATCCATAGTTTCATATTAATTCTCAAATCTTGAACAATTATCACTGATATAGTATGCGTGTGTGTTCAACATCTATGATAACTGATATTGACTCAAATTCAATACATAAGCAATTTCTTAGAAGGAATCATATAGTGCAAACTTGAAAATTTCAAAAATAGGCACATCCCAACTAAAACTAAGCAATACCAAACTCAAAGGTTCATGCAGGGTACTTATAATTCTTTTATTTCATTTTTTTCCACAGGGGCTTTTTGCTCTTTTTCTATTTTTTTATCTCTTTTTTTTTCTTTTTTTTAGATAGATGGTTGGTGAGTGCGTTTTACGCTCCATCTCACACTTGTGTTTATGGGGAGTATTTCTCCTCAACCCACCACAAGACTCAACTTGTTTCATTTTTTTTCTTTTTTTTTTCTTTTCTTGAAGCTTATACACCCTACATTTCCCCCAAACTTAAGTTCTTGAATATTTTTTGCCTTCACTGCCTATCCTTGTTATTTTCTCATTTACCCTAGCATTATCCTTTAGAAACAATTTACGTATCAATTTGAACTGACCGGTCAAAAAAGATGTTATTAACGTGCTAACCTTTTTATAACAGTTTCAAACAAGTGCAAGATTCGATTCATAACAGAAATTATATCACATTTCTAATAATCAATACTGTATTGGTAAACTTATTCTCAATCTCATCATTGGCCCACAAATACATGAACTGCAACACTGTTGGACATATGCAAACACAATATCTAACTAAATTTTTTTTATTATTATTATTTATTTTTTTAAATAGATAAAATGTGATAATAACATAAATGAAAACAATATGCAATATCAAAAAAACCTAAACTACTATGCAAACTAGAATGCAAACAAAAATAACCCTACTACTACATATGCATGCAAACAAGAATTTAAATCCCCCAAACTTAAGTAACACAATGCCCTCATTGGATAAATAATCAAAATTAAGTGCATGAGGACTTCCCTGCAATCGCCTAAGTCTGGGGAGGTGGTGGTTGATCTTCTTCGTCTGAGTCGCTAAAAGGAAACCTCGGCAGTGGCATCGGCTGGTGATATGGAAATTGGGCTGATGGATTGAAACTCTAAAAGGTCATGTTGAGTGAAGCGAACGACGCGTTCATATCATTAAACATGTGGTCTTACTTCAATGCGAGTCGCCTCATCTCCCGATGTGCAGCCTTGTTGTGGGCATCCATTTGACGTTGAAAGTCAAGGAACTGAGGACTGGATAGTGCCTCTCGTGCCGCGATGAATCGCTTTGGTTCCTTGATCTCCCATAGCCTCATCCGCATCCTCCGAGGTATCTTCAGCGTCAGCTTCGTCCTCCGAAGCTGATGGAAATACAAATCCTAAACCTCTAGGATGCGATTCACCGTCGGTCCAAACTGAATATCGCGCTATCATCCTATTGTCTAGTAGCTGCATCGGCATCTGAGTGGGTTCATCATCGGACCATCGAACTCCGGCTTGACGACACAACCCACAAAAGAGCGATAGGTGTGGTAAGCCGCCTGAAAAGTTACCCCTTAGACATCGTCGAATAGAAAAACTGATTATGGCCCCGATGTCTATGATAAAGTCTTGCACGATGGCATACAGGAGTAGTGCCTTCTCCTTGGTCACTGATAAGTAGGATTTACACCTACTTATGGAGTACCAATTCATGCGAACTATGTCCATCTCAAGTACATTGTAGTAGGTTTTAGCTGCATTTCATGATAATTTGCATTTCGCATACTTCAAACTCCTTTTGGTGAATAAGTGCAGGAATTGGCCTATTTTGGTGGTGTTATTGAGCACAAGGAGAATGGATGCTTGAGAAGAGGCAAAAGATGGGATATGCATGGCTTGAAGGGGCAATGGAGCAAGGAGATAGAGCATGACTGATCAAGTAGCAGTAGCAATAGCAAAATAGGAACCAGGGTCTGCAGATTGCATGCCGCATGCGGCCATGGCCACAAAATAGCCTTGAGCTAGCGCTACCGCGATTACCCACCAGATCTTGGAGCTCATCGCAAGTTCTTGCTGTCATGAGAAGGACAAGTTTAGGGGAGCGCGCCCACACGTGAGACCGGCCAAACATATAAACCTACTACAAGTCTCAAAATTGCCGAGAATATTAAAATCGAGGAGCGCAGCGCGCACGCGAGGAGGCTGAAGCTACTTGACTTTGTTTTATTTCATTTCCAATTTTTAAAGGTTGTAATTGATTTAAAACGATTCCTGACTGGTGTTAAGGGTATCAATTGACATTTTATTAGTTTTTCACGTATCGTTACTTGGTAATTAGGGTTTTACTCTCTAGGAGAGATTCCAACGTAGAAAGAGGCCACAACTCTACTTTCTACTTCTTCTTGGGATTTTCTACCAGAGTGGATTATTTATTATTAGTTTTTGCTGGAATCTTATGAGGATTTGAATATTGATGTGTATTCAGCAATTGGGTGTGATAGTTTCACTCTTTCATCTTTCAATTGTCGTTTATTGATCATTGATATATTGAATATTGATATATTGTTTCACCGTATAAGTTAGAATAAGGGCTTGAACTTAAAATCAATATAATTGGAATTTCACATAGACATATAGTGATTTTGGTTATATTGATGATTACATAGAGTCTATCATCTGTGGATGTTGTGTAAGTAGGTCTTAGTGCATTGAAAAATGGCTAATACTCTTTTAGTGCTCTTGGCTACTTTCCTGTGATATGTGAACAAGTCATGCATGATAGTGGTGATTGAATGAAGTATTAAATGAAGTTAGGATCCCATTAGTTCCAATATCATTTATTCTCTCGTTATTATTGCTTTAGTTGTTATTTGCAATTCGAGAACAAACTAAGTTTAATCATTAGTTTGAGCATATAAATATAGTGAGTTAATTAATGAATAGTAGTTTAAGTTAAATAACTTTCTCTGTGGGATCGATACTTTACTTGCTCTGTATTACTTGTTGACGCATGTATGCTTGCATGAGTTAGAGCTCTTTTTGTTAAGACTAAAAATGAGGCAACAAGTTTTTGGCGCCGTTGCCGGGGAAAGGCATTTAATTTAGTATTATTATCATTAGTTTTAAGCTACATTGTATGACTTAGACAATTCTAGTCTTATCTCATTTCAGTTTTTTATTTTTATTTTTTTGTTTTTGTTTCAGGAATTTGGATAAATTTTTATGCGCACACGGTCAACCAACCCCGAGTTAACACCTGTTCAGGATAATATAAACGGGAGAGATTGGAAAGCGCGTGTTCGTAGAAATTTACAAGAACAGTTGGAAAACACGACAGCTAGCATGGCAACCGAGGCACAAGGAGAAGAGCAAAGAGAGGAGCATATGGCTCTGAAGGAGTATTCCATGCCCAATATTAATGGACTATAGTCTAGCATAGTTAGACCAGCAATAGCAGTAAATACATTCGAGATAAAAACTAGCACTATTCAAATGGTACAGAATACAGTTCAGTTTGGGGGTGCTGTTACAGATGATCCCAATAAACACCTGTTAAGTTTTATCGAAATTTGTGATACATTCAGATATAATGGTGTGACGGAGGATGCTATTAGACTAAGGTTGTTCCCATTTTCATTGAGGGATAAAGCGAAAAGTTGGCTTCATTCTCTACCAGTAGGATCTATAACTACATGGGAGGACTTAGCACATAAGTTCTTAGCTAAGTTCTTCCCAATGGCTAAGACTACTAAGATGAGGACAAATATCTCTCAGTTTGAACAACAACAGGGCGAGTCATTATATGAAGCATGAGAGAGATACAAAGAAATGCTGAGAAAGTGCCCACATAACGGTATGCCAGATTGGATGGTAATCAACACGTTTTATAATGGATTGGGATGGCAGTCGAGACCGATTGTAGATGCAGCTGCAGGAGGGGCATTATGGGCAAATAACTATGAGGAAGCCTATGAACTTATCAAGATAATGGCATCAAATGATTTTCAGAATACTACATCTCGAATGCCATAAACCAAAGTTGCAGGTGTGTTAGAGGTTGATGTTATTACTCAGTTGTCAGCACAGATGGCAGCCATGGCAAAGAAGATATATACTTTGGCGGAAGGAAAAGTAAAGATGGTTGCCTTTGTATGTGAGATTTGTGCGGGGTCACACTTGACGGATCAATGTGCTATCAACTCAGAATCAGTGCAGTATGTGAGCAATTATAGAAAAGACCAAGGTCAATTTCAGAACACATACCACCCCAACAATAGAAATCATCCAAATTTTAGTTGGTCGAATAATCAAGGGAATCAGCAGACCCAGTTTCAACCAAATAATCAATTTCAGGCACAACCAGCGCAGCCGCTGTTTAATCCTAGACCACCCTTCTCGCCTGGATTTTCTCAACAACAACAGCAACATCACACTCAAGCTGCACCTCAGCAAGAAAAGAAATCAGAAGTGGAGGAGATGATGATGAAATACATGGCAAACACAGAAGTTATGATCAAGAGCCAAGCAGTGGCTATCAAGAGCCAAGCTCAAATGGGGTAGATGGCGAACATGCTTACTAACAGACCCCAGGGTTCATTTCCAAGTAATACGGAGACAAATCTGAAAAGAGAAGGGAAGGAAAAGTGTCAAGCGATCACATTAAGATCTGGGAAAGATTTATCGATTCTCGCAAGTCGCAAGGTCATGTGAGAATGCACCGAGGAGGGCCTTGTGCATGCATGAGGCGTAAAAGCCAGCTACTGAGAAAGAAAATTTGGAGAAATCTGAGGATCAGTAGGAAGAGAATGACAAAGCAGGTTCAGAGGAGACATTCAAGAGTCAAGTATCACCAATTCACATTCAAGTTCCGTATCCGCAGAGATTAAATAAAAAAGGGAAGAAAAATAGTTCAGCAAATTCTTGGAGGTATTCAAAAAGCTGCAGATCAACATACCGTTCGCCGAGGCATTGGAACAAATGCCCATCTATGCCAAGTTTATGAAGGGTATATTTTCAAGGAAGAGGAGATTAGACGAGTTTGAGACAGTAGCCTTGACAGAGGAATGCAGTGCAGTGCTTCAACATAAATTACCTCCAAAGCTGAAGGATCTAGGCAGTTTCACAATTCCATGTACCATTGGAAATTTGAACTTCAGTAAGTGTTTATGTGATCTTGGGGCAAGCATAAATTTGATGCCCTTGTCAATGTTTAACCAGTTGGGATTGCCGGATCCAAAGCCAACAAATATTGTATTGCAGTTAGCTGACAGATCCATCACATATCCACGGGGACTTGTTGAAGATGTGTTGGTTAAGGTGGACAAGTTTATTTTTCCAGCTGATTTCATCATTCTAGACTATGAGGAAGACAAAAGCATACCAATAATACTGGGGAGGCCATTCTTGGCCACAGGCAGAATGTCAATAGATGTGCAAAAAGGTGAACTTACTATGCGTGTCCAGGATCAAGAGATCACCTTTAACGTCTTTAAAGCAATCAGTTTACCAACGGCTGAAGAAGAGTGCTTCCTGGTTGATGTAGTGGATTGGTGCCTATAGGATGAAGTACAGAAATCAAGGGATGATGGACCATTGATATACGCAACAGGTAAAAATTTAGAGTTGAAGGAAGAACCATTGACGAAAGATGAGGTCATTAAATTTCAGGGTGCTGAGGACAAGAAGGAAGGCACCTCAATTCCCTCAGTGACAATAAGCTCAGATATAGTCAAGCTAATTGACTATAACTTAGCGCTGGATGGGAGGCAACCCATTATTATTCTCTCTATTGATTTGTTTTTAGTTATTCATTTTGAGTTATTTCAGTAGTTATATCAAAAAAAATTTAGGATACTTGATGTTCATGCTTAAGTGTGTAGCAAGAGAGTGCTTTGCGAAAATGTGCAAGATGTTAGTGTTATGAGGCTACTAAGTCATGCATTAACAAGGAGCATTAATGTCTATGCAGGAACCATCATTGGACAACACCACTGATAGGCAAAGTGGAACTGAATTTTAGCATTGCAGATATCAGTATCGCGCGGCCGCGGGGCATAGTCAGCACTAAAATCCCGTGCCCACGCGTCAAGACAATTTAGACAACCATTCATTCTGGAAGACTTGCGCCAGCGCGGCCCATGAAATAAAACCTCGTGCGCCCGTGCGTCAAGATTAAGAAAGACATTAAAACATTACGCAGAGTCTCGCAAGTGGCCAAATTAAGAAACTCGATAAAAACCAGCGGCATTTACACCCGGACTAAAACAGATCTGAACAGTCTAAATAGAGTTGTGGACCATTTGGACTCTCATTTGGAATAAGAATAGACACGAAATTCTCTCACTCTCCATAACTCATGTGAAGACCCCAAACTCGGCAACTTGAAACCCGAACTCGGTGCTTTACGATACCATTTCTATGAGCGGAATAATACTAATAATAATAAAAATAATATAAAAATCCAACTTAACTTACATTTATTATAGTCTAATCCCAATTACGCAACCTTTACTATAATTGTTTACATGATATATAATACATATCATTGTCTACATATGGTCTAACTATTATAAAAGATACCATTTAAACATGTTCTATTTACTTTCCTTTTCACTTGTTCTTGTCTGAACATTCGAGTTGTTCATAGCTAGCTGAAAACATTTAAATTTAAGCAAGGGTGAGCATTTGGGTGCCCAGCAAGTAATAACAATTAGAAATATAAGTAGCTGAAAGAAATAAATGTTTTCTTTATACATCACTTCTACAACGAATTTATAGTTATGAAGTAAACTGAACTGATAATAAACATAACAATTCTATCTCAAATTTTTGAAACTACGTATTGACTATATATATAGGTATTAGTCGACATATTATGAACATTATTTTTAGTTTTTTAAAGGTTTAGCGAAACTTCATCTAAAACTGTCATAACTTACTGCGTTAGGTTGTACTTCCCACGGGCCCAGATCGATCAATACTACATTACAATAACTATAGGATCGTTCACTTTGTCCGCCTTGGGCGCATAAAAGTTTTCCCGTGATCGGGATGTTCATACTTAGTCTAGAATCCGAACCAAACAATTTGATTGGATACAAAAATGTTTTATCATATTCAACGATATTTCGAAATTTGTGTCTAGCTGGTCAATTAGCTTGGACATATATATATATATATATATATATATATATATATATATATATATATATATATATATATATATATCAACATGTGATTAAATGCAATGATTATCCAAGTGGGGACACTTGTGTAACCATGTTTAGAAATTAACGAACATAATATATATCTGAATTACTATATACTAACATGTTGATAAACAATGATCGGATATAGAATATATCACAATAGGGTTAATAATATAGCATAATAAAAATATAATTACAAACTTCTTACTCATGTCCATCAGATAAAGGAAATGCAAAAGTAAGATACTTTTTCGATCGCTACCGCTTATACCAGAACTTAGTTCTATCTTTACATAACACCTATCAGTAATAAGATCATTTGATCGATTAGAATAACATACTATAACACATAGCACTGCTTATTACAGTCATCACATAACCTAATCACATTGTCATATATGTTTAACAACCATTGAATCACAAATAAACACATATCTAATCAAATTATCTAAGTCCAGATCAATTTCTGAAACATGTTGGTCTATCGACAGCTTTATCAGGAAATTATCGAGTCTAAGACTCTATACTGTAGTTCAATATCTGTAAGTATTAGTCATATTATATTTAAATTACTTATAATAATTTTGAAACATTTATTATAATTTATCAATAATTTTCAAACACCAGAATCAATATTAAATGATTTAAATATTAAATATTTCTATTATCATTAATATTTAATTAATATTAAACCATTAATGAAACCATTGCCAAAATAATAAAGTTATTTATAATAACTCAAAATACTTTTAAAGTATTCAGATTATCCTTAAATGATTTTTAAAACAATTAAAATCATTTTTAACTAATTACCATTAATATTAAAGTATTAATGTATTATTTATCAAAATACTAAAAGTCCTTATTTATAACTTAAAATATTTTTATTTAATTAATATCCTTATTAAATGATTTTAAATAAATAAAACCATTTTTAAACTATTTATTTAATATAATTATTAAATAAACTTAATATCATTTATTATTAAATTATTAATGAAATTTTCCTTTAAATATTAAAATTTATAATTTATAACTTAAAATATCTTTAAACACTTTATTTTCATTTTAAATAATTTTTATAATATTAAAATCATTTTAAAACTAATTTATTTAATATAATTATTAAATAATTTTAATATCATCAATAGTAAATAATTAATGAAATTTACCTTTTAAATATTGAAAGTTATATTTTATAACTTCAAATATTTTTAAACTATTTATTTTTATTTAAAATGATTTTCTAACATTAAAATAATTTTTAAACTAATTTATTTAATATAATTATTAAATAAATCTAATATCATTAATATTAAAATATTAATATTTTCATGACAAAATATCAAAAGTTATATTTTATAACTTAAAATACTTTTATAACCTTTAAATCATTTTTCTATAATTTTAAATCATTAATTCTATTTTTCATAATTTATTTCATATATTCAATAAATAACTTAATTATCATTAATATTAATTTATTAATGAAATTTCATCACAAAATATTGAAATTTATCAAAAATAACTTAAATTATTTTCTTATACTATAATATAATTTTAAATGATTTTTTATGTATTAAAATCATTATTAAATAATTTATTTAATATTATAGTTAAATATTTTAATTACTTTTAATATTCCAAAAATATTAAATATTTATGAAATATATTCAAAATAATTAAAAACTAATTTTCGTATTTTAAAATAATTTTTTTAATAATTTATTTTGTATTTTTAATAATTAAAAACTAAAATTTCTATTTATTTCGTAAAAATAATGAATTTTAGAAATAAACTGTCGCTAAAGGACCCTATAGCGACGAAACTGTCGCTATAGGTGTTCTTGAGGTGTTCTTCATGAAACCCAGATCACCATGTCAGTGTCGAGGGTGCTAGGTTTGACCAGACTTAATGCTTAACAGAAAATGTTTCTGGACAAGTTGTTGACCAGATCGTGTAGTACTGATGATGTACTACTACAAGATCCATTAACAAACATGATCATTTATCATATAACCAATAAGATATAATCGTCCAAAGTAGCTGTCAGAGCTGTTCTTCATTTCTGGGTTACCCAGAAATGAAGAACAGTTCGTGAGGCCTACTTTGGGCTTCTACAAATTTTTGTTCTTGTGAACTTTGTGTAATCTAATGAGTGCAGTATGTAGCCAGCATGACAAAGAAGGATTCTATCACAATATATCACTAAAAAAACAACAGAATAACGAGATCTTAACCGGTCAAAGGTTGTCAAAAAACCTTGTTCATATGGTTTCTGGGTTTTCCAGAAAATCCGCATCCGTGAACGAGAAGGGTAGTTTGACCACTAATAACTTTCATTATGATTATCGTATAAGTAATTTATGAGCATGAATATGCAGTAAACATGCAGGAGTATAAAGATAACTCATTAACACAGGAAAATCATCAACCAAAAGCAAGATCTGGACCCTTAAATATCTTGTCGGGAATGACGCTTAGTTCATGGTTTCGGGTTGCCCGAAATGGTTTCGGTCATGGTTTCACAACCGACTTTCGACTAACAATATCTGCTGAATCAGGTTTGATCTGGTACTCCCATGAGTCCCAGAACACAGATCGAATGACACACTACAGGATCAAACACTAAAACAACAAAAACAGATAACAACCAAAGATTTAAAGGGTCTGACATTCGGTTGTAAGACACATTTGAAAAATTTACCAGATTTTATAAAACATCAAATCCGAGCCTCTAAATGTTATGGATCTAACATCTAGCAACCCAGATCATCATAATACACTACTAACAACATATTCTAACACTCAAACATATAACATCTAACAACAGAAAATTAGACAGATTTTTTAGTAGGGTTTTATACATTCTTTGATCAATTGATGAATCAAGGCTAATGATTTGTGATGTGTGTTAGTGGGGCTTTGTTTGGGAGTTTATAAACTAAGAAATTTCGGAGCTATGACCTTGAGAGAGTTTAGGTTGAGAGTTGGGCAAAATTTAGTGAACAAATGAATTATTTCTCTCTCCAATCTTTATATACTTCATATATACAATGTATTTGGTTGCACAAATAGCTGATTGCTGGCATTATTAAGCATGTGGGGTGGTTGGATTTGGTCACCAACTTCCCCTATAGTCAAAACCTATATTTAGCTTCAATTATTCAAGAGGGCAAAAAGGTCTTTTGGCTTGACAATTTAATGGCATTATGGGTAATTGACAAACCCTTAGGGTTTGACCCTTAGGGTTTAACCCTAAGGTTTAGTACATAGCATTTGTAGGATTTAGCAATTAGGGTTTGCACAAAATAAAAAAATAATAATATGAGTTTCTAATTTTTTGTAAAAAAAATTAGGGTTTCTTAATCGTGTTTAATTAGTATATTAGATTTACTAATTGTGAAATTAGGATTTCTAGAAATTAAAATTTCTAAATATTAATTAGGGTTTCTCTAATTAACATTAACTTCTATAATATATGAAACATAATTCATTTAACACAATTACATAACAGCTTTCTAACTCATAATTGAGTTTCAAATTAGGGTTTCCAAATTTAGTAATTAGGGATCTCAATTAATTAGGGTTTCTAATTAATTAGGTATTCTAAGTATAATTAGGGTTTTACCTAATTACTTTAAATTCTGTAATACATGACATAATTGATCCACCATTATCAATACGTGCACATACAACACATATTTATAACACTTGAAAAATCAAAATATAATATTATTATATTATTATTCTTATCCCTTAATCCATATCCAAAATTAGGGTTTATTAAAATAATACTTGGATTTTTCATGCTACCTTAAAAGCTGTTTTTCACACATTATCCTTACACACATAACATCCATACTTATAACACTCAAATATAATTAATATTATATTATTATCCTCTTTCCTTATTCCAAATCCGAATTAGGGTTTGGATTCCATATCCGATTTATTATTCATATTTAACATTATTAATTAAGTTAAAATAATTAACTTAATTAGACTAGTATAAATTCATATAATAAAATACATAATTATTATAATAATTCTAAAAATCATTTCATATATTATTTAAATAATATATAATTATAATTTCATGGAAAATAATTAATAAAAACATTTCTACTATAAAATTAATTATTATAAGAAAATACTTTATAATAATCAATAATTCTAAAATAAAATTATTTTTAAACATTCATGTAATAAATATATTTATATTTATTACATAATTACATACACACACTATCTTGTACAAATCCTCATCCTTAAAATAAAAAAAAATTTATACGCAAAATTTCTGATTTAATTATACAAAAAATATCGGGTTGTTACATTCACCCTCCCTTATAATGATTCCGTCCCCGGAATCACTGTTTTAAAACCTATACATACCAGGGTACATAGCATACATAATCATTGCAAGTAGATCTCGATCAAAATTAATCGAACTGATCTTTAACTATTCAGCATAAAGCTTATCTATCTTATTAAATGGAAATTTGATTTCTAAGAGAACTCAAAATCCTCTTTCAAAATATCTTTATAAAATAAGTTATTATATATAAGAAAATAATATATAAGAAAATAATATTGATTAGAATAATACCTGGAGTTGCATCCCCAACTGCCACGATATCTTGAACAGTCATGTTGAAGACGCTTGCGGTTGATTTCGTTGGTTTGATTGTTGATGTTGGTCCCGTCGTCGCCAATGTCCTGTTGCCTTTCCTTGTTTGCGCATTCCTTGCCTCCCATCTCCTTCTTGGAAAGTCTTCCACCTTATACTCCATCGATTCACACTTAAATCACGCAGACTTGCCATTTATCTCCTTTCATTTTATCGTATAGGTGACAAAACTATCTTTTGCCCCTTCATTACCCTAGCTATCACAAACGCGTTAACAGGGTCAGTTGATCTTCTGAATCCTGGTAGTACGATGGCCTTGAAGTCTTTGACGTTCGTCGTTCGATTATCTGGCTGATCTTCCCGCGACTGGTATTCCGTTCTGCATAACTTGATTGTCCATATTCGCAAAATTCTGTATCGTGTCTGGTTGTCCTCCAGCTTTGTTGACAGGTTCTTTTTCCCTTTAGTTTCATTTTCGTCTTGGTGACATTATCATAAAGTATTCTTATTAACTTATATTCTAAACCTTATCGTATACGCTTAACATATAATACAAAACTTTCTATTCGAATAATCATGTACTCAAAATATTAGATTTTGAAAATTTGGTTTTCTGCATTAACCAGTACTCATATAATTAACTACTATCTTTATACCAACTTATTTCATTAATCCATCATAGACTCATAATCATAACACTTGACATACCAAAGCACATACTGCTTTAAACATCCGCTATCCCTTTGTGACTCAAAAGTCGGGAATCGCTGACATAATTTATATAAAATTTGAAAAATATTACCTTATACAAACATAACTATCATGTACATAACATAGAATCATACCTATTCAAGTAATATTAATACTACTTATTTCTTACGCCTCCACTAAGGATCAATTGCTTAGAAATCTGTCTATTCCCATTATCCTTTATAATCCATTCACACCTAACTACACCTAGTTCGTCCAACTTACCATACATTATGAGTTTAAGAACTCACCACAAACATGCGAGTTTAAGAACTCGACATTGACCACGTATTCTTTAACTATACTCTACCTATCAGTTATACTATCGTTTCAGGGTCCGGTACTATACTTTCAAAAATAACCACCTCATTGAGGTAGCTTTCAATGTGAGCCTCTATTTCATCTATTAGCTTTGATATTGGCTCGGTTATGGAGATTGATTTCTTCTTTACGATTTGAGGGTATCCTAATCCTTTTCTATCTGACATCTACACACAAACTATCTTAATTATCACTTAATATATACACACAACAATTAATAGTTTTATATAAGTTATCTTTTATTTCATTTAACTATGAATTTATTCAATTCATCTTCTTATAAACTCTATATGAGTTATTTATATTTTCAACGTTTCCCTCTGTTCCAAGGTTATAGCCTAAGGTCTAACCCACCTAAGGTTTTTAACCCTAAGCTCTGATACCAACTTGTGAAGACCCCAAACTCGGGTGCTTGAAACCCGAACTCGATGCTTCACGATACCATTTCTATGAGCGGAATAATACTAATAATAATAACAATAATATAAAAATCCAACTTAACTTACATTTATCAGAGTCTAATCCCAATTACGCAACCTTTAATATAATTGTTTACATGATATATAATACATATCATTGTCTACATATTGTCTAACTATTACAAAAGATACCATTTAAACATGTTCTGTTTGCTTTTCTTTTTACTTGTTCTTGTCTGAACCTTCGAGTTGTTCATGTCTAGCTGAAAACATTTAAATTTAAGCAAGGGTGAGCATTTGAGTGCCCAACAAGTAATAAAAATTAGAAATATAAGTAGCTGAAAGAAATAAATGTTTTCTTTGTACATCACTTCTACAACGAATATATAGTTGTGAAGTAAACTGAACCGATAATAACAACATAACAATTCTATCTCAAATTTTTGAAACTATGTATTGACTATATATATAGGTATTAGTCGACAGATTATAAACATTGTTTTTAGCTTTCCCTAAGGTTTAGCAGAACTTCATCTCAAAAAATGTCATAACTTACTTTGAGCGTTAGGTTGTACTTCCACTTTGGTCCTGATTGATCAATACTACATTACAAGAATGATAGGATCGTTCACTTTGTCCTACAAGATAAAAGTTTTCCGTGATCGGGATGTTCATACTTAGTCTGGAATCCGAACCAAAACAATTTTATTGGATACAAAAAGGTTTTATCATATTCAACGATATTTCAAAATTTGTGTCTAGCTGGTCAATTAGCTTGGACATATATATATATATATATATATATATATATATATATATATATATATATATATATATATATATATATCAACATGTGATTAAATGCAATGATTATCCAAGTGGGGACACTTGTATAACCATGTTTAGAAATTAACGAACTATATATATCTGATATACCATATACTAACATGTTGATAAACAATGATCTGATATAGAATATATCACAATAGGGTTAATAATATAGCATAATAATAATATAATTACGAAACTTCTTACTCATGTCCATTGCATAAAAGGAAATGCAAAGGTAAGATACTTTTGATGCTACCGCTTACACGATTCAGAACTTAGTTCTATCTTTACATAACACCTATCAGTAATTAGATCATTTGATCGATTAGAATAACATACTATAACACATAGCACTGCTTATTGCAGTCATCACATAACCTAATCACATTGTCATATATGTTTAACAACCATTGAATCACAAATAAACACATATCTAATCAAATTATCTAAGTCCAGATTAATTCTGAAACATGTCGGTCTATCGACAGCTTTATCGGGAAATTATCGAGTCTAAGACTCTATACTGTAGTTCAATATCTGTAAGTACTAGTCATATTTGTGACACCCCCAAAATTAGGTATACATCACCCATCTTAAGTCGCCAGATACATGGTACAGAATTCAAATACAACTTAATAATACAACTGTCGTGTACAATACGACAAAACATAAACTGTGAGTTTGATTACAAATATTGTCTACTAGAGAGTATAAAAACTCAAAAGGAGTCCTCATTACAATTATTATCACACTATTTCACGCTGAATAGTGAGGACTACTAATGCAACATCTAGGACCATCACTCTGCTCCCCGACTAGTCCCAAATTACGTTCTCATTTCACAAGAGAAAAATGAAAGAAAGGGTGAGCTCAACTAGCCCAAGAAGAAATATTATGACTAAGATAATGCAGAATAAATTATCATTAGCCTTCAACAGTGTTAAACTGATAAAATATAAAAACTATCAAGTTTAACTGCAGCGGAACAAGCAATCCATTAGAAGAGTCAAGTAGGGAATAAAATCTACTATCTTCTATGATTTAAAAGATTTTTCATCACTTTTATCGCTGGGACTCAGCTTAATAAATAATCCACATCATCGAATCACCCTCGCATACTACCGAGGATATTCTTTAGTATCACAACCACGAATTATGCATGCACTACGACTAAAGATAATCATGTTTTCATCAACGGTCCTGATCATGCCATAAAACAATTCATCTTTGCACTATAGCCAAAGAGAATCCATAGCCATAATAATACCAAAAACTGTCCATCAATGCACTACGGGCCAATGAGGATTTTTTCCACATCATTTGTAACATTACTATTAAGATTACAATAGAATAATCCTTGGTCATAATCATACAAAGTCCATCTATGCACTACAAGCCACATATGACTTTCAACAAAATATAAACATGAGGATGATGACAATGATAGAAGAATTCAATAAAACAAGTTCAAGAATTAATTTATCCAAGAATTAATAACGTCCAAATTGTCAACATGATACTTCTGTGTAGAGTAAAATTCAAGAATGCTCAGAAGAATATTTTCATGAAAAGATACTGGATGAAGCGCAAATATCAAGGATATTCCACTAATTTCATGGAGTATAGAAGTCAAAGTTTTAACCAACTGAGTATAATAAAGAATTGAATAACAAAAGAAATCACCATGCATGCGATAGACCGCACATGCAGCTTATTCCATCAGAATAATAAATAATGGAACCAGAAATTATCATTAGCCTTCAACAGTGTTAAACTGATAAAATATAATAACTATCAAGTTTAACTGCAGCGGAACAAGCAATCCATTAGAAGAGTCAAGTAGGGAATAAAATCTACTATCTTCGATGATTTAAAAGATTTTTCATCACTTCTATCACTGGGACTCAGCTTAATAAATAATCCACATCATCGAATCACCCCTGCACTATGGCCAAGGATATTCTTTAGTATCACGACCACGAATTATCCATGCACAACGGCTAAAGATATTCATGTTTTCATCAACGGTCCTGATCATGCCATAAAACAATTCATCTTTGCACTACGACCAAAGAGAATCCATAGCCATAATCATACCAAAAACTGTCCATCAATGCACTACGGGCCAAAGAGGACTTTTTCCACATCATTTGTAACATTACAAAGAATGATTACAATCAATAATCCTCGGTCATAATCATACCAAGTCCATATATGCACTACAGGCCACAGATGACTTTCAACAAAATATAAACATGAGGATGATGACAATGATAAAAGAATTCAATTAAACAAGTTCAAGAATTAATTTATCCAGGAATTAATAACGTCCAAATTGTCAACATGATACTTCTGTGTAGAGTAAAATTCAAGAATGCTCAGAAGAATATTTCCATGAAAAGATACTGGATGAAGCGCAAATATCAAGGATATTCCACTAATTTCATGGAGTATAGAAGTCAAAGTTTTAACCAACTGAGTATAATAAAGAATGGAATAACAAAAGAAATCACCATGCATACAATAGACCTCACAGGCAGCTTATTCCAACAGAATAATAAATAACGGAACCAGAAATTATCATTAGCCTTCAACAGTGTTAAACTGATAAAATATAATAAATATCAAGTTTAAGTGTAGCGGAATAAGAAATCCATTAGAAGAGTCAAGTAGGGAATAAAATCTACTATCTTCTATGATGTAAAAGATTTTTCATCACTTTTATCGTTGGGACTCAGCTTAATAAATAATCCACATCATCGAGTCACCTCTGCACTACGACCAAGGATATTCTTTAGTATCACGACCACGAATTATCCATGCACTACGACTAAAGATAATCATGTTTTCATCAACGGTCCTGATCATGCCATAAAATAATTCATCTTTGCACTACGACCAAAGAGAACCCATAGCCATAATCATACCAAAAACTGTCCATCAATGCACTACGGGCCAATGAGGACTTTTTCCACATCATTTGTAACATTACGGTTATGATTACACCGAATAATCCCTGGTCATAATCATACCAAGTCCATATATGCACTACAGGCCATAGATGACTTTCAACAAAATATAAACATGAGGATGATGACAATGATAGAAGAATTCAATAAAACAAGTTAAAGAATTAATTTATCCAGGAATTAACAACGTCCAAATTGTCAACATGATACTTCTTTGTAGAGTAAAATTCAAGAATGCTTAGAAGAATATTTTCATGAAAAGATACTGGATGAAGCTCAAATTTCAAGGATATTCCACTAATTTCATGGAGTATAGAAGTCAAAGTTTTAACCAACTAAGTATAATAAAGAATGGAATAACAAAAGAAATCACCATGCATGCGATAGACCTTTACATGCGAGTTATTCCAATGAATAATAAATAACGGAACCGAATCCCTGTAAAAACGCATGCATGAAGATATATTCCAACATAATAATAAAGAATGGAACCAGTCTCATGCGTACAAGCACGGCATCGGGATATTCCGGCGAATAATAAATTATGGAACCAGTCCCAAAACGCACGCATTACAGATATATTCACATAATATAAATAATGGAACCGGTGTCCGTAAGTAACGCACGAGCGTGATATTCCGATAGAATAATGAAATAACGTAAGAATTTCAACAGAAGTATAGGGTAGCTTCGCATATATAGGTTATTCCAATGAATAATAAATAATGGAATAATGAAGTTCTCTTCATGAATACAAAAGAAATAATACCCTTACTTAGTACAACAAATAATATCCCTTCAGAAAGAAATCGGATATAAGAGTAGGGAAAGTAGCGAGAATACTTTTCTATAGTTTCTCTATAATTTTCTCTCTAGAGTTTCATTTGAATTAAAGAAATAATGGAGGAATGAACTTCTATTTATAGAAGAATGGACTGCATAGTAACTAATTCATGAACGGTCCAGATTGATTTACTTTAAACGGACGGTCCAGATTGGTTTATAATAAATTATAATATATTCTATTTATAATCTAATAAAACGAATAACTTTATAAAAGTATTCTGTTTTATATAAAAAGATTTTACTATGCAAACACTATGCAGGCACTATGCAAACACTATGCATAATAAAATATAATATATTCTAATTATTGTCTAATAAAACAGATAACTTTATAAAAGTATTCTATTTTGTAAAAAAAGATTTTACTATGAAAACACTATGCAGGCACTATGCAAACACTATGCATAATAAAATATAATATATTCTAATTATTGTCTAATAAAACAAATAACTTTATAAAATTATTATGTTTTATATAAAAAGTTTTTCTGTTTTATTACATTAACAATACTAATAAAACAAAACTGAGTGACTTATTACATAAGCATCAATAATCAATACCGTGTGCTACTGTGCAATTACATGTATTACTGTACTTTTAACACCGGGTGTTTCAACAGTTAACGGTAAAACTTCCGTCGTTATTTTCATAAAGTATTTTTGTCGTTTTCTCAATCCGACAATAATTCCGTTACGGGGTCCACCAATAATTGTACCATCGTACGAATATTCCCCGAGTAATCGAATATTATACAACTTGCATACTTTTCAAAATTTATAAATATTACCCACAACTATAACATTATCTCAAATCCACACCCGTGAATAGTACTTCGGGAATAGTACCCTATGAATAGTACCCCGACACAAAAAGTATCCTAAATACCCGGGTGAACAATACTAGAGTGAATAGTAACCGATTGAATTGTAACCCATGAATAGTAACTCGTGAATAGTACTCTGACACGAAGTATACCCCAGATACCCGAGTGAATAATATTCGGGTGAATAGTAATTTAGGTGAATAGTAACCCATGAATAGTAACTCATGAATAGTAACTCGTGAATAGTACTTTGACACAAAAAGTGCCCCAAATACTCGAGTGAACAATACTAGAGTGAATAGTAACCGGGTATGTTATGACAACTTGTCTACTTTGAAAAATTTTCACATATCACCCTTAACTTTAAACTTTTATCAATTTAACTATTTACCAAAATAGAAAAATTGAATACTTTTATTTCATAAACTTCGGGGTCTCACAATCTCCCCTCCTTATGAAATTTCGCCCTCGAAATTTACGTACATACCTGATATTCGAAGAGATGAGAATACCTTGCTTTCTTTTAGGATTGTACCTTCCCGGTTATTTCCTCTCTATCATGATTTTCCATTTCTCATCTCCTGTATTTCAAATATCATTCTAGAATATAGTTTCAAAACAAGGGTTAATTGACATACCACATACTACCCTTATATTCTGACCGACCAATTAAATAACAAATAAACTTAGGTAGGTCATACTAGCGAAGAAATTCCCCGTTTGTCCCCTCCTAGTTCTTGTCTCACACCTTAGCCAGGGATCATATCCCTAAGCTTTGATACCAACTGTGACGCCCCCAAAATTAGGTATACATCACCCATCTTGAGTCGCCAGATACATGGTACTGCGGAATTAAATATAAGCGTAGGTATGCAATACGACAAAACATAAACTGTGAGTTTGAATACAAATATTGTCTACTAGAGAGTATAAAAACTCAAAAGGAGTCCTCATTACAATTATTATCACACTATTTCACAAAATAGTGAGGAATACTAATGTAACATTTAGGACCATCACTCTGCTCCCCGACTAGTCTCAGCTACGTTCTCATTTCCTGAAGAGAGCAGTGAAAGAAAGGGTGAGCTCAACTAGCCCAGTAAGAAATATTATGACAATGATAATGCAAAATAAATTATCGTTAGCCTTCAACGGTGTTAAACTGATAAAATATAATAACTATCAAGTTTAACTGCAGCGGAACAAGCAACACATTAGAAGAGTCTAGTAGGGAATAAAATCTATTATCTTCTATGATTTAAAAGATTTTTCATCACTTTTATCACTGGGACTCAGCTTAATAAATAATCCACATCATCGAATCACCCCTGCACTACGACCAAGGATATTCTTTAGTATCACAACCACGAATTATCCATGCACTACGGCTAAAGATAATCATATTTTCATCAACGGTCCTACTAATGCCATAAAACAATTCATCTTTGCACTATGGCCAAAAAGAATCCATAGCCATAATCATACCAAAAATTGTCCATCAATGCACTACAGGCCAATGAGGACTTTTTCCACATCATTTGTAACATTATGGTCATGATTACACCGAATAATCATACCAAGTCCATCTATGCACTACAGGCCACAGATGACTTTTAACAAAATATAAACAATAGGATGATGACAATGATAGAAGAATTTAATAAAACAAGTTCAAGAATTAATTTATCCAGGAATTAATAACGTCCAAATTGTCAACATGATACTTCTTTGTAGAATAAAATTCAAGAATGCTCAGAAGAATATTTCCATGAAAAGATACTGGATGAAGCGCAAATATCAATGATATTCCACTAACTTTATGGAGTATAGAAGTCAAAGTTTTAACCAACTAAGTATAATAAAGAATGGAATAACAAAAGAAATCACCATGAATGCGATAGACCGCATAATGCAAAAGTTATTCCAATGTAATAATAAATAACGGAACCAAGTCCCATGCCAGAAAACGCAAAGATGGATATATTCCAACGTAATAATAAAAAAATGGAACCGAGTTCGTTAAACGCATGCATGTGATATTCCGACAAAATAATAAATAATGGAATCGGTCCCACAGAACGCACGCATGATATTCCGGCTGAATATAAATAATGGAACCCGGTCAGTCCCACAGTAAACGCATGCATGTGATATTTTTCGTAATAATGAAATAACGTAAGAATTTCACCAAGTATAGGTAGCCCACGTGCACGAGTTATTCCAATGAATAATAAATAATGGAATAACAGAAGTTCTCTTCATGAATACAAAAGAAATAATACCCCTTACGAGTACAATAAATAATATCTGTGACAACCCGGAAAATCAGATTGTCTAGAATTTAAGTTTAAAGAGTTAGTTATTAATAAAATGAATTTTTATTAATACTATTTTGTGCTATGTGTTCATTAATCGTTCTATAACCTAGAATGATTATTAATTGGGAGGATTCTGGCTACGAGCTAGATTGAACAAGTAAGAATTTTCAAGACGAAAATAAAAAATTTTCGGGAACAAAAATATTTTTGGGGAAAAAGATGAAATAGGCACTATTCACCCGTTTCTTCTCAGAGATTTATTTTGAAATTCCCAGAAGTTATTGATTGCGTGAAATCTTGAGACGTGATTGAATATTCAATAATATTTCAGTTATGGCAAAAATGAAGTTTTCGCCTGCGGACTCAAAACTTAAGGGTTAGGGAAAGTGAGTTCCGAGAATGTAATGAGTACGTATAATAACTAGGGTTATTATGCGTGAAAAATACGAGTATGATACGAGTTATTATATGAGTATATTACGAAGATTAGTACGACGTATAATACGAATATCGTACGAACAATATACGAAAAAAATACGAGAATACGAGAATGAAATGCGTAGAATGCGATTAGTGTAAGACCCCAGCTTTTATAAATAAAGATGAATTTTCTATAAATATTATTTTTGAATATTATGGAATAAATTGATATAATGTTATAGTTATGGGTAATATTTATAAATTTTGCAAAGTATGCAAGTGGTTATATTATATTCGATTGGTGGGAATATTCTTATTAGCGGGAATATTCGTATAAATTACTCAATCATTGGTGGACCCCATAATGTAATTATTGTCGGATTGAGAAAACGACAAAAATATTTTATTGAAATAACTACGAAAGTTTTACTGGTTGATACTTGTTGAACTACTCGGTAGTAAAAGTACGATGTCGTACGTGGTTGCATAAGAGTACACCAGTATTGATTATTGATGCTTATGTGAGAAGTCACTTCGGTTTGATTCCATTATTGTCGATTAATAATATGAATTATTATAATGATAATGACGTTTTGTTTTATTCAGTATTATTAACGTAATAAAATGTAAACATCTTTTATATAAAAATGTAATACTTTATTAAAGTTATTCTATAAATAAAATATATTATATTTTATTATGCATAGTATTTTTATATAGTATTTTGCATAGTGTTGCATAGTGTTTGCATAGTAAAATGTTTTTATATAAATAGAATATATTATATTTTATTTAAAAGATTTTGCTTTAAATATGGACCGTCGATTAAAGTAAATCAATCTGACCGTTCATGGATTAATTACTATGCATTCTATTTTCCTATAAATAGAAGCTCATTCCTTCATTATTTTCTTACTAATTCACCGAAACTCTGTAGAGAGAGAAACTATAGAGAAAGAAGAAAAGTATTCTGCTACTTCACTTTGCCAATATTCAGCTTCTTCTAAGGTAGGGAATATTATTTGTTGTAAATTCGTAAGGGGTGTTATTCTTTGTATTCATGAAGAGAACTTCTTTTGTTATTCCATTCTTATTTATTCTCATTGGAATAACTCAGTATACGCGAATTCCCTATACTTGGTGATTTTCTTCTTTTATTCCATTCTTCTATTATTCTCATTGGAACATCCTGCTCGCATGTGTTTTACAATTTGACCTCGTTCCGCCTTTTTATTATTCTGTTGGAACATCCTGCATGTGTTTTACATCGACCTGGTTCCGCTTTTATCATTCTCATTGGAATATCCTATCGTATGTGTTTTACACCGGACCTAGTTCCGTCTTTATTATTCTCATTGGAACATCCTGTCGTGTTTTAATCGGACCGGTTCCGCTCTTTATTATTTTGTTGGAACATCTCGTGCATGTGTTTTACACCGACTGGTTCCGCTTTTTATCATTCTCGCTGGAATATCCTATCTCGTGTGTTTTACACCGGATCCGTTCCATCTTTATTATTCTCATTGGAACATCCTGCTTGTGTGAATTTCACCGACACGGTTCCGTTATTTATTATTCTCGTTGGAATAACTTTTGTGCATCTATCTATCGCATGCATGGTGATTTCTTTTGTTATTCCATTCTTTATTATACCCAGTTGGTTAAAACTTTGACTTCTATACTCCATGAAATTAGTAGAATATCCTTGATATTTGCGTTTCATCCAGTATTTTTCATGGAAATATTCTTCTGATAATTCTTGAATTTTACTCTACAAAGCAGTATCATGTTGACAGTTTGGATGTTATTAGTTCCTGAATAACTTAATTCTTGAACTTGTTTTATTGAATTCTTATATCATTGTCATCATCCTCATGTTTATATTTTTTTTTTAAAGTCATCTGTGGCCTGTAGAGCATGGATGGACTTAGTATGATTATGACCAGGGATTATTCGGTGTAATCATGACCATAATGTTACAAATGATGTGGTAAAAGTCCTCGATTGGCGTAGTAGTGCATTGATGGGACGCTTGTTGGCATGATCATGACCATTAATGAATACACAACTATTCTTGGCCCGTGAGTGCGTGAATATTTGTGGTCGTGATACTAAAGAATATCCTCGGCCGTAAAGGTAAGATTCGATGATGTGAATTATTTATTAAAGTCGAGTCTCAAATATAATAAAGATGAAAAACCTTTTAAATCATAAAAGATAGTAGATTTTATTTTCTACTTGACTCTTTTAATGGATTGCTTGTTCACCGCAGCTTAAACTTGATGTTTATTATATTTTATCGCTTTAACAATGTTGAAGGCTATTGATAATTTATTCGCATTATCTTAGTCATAATATTTCTTCTTGGGCTAGTTGAGCTCACCTTTCTTTTTCACCGTTCTCTTCTGTGAAATGAGAACATAGCCGAGACGAGTCTGGGAACGGAGTAATGGTCCGAGAGGATAGCATTAGTAGTCCTCACTATTCGTGAAATAGTGTGATAATAATTATAATGAGGACTCCTTTTGAGTTTGTATTATATCTAGTATACAATATTTGTATTCAAACTCAAAGTTTATGTCGATTGCATACCTACGCTTATATTAGTAAGTTGTATTTAAATTACGTACCATGTATCCGACTACCCAAGATGGGTGATGTATACCTAATTTTGGGGCGTCACAACTTGGTATCGAGCTTAGGATATGATCCTGCTAAGATGTGAGAATAGTACTAGGAGGGGAGAGACGGGAATACCTTCCTAGTATGACCTACCTAAGTTTATGTCTGCTATTTGATTGGTTTCATTTAATATAAAGATAATTGTTACATGTCAATTAATCTTTTATTTTGTGGCGATGTCTGAAAATGACATCCGAGAATGTTGAGAATAGCAATGGAGCACAAAGTATCGTTGATTCACCACATATCAATAATCGGATAATGTGCATCGTGAAGGCGATAATCCTCATGCAAACAATAACACTAACCAAATGATGAATGATCAAATGTTCAGAGGCTTTATGCAACAAAGAAAGTAGAGCGACTCCTCATCCCAAAACGTAGGTGGAAACACGGAAAACTCTCGGGCACACCGCTAAACAATTCAAGGAGCTGGGACCAACGGAGTTTAAGGGAGAGCCAAAACCACTTCCGGCGGAAGCATGGATAAAGCAGATTACCAAGATATTTGATGTCCCGGATGCTCCGAGGAGTAAAGGTTCCTTTGCCGCCTTTATGTTGCGGCGAGAGGCAGATTCTTGGTGGGAATCGGTAAAAAGTACTCAACTCTCTTGTCAAGATATCTTGGGAGAAGTTCGGAGTCGTTCAACGACAAATACTTTCCTCGAAAGTATTCACCACATGAAGGAGGTGGAGTTTATCAAGTTGGAACAAAATAATATGACCGTGTCGTCGCAATACGAGGCAAAATTTGCGGAGTTATCACGGTTCGTCCCCACTTGGTGGATAATGAAGAGAGAATGGACGAATATTTTTAAGAGGTTTGAAGTCGGAGAAACGTCAACATCTTATTTCTTATAAACTGTGTTTGTATTCAGATGTTATAAATAGGGCTCAGTTAGTGGAGCGCGATAACGAGTCAACGCAACTAAAAGAGAGCAAATGTAAAATTATTATAATACCGGCGAGTAGTCATCGAGCGGTGACAACAAGCGTGGAGGGAATCAACGGGGCGAGATCACGGTAACCACTTCTTGGTAATCGGGCCAAAATATTAAGAATGGACATTTCAAGAAACAGAGATTCAACAATGATGGAAAGACGTCAGCACCAGCACCCGTTGTTAAGGAAGGAGAAAGACCACCTATCATATGCATCAAATGCGGAGAAGAGGGACACATCATCGAATCGTACGTCAGTCAAAAGCATGTTATAATTGTGGAAGAGAAGGTCACTTAGCTCAATTTTGTCATTTTCTGAAGACAAATTCAACTAGGATGGAGACACCAAAGGTCATTCCCGTAAAAGTCAAACCCAGGTAGTGCAAGGGAGAGCGTTTGTTGTGACCTCCCGAGAGCAAGGAACCCGAATGAGGTCATCACGGGTAAGCTTATCATAAACTCTAATGAAGTCTATACTTTATTTGATACCTGGTTTTACCCATTCTTTTATTTCTCCTACTTGCGCTCATCGATTAAATTTGACTCGGAAAATTAGACTTTGACTTATCTGTGGAAACTCCGTTGGGAGAAACCTTCATTACATCCACTTTGCTTATAAGTCTTGTTTGGTTCAAATCGGTACCCTCACATTACACCGTCGATCTTATTTCATTAAAAATACTTGCATTTGACGTGATTCTAGGATTGATTGGTTAAATATTTATGATGCAAAAATTGATTGTTTTCGTAAGGTTGTTAGCTTTCATATTCCTAATCAACCTATTATGCGAATTCAAACGACCAAACCATTAAAATCAATCACGGTCATCTCAAGCCATAAAGCTATTCGCTTATTGAAAATGGATGTCAAGCTTTCTTAGCTCATATCACGATTTAAACAAAAATACGTCGGTTTGAGAGCGATATTTCTATTGTTAATAAATTTCCGACGTATTCTCAAGAACTTCCCCTACTACCCCGGCGTGAAATTGAATTTTGTATCGACCTTGAACCCGTTACAAAACCTATTTCCAAAGCCCCATATCGAATGGCTCCTATTCAACTTCGTGGAGTTAAAGACCCAATGCGAGAATTGTTAGACATTGGCTTTATTCGTCCTAGTACTTCTCCTTGGGGTGCTCCTGCTCTATTCGTGAAGAAGAAAGATGGGAGTATCGACTTTGTATTGATTATCCGGAGTTGAATCATGTCACCATCAAAAATAGGTATCCATTGCCACGTATTGATGACTGTTTGACCCGATTAAGGAGCCAAATTCTTTTCAAAGATTGATCTTCGTTCCAGATATCACCAATTAAAGATTAGAATCGCTTACATTCCAAAGACGGCTTTCAGAACTCGGTACGGGCATTATGAATTCTCCTAGTCATGTCCTTTGGATTGACTAATGCTCCTCTTTTATTCATGGATATGATGAACCGAGTATTCAAGGAATATTTAGATCACTTTGTGGTCGTCTTTATTGATGACATCCTTATTTATTCCAAAAGCCGTGAAGATCATGAGCAACACTTGAGGCTGACACTCCAAAAGCTTCGTGAATATAATCTTTATGCCAAGTTGAAGAAATGCGAGTTCTGGCTTGAAGAAGTAGCATTCCTTGGGCACGTGGTATCAAGTCATGGAATATCTGCTTGACCCAAAGAAAGATTGAAGCTATTCAAAGTCGGGAACAACCTAAATCGATGACCGAAGCACGTAGCTTTCTCGGTTTAAATTGGTTATTATCGGAGATTCGTGGAAGGATTTTCTCGAATCGCTACTCCATCGACTCGGTGACTCGAAAAAGATACAAAGTTCGGTTGGAGCGAAGAATGTGAGAAGAGTTTTCAAGAACTCAAGAGGAGATTTATTTCAAAGACTGCTCGACAATACTATCTCGCTCGAGAGGATTTGTCATCTCTGATGATGCTTCGAGCAAAGGGTGGGATGTGTTCTCATGCAACATGGAAAAGTTATAGCCTATGCCTCGCGACAACTCAAGGAATATGAGAGGAACTATCCTACTCATGATCCGGAGTTAGCGTTTATTATCTTTACACTTAAAATTTGGAGGCATTACTTGTATGGGGAGAAAGTGGAAATCTTTACGGATCATAAAAGCCTCAAATATTTCTTCACTCAAAAGGAACTCAACATGCGACAACGACGTTGGCTTGAACTATTGAAAGATTATGATCATACCATCCAATAACATCCTGGAAAAGCGAATGTGGTAGCTGACGCATTGAGTAGAAGATCATATGCAAGTACGAGTGCGTTATTGTCAACGCAAAGGCCCATTTTGTGTGACTTGCAAAGGATGGAGATAGAGTTAAAGACTCCATGGATGCATGTGATGATAGCGAATATACGAGTAGAACCGACTTTAATCGATAAAGTTAAAGCTGCTCAAGCTACAGACCTGGAGCTGATGCGTATGAGGAAGAAAGTGCAAGAGGGTGCTATGCCGGAAGCAAGAATCAATGAAGAAGGAATACTTCGAGTCAACTCCAGACTTTGTGTTCCTAATGACCCTGATTTAAAGTATAATATCATGATGGAGGCGCACAACACACCATTTGCAATCCATCCTGGGAGTACCAAAATGTATCATGATATTCTTCATACATTTTGGTGGAGCAATATGAAGAGAGAGATAGCGCTGTTTATCTCAAGGTGTCTAACTTGTCAACGAGTTAAAGCGGAGCATCAAGTACCAAAAGGTCCATTGCAACCACTTGAAATTCTAGAATGGAAGTGGGAGCACATTACCATGGATTTCATTCTTGGCCTTCCTAAGGTTTCTCAAGGCATTGATGCGATTTGGGTCATTGTTGATAGATTGACCAAGTCCGCTCATTTCTTACCGATACGAGAAACTTATACACTTGAACTTCTTGCTCAGTATGTACATAAACGAGATTGTAAGGCTCGCATGGTATGCCGGTATCCATAGTTTCGATCGAGACCCAAGATTCACTTCACGATTTTGGGTTAGTTCGCAAAAAGCTATGGGCACGGACTTACGATTTAGCTCGGCATATCATCCTCGAGACGGACGGACAATCGGAGAGGACTATTCAAACTCTTGAAGATCTATTAAGACTCGTGTCCTTGATTTCAAGGGAGTTGGGACAAGTTCTTACCATTGGTGGAGTTTTCCTACAACAACAGCTTATCAAGCAAGTATTGGCATGGCACCATTCGAGCGTTGTATGGAAGAAAGTGTCGTTCTCTAGTATCTTTGGGATGAGGTGGGTGAAGCAACGTTGTTGGGACCGGAGTTGATGCGTATGACTACTAAAAGATTCAAACGATCCGACAACGATATAAAAACCTCACAAAATCGACAAAAAGAGTTATGTTGATCTTCATCGAAAGGACGTGGAATTCGATATAGGAGATCATGTGTTGTTAAGAGTTGCTCCATGGAAAGGAGTTACAAGATTTGGAAAGGGAGGAAAACTTAATCCTCGATTCATCGGTCCATTTTTAATCCTCGATCGAGTAGGAACTGTGGCCTATAGACTCGCTTTACCGCCAAATATGTCTCGTGTTCATAACGTTTTTCACATATCCATGTTACGAAAATATGTGAAAGACCCGAACCATATTATTGAGTTAGAACCGGACGAAATAGCGGAAGATTTGACGTATGAAGAGGTTCCTGTTCAAATTTTGGATAAGAAGGAACATATTCTACGCTCTAAGGTTATACCTCAAGTCAAAGTTTTGTGGAGGAACCACGATGTTGAGGAAATGACTTGGGAGTTAGAATCTGAAATGAAATCAAGGTTTCCTTACCTCTTCGACATACCAGGTACGTACCCTAATTTCGAGGGCAAAATTTCATAAGAAGGGGAGGTTGTAAGACCCCAGCTTTTATAAATAAAGATGAATTTTCTATAAATATTATTTTTGAATATTATGGAATAAATTGATATAATGTTATAGTTGTGGGTAATATTTATAAAATTTTGCAAAGTATGCAAGTGGTTATATTATATTCGATTGTTCGGGGAATATTCGGTTTAGCAAGGAATATTCGTACAACGGCTCAATCATTGGTGGACCCCACAACAGAATTATTGTCGGATTGAGAAAACGACAAAAATATTTTATTGAAATAACGGCGGAAGTTTTACCGGTTGATCTTGTTGAACTACTCGGTAGTAAAAGAAATACGATGTACGTGTGGTTGCATAGTAGTACACTCGTATTGATTATTGATGCTTATGTGAGAAGTCACTCAGTTTGATTCCATTATTGTCGATTAATAATATGAATTATTATAGCGATAATGACGCTTTTGTTTTATTAAGTATTATTAACGTAATAAAATGAAACATCTTTTATATAAAAGCGTAATACTTTATTAAAGTTATTCTATAAATAAAATATATTATATTTTATTATGCATAGTGTTTTTCATAGTGTTTTTGCATAGTGTTGCATAGTGTTTGCATAGTAAAATGTTTTTATATAAATAGAATATATTATATTTTATTTAAAAGATTTTTTTTAAATATGAACCGTCGATTAAAGTAAATCAATCTGGACCGTTCATGGATTAATTACTATGCATTCTATTTTCCTATAAATAGAAGCTCATTCCTTCATTATTTTCTCATGAATTCAATTTGAAACTCTGAGAGAGAGAAACTATAGAGAAAAGAAGAAAAGTATTCTCGCTACTTCACTTTGCCAATATTCAGTTCTTCTAAGGTAGGAATATTATTTGTTGTACCGTAAGGGGTGTTATTCTTTTGTATTCATGAAGAGAACTTCTTTTGTTATTCCATTCTTATTTATTACATTGGAATAACTTTTGTATCTGTGCCAAATCCCTATACTTGGTGATCTTCTTCTTTTATTCCATTCTTCTATTATTACATTGGAACATCCTGTCATGTGTGTTTTTACACCTACTTGTTTCATCTTTATTATTACATTGGAACATCCTGCTCTTATGCATGTGTGTTTTACATTTGACTTCGTTCCGCTTTATTATTATTGTTGGAACACCACATGCATGTGTTTTTTACACCTGACCGTTCCGCTTTTTATCATTACTGTTGGAATATCCTATCTGTGTGTTTTTACACCGACTGGTTTCCGTCTTTATTATTATTCATTTGAACATCGTATGCATGTGTTTTACACTTTGACTTCTATACTCCATGAAATTAGTAGAATATCCTTGATATTTGCGTTTCATCCAGTATCTTTTCATGGAAATATTCTTCTGATCATTCTTGAATTTTACTCTACAAAGCAGTATCATGTTGACAGTTTGGATGTTATTAGTTACTTGAATAACTTAATTCTTGAACTTGTTTTATTGAATTCTTATATCATTGTCATCATCCTCATGTTTATATTTTTTTTAAAAGTCATCATGGCACGTAGAGCATGGATGGACTTGGTATGATTATGACCGAGGGATTATTGATTAATCATGACCATAATGTTACAATTGATGTGGTAAAAGTCCTCGATTGTAGTAGTGCATTGATTAGGTTTGTAATATTCATATGCGCAATCAAATTGCATAAAAAGTGCGGAGCGTGTAAAAATCGAGTTTAAAATTTTTACAAACCATATACCCGGATCATCCTTTATGCATAATTATTAATTAAGCGAAAAGATAAAGAATAAATCATACCCTTGAAGATCGAGCTTCCTCGGTACAAGTTCACCTCCAAATCCTTTCGCGTTCATTCTTGAATCCACGGGTTTGGTTCCTTCCTTTGATCAACGTTAGCCACCCAAATGTTTGGCCTCTGGGGTGATCCACCAGGAAGAAGAAAATTCAAGAAGATGGGTGGTTGGCTCAAACCCTAGTTTTCTATCTCTATAGAAAAAGGTGTACCCTCCCAACTATTGGAATAATTACGTTGTTAAAGTCAACAACCCATTCCACCCATAATAAGACTCCTCTTATTTATAGATGTGGGCAACCCATCTTAACAATTAAGGAATTGGGTTTTATTTAATTAATTAAATTCTTTTAATTAATTAAGCTCCCTAATCTTATTAGGGATAATTAATTAAACTCCTTTAACTAATTTTTCTTCCTAATCCAATTAGGAATAAATGAGAGTACTTATATTAAATTAATTCCTAAACTCTTTTAGAAATTAAAATAATAATAATTGTAATAATATTAATAAGACTCCTCTTATTAATTTATATTTAATATTTCTAAAATATTAAATAATAAATATTAAGCTATTTAATTTATTCTATCACCATAGATTAAATTAAATATACTTAACTATATTATTACGATTATGCCATTAACTTCTTAAATAATTATTCTTCCTTTTATGGTGTGACCCTTTAGGTTCTCCATATTAAACCGGTTGTGAATAAATCAATTAGAACAATTCTAATCTTATTTAAATAAATAAATTAAACAATTAATTTATTTAAATAATATAATATTCTTCTAATAGGGATAAGCCTCCTAGCGATCAACGACTTTCCGGATAATATAGATTTCAACATTAATCATTAAAGAACCTTTGAGTAAATAGTTCTTAAATACAATTCAATCCTTCCACCATCTGATGTCCCAATTAAATATAAGACATGGAATTCTTTGTCGAGTCTTATTTTATTTAATTATATGTATTTCGATCCTTAAATGCACAACTCCAAATAATGCAAATTAGAAACTCCTTTCTAATTTCATTACGCCTTAACCAAGGACTCTTTGGGTTGTCATTTATCGAATCACATAGGACATTTCTCTTCTTTTATTAGAAGTGGTAGATTCTTTATTGATCATACATTATCTCCATGTACAACTTATTATACCCAAGCATACCCTTTGATATACCCTAAGGGTCTTAAGGAATAAGTCAAAGTATAACTCATCATACACAAGATACTATGATGATCTCAAGTCCAGGATTACTTGTCTTACTATCACTCTGAGAATTCCTATTGACGAGCAAATAAAACTCCATTAGGTATTCCTTAGCGAGCCACGTTCGATTGAACTTATTCTCTAATAAGCACCTACATACTTGCTTTAGTGTCTCCACACAAATGATCATGAGATCAATCATCCTCATCGATGAGCAAACAACGTATGTACCAATCTATCCGGATTCACTAATCCCCAATTTAGTAATCCAATGATTGGGAACTATTTTAGTTTTAAGCTTTCTAAAATTTAGATCTCATTAGAATGATCATCATCATTATTCTAAAAGCATTGCTTAAAACTATGGGTTTATCACATATTATAAAAAACGACATCATGTAGATAATTAAAAGCCTTTAATAAATTAATACTTTTTATTAATAAATGAATAAGATTGTTACAAAGTATATGCTTTATCATCAAACATGATTGGCTTGTGTGCATACTACTTTCAATCTCCCACTTGCACTAAAACCCCAATCGTCATGGTATCTTATACTCTTCTTCTCTAAGTGGCGATTATCCTGTTTGTTGGATAAGCTTTAGTTAATGGATATGTAATGTTGTTGTTATGAGAGTCCACTATCTCTATAGTGATTTCCCATCTTTCAATGATTCTAATAATCAAATGAAAGTGCCACAACACATGTTTAGATCCAAGATGAGACTTAGGAACTATTCCTAGTTACGTAATGAACTTTTAATCCAAACAATCAACTTGCGACTTCATTTATAGCTATATACTTTGTCTTTATCACTAAACCAAAACTCTTTCTTTGTTTGGAACCTTTCGAATTCAACTTTGCACCTTTGTTCGAGATAACCCTTTACCTTAAAGTGGATTTTCTGTCGTCTCTTGAGTGCATACGAAAAACTTGAGTCATTAAGCCCTCTAGTTTTAATTTAGACCCACCATGAATATGATCACATCCTTAGTCTTGGGTTAAGCACTTTAAGATGTTTTCAGCATCTTTACGGTGATCTTCTCGAATATATGGTGATCGACATCGGTCTCGTATATTTCATTGCATACATGATTGTCACTCATGCGATCTCTCTCTTTTTGGAGTCTATGGGGACTATTAAGAGAGATACACTCCATAGCTCATCGACATGAGACATCTCTTGGAGTTTGCCATGCTAAACGACTTTAGCATCAAATGAATATCGTTCCTTGGGTTAAGTCGAGCATCCTTTTAAATCTATCTATATAGATTTATATCCCCAATTAAGATACTCTTCCCAAATCATTCATGGAGGATTGTTTAGACAACTTTATCTTTCTTGATTGTAGCATTGGTATGTAATTCCTCATCCGTAGTATATCAACATATAATACTTTCAAATTTCACGACGCTCCTTTGACCCTTTTGTACACACTAGAAGTCTTACCTCATCGAATGTAACTCTGGATCATCATCTTCTATGATGTCGTACCTCATCATCATCATCATCATCATGATGAATCCATCCATACCTCTAGGTATCTTGATGTACTATTCGATTCTGATTCGGTTGTGGTACAATGATAGGTCTATCTATAGGTTCCTCTTATTTGACTTATAGTGTTTTGTGGTTCTTGAACTCTTGAAGATCTATTATCCTCCCACTAGCCCCTTGAATGATAAACACCTTTATCTTAGAAGGCGTGTGTTCGTAACAAACACCTTTTGCTAAGTAGGATTATAGAACATATACCTAAACTTACTTTAGGATGTCCCACAAATCGACACTTGTCAAATCTTGTCCCAAACTTATCCTTTGAAACCTTTTCACATAAGTTGGACAACCCTTATCTTAACATACTTAAGATTAGGAATCCTCCACATCCATAACTTTTATGGAGTCTTGGGGTAGGATTTTGAGGTTACCTTTTAAGATATGTCGACCATTTCTAGGACATGATCCTGAAGGATCTTTGGAATGTCGGTAAAATCATTATGGACCGCACCATGTCCAACAAGGTACGATTTTTCCTTTCGGATACATCAATCAATTATTACGTGTCGGAGGTGTCCATTATGAGAAAACCATTTGAGATGATCTAGAAACTTATTGCACAAGTATTTATTCCTTGATCTAATCAAAGAATCTTAATACTTTGCCAATTTGTTTCACTTTTGAATTCTTTGAACCTTTCAAATAATTCACACTTGTATTCGACAAATACATACATTCAACTCTTTGAATGATCATCTCCTTTTCTTATACTAGTTTGTTCAATTTACAAAATTATTTTCATATAAGTCAGTATACAAAATTTATTAAGTAATATTCGATTCTATACAAAACATTATTATTATAAATAGAACAACAATTGTTCTTAATTATAATACCAAAGATTTCATTGTCCAACAATAAAATGGAAATAATATTTTAACAAGAACTGGAATACAATAACAACTTATTGACTTAATAGATTTGCCGTAGGCATTGCTAAACTATAAGTTTCTATGGCTAATGTGCAACCTTTTGCATTTTTCCACACATAGGATTACTTATATTTGTTTAGCTTTCTACTTACTTGGTCCTTTAATAAATCTATATTTATGATAACCAAAGTCGGTATCCAATACCCAAGTAGAACCTTGACTTAAAGAAAATTTTATTTTAAATCATGAACAAATTTGTATTATAACAGAAACTTCACTAAGCTTCTTTGGTTAGCCTCTGCAAGATACTTCTCATGATTTCTTTCCGATGTCGGGCTTATTGCGGTGGAAGCAAACTCCTTTGCTATCCGTGTCGAGTTTTGTTCTTATTATCCTTTGTTTTTGCCTTTCTATACCCTTCTTTGAATCGTTCTTCTTTTGAGGAGAAGATCCTTTGGCCCCTACCGGTAAGACTTGGTCTTTCTTGGTTGGAAAGTGACTCTCGACATTTTTCAACATGTTAAGCAAATCGTGAGGCGATATCTAGCTTGTTCATATGAAAAATTCACAACAATTGTGAAAGGAGTCCGGGAGGGTGAGTGCAAGATCAAATCTTGGCTCAACTCTCCATCCATGACAAAACCGGTTGTCTAATTGATCAATCAAATTGATTATGTTAAGAACTTTTTATGCATACTATAGTGCCATTGGCCATTCTAGATCGGAAGAGCTCCTTAGATATCGATATCTATCGGTCCTACTTTCCTCACCATCAACTACTTGATGTGCGGGAATATAGTAGGAGCATCCATAGTTTCATCTTGTGGCTTGAAGCTCGTTACTCGTGGATCTTGAGCATGATGCGTTGAGCCAATGTGCATGCATCATCTTGCCACTTTCTAAAAGTAGCAATCTCTTCCTCAGAGGCATTGTCTGCAACCATTGCAGGGATAGGCGTATTAAGGACATAAGATAGCTTTTCAGCTATGAGAACTATTCTCAATTTCCTTAACCAATCCGTTTAATTGATTACGATTAATTTAGCATCTAATATGCTTCGCGATGATAGTAATTTTAGACATTGTAAAATTACGTAAATGAATTTGTAATTAACAACATTTTAACATACATTCTTTTATTAATTACCAAAATAAATTAGGTCTTGTTTTAAATTGGTATCTCCCACTATTTTCTTCAAACTATATTACCCTCACTTATATAGTTCGGCAAAATCTAATTAAAGATTTGCTAGTGAGAATAAGGATCCCATTTCAAATGTATATAGCCTTGTGGTGACACAACAAACTATATATAAATAAATAGGTAGACAACTTTTGTCAATTACATCAACTATCAACTCCTTGTATTTTGCCTCTTAGATTATTTTGATCAGTGGTGGCACATCCAGAATCAAAATTATCCAAGTTAAATCCAACCTAGCACTCCATATATTCAAAAAGAAAAATATCATCCTTGTGGTGACACAACAAAACAATATTGTTCAATTTTCTTTATAAGCATCAAATGTGATAAATTAACATCTTAAATACTTAATACTTGCCTTGTGGTGACACAACAAACTCATATTAAATATTTAATACTCTATTAATTTTATCATGCTAGAAAGCGACGTTCGATATTCCAAATATCTTTGAGCGCTTAGGACTTAATATAAAAATTGAGGGGTTTGTTATTAATTTGTCTCATCTTGTTTAAGCGGCATTACATATATATATATATAAATACGCGTCGTATTAATGAACATGCTGAAGCATGTTTGCATAATATATAATATATATATATATAAGCATGCACATATAGAATACTATATTCTACTACGGATTGATTATGGACTTTTATTCTAGTTTGGTTCACTAGAGCCACCAAGTGAACCAAAAGGTCAAACCCCTAGGGTGCGAAATAATATTTAAATATAACTATTACATTTAAACTTGGGCTCCATTACAAAGCGGGTCTTCAAGCGCTCCTTGTCCTTGATCTCTAATTCTTCAAAATTAATTCTAACTATTCCTATTACAAAACTATTTAAAATAAATAGAAACCTTGATCGTGATCGAGGGAAATACATAGGAGGAGATAGAATTTACATTAAGAAAAATTAGAGAAGGCGAAGTCTGTGAGACCCCATTTAATAAAACCCATACATTCATGCATCCAACTAAAATAAAATCCAATCGCATTGGTCGATAGTCCATAATCAATCCCATTTATTATCATACACATCACCATATGCATCGATAAATAACATTCATCTCATGAATAATAAACATTTAATATATATATTGATATCATTTAATGGGCAAATTTAGTTAGTATAAAATCTAATTTTGAATCAAAATAAACTCCTTTATTTTAATCAAATTTAAATCAAAATAAAACTATTTTATTTTAATTTATCCAATTTTGAATAAAATAAACTATTTTATTTTAATCAAAATTTTAATCAAAATAAACTCCTTTATTTTAATTAATTATGGAATCCAATTCCATGTAATAAAAAAAAATAAAATTAAAATAAACTCTTTTATTTTAATTAATTATGGAATCGATTCCATGTAAAAAAAAAAAAATCTTTTATTAAAGGAAACACGGATTATCTTTCCTATTCACAAATAAACTCCTTTATTTTGAATAATATGAAATCTTATTTCATATCTAAATAAACTCCTTTATTTAAGGAAATACGGATTTTCTTTCTATTCACAAATAAACTCTTTTATTTTGAATAATATGAAAATCTATTTCATATCTAAATAAACTCCTTTATTTAAGGAAATACGGATTTTCTTTCCTATTCACAAATAAACTCTTTTATTTTGAATAATATGAAATCTATTTCATATCTAAAATAAACTCCTTTATTTAAGGAAATACTTTTCTTTCTATTCAGTTTTTATTTTGAATAATATGAAATCCAATTTCATATCTAAATAAACTCCTTTATTTAAGGAAAGATCAATTTCAACTCCAATTAGTTATCATGGAATCCAATTCCAACTCTAATTAGTTAGCATGAAATTTAATTTTAAAATTAAAATAAACTTTTTATTTTAATATTAAAAAACCTTTATTTTAAATTAAAATAAACTTTTATTTTAATTATAAAATAATTAAAAATATATTATATATATATATATATATATATATATATATATATATATATATATATATATATATATATATATATATATATATATATATATAAAATAATAATCCTATATATATTTTTATTTTTTTATTATATGATATTATATATAAAAAAAAAAACCGTGTAACTATATATATTCTTGACCTTGATTCTATATTATAATCATATCAAAAAAATGAAATCAGTTTGCATTAAAAACAATTATTCATATAACCAAATTCGTGGCTTGATTATCATAAAATAAATGACGCATGACGTGAAGAAGCTTCCCTTTTGTTTTTGTTTTTTTTTTTACGTGCTTTATTTGTTGAGTTTCAAGCTCCTGCCATCTTTTTCACGTGGCCATGCATGAACTTTAAAAAAAAAAAATTAATTATATGTAACTTGACCTTTAAGACCATGACTCGGGGCTTTTTTAAAAAAAAAATCTACTGATGCACAATTATTTTTTTTTTTTTTTTTTTTTTTTTTATTTAATAAATTTTATACTGATAAAATTATGCCCAATTAAATTGTTCTAAACACATATCAATATAATATCAAATTAAAACAATTAATAATTTGCATAAAGGTTTGGCTCTGATGCCTTTATTAGGTTTGTAATATTCATATGCTTGATCAAATTGCATAAAAAGTGCGAGCGTGTAAAATCGAGTTTAAAATTTACAAACCATATACCCGGATCATCCTTTATGCATAATTATTAATTAAGCGAAAAGATAAAGAATAAATCATACCCTTGAAGATCGAGCTTCCTCGGTGCTGAAGTTCACCTCCAAATCCTTTTCGCGTTCAATCTTGAATCCACGGGTTTGGTTCCTTCCTTTGATCAGCGTTAGCCACCCAAATGTTTGGCCTCTGGGTGATCCACCAGAGGAAGAAGAAAATTCAAGAAGATGGGTGGTTGGCTCAAACCCTAGTTTTCTATCTCTATATAAAAAAGGTGTACTCTCCAACAATTGGAATTATTACGTTACGTTGTTAAAAATCAACAACCCATTCCACCCATAATAAGACTCCTCTTATTTATAGATGTGGGCAACCCATCTTAACAATTAAGGAATTGGGTTTTATTTAATTAATTAAATTCTTTTAATTAATTAAGCTCCCTAATCTTATTAGGGATAATTAATTAAACTCCTTTAACTAATTTTTCTTCCTAATCCAATTAGGAATAAATGAGAGTACTTATATTAAATTAATTCCTAAACTCTTTTAGAAATTAAAATAATAATAATTGTAATAATATTAATAAGACTCCTCTTATTAATTTATATTTAATATTTCTAAAATATTAAATAATAAATATTAAGCTATTTAATTTATTCTATCACCATAGATTAAATTAAATATACTAACTATATTATTACGATTATGCCATTAACTTCTTAAATAATTATTCTTCCTTTTATGGTGTGACCCTTTAGGTTCCCATATTAAGCCGGTTGTGAATAAATCAATTAGAACAATTCTAATCTTATTTAAATAAATAAATTAAACAATTAATTTATTTAAATAAATATATTTATTCTACAATAGGGATAAGCCTCCCTAGCGATCAACGCGACTTTCCGGATAATATAGATTTCAACATTAATCATTAAAGAACCTTTGAGTAAATAGTTCTTAGTCTGATTCAATCCTTCCACCATCTGATGTCCCAATTAAATATAAGGCATGGAATTCTTTGTCGAAGTCTTATTTTATTTAATTATATGTATTTCGATCCTTAAATGCACAACTCAAATAATGCAAATTAGAAACTCCTTTCTAATTTCATTACGCCTAACCAAGGACTCTTTGGGTTGTCATTTATCGAATCACATAGGACATTTCTCTTCTTTTATTAGAAGTGGTAGATTCTTTATTGATCATACATTATCTCCATGTACAACTTATTATACCCAAGCATACCCTTTGATATACCCTAAAGGGTCTTAAGGAATAAGTCAAAGTATAACTCATCATACACAAGATACTATGATGATCTCAAGTCCAAGGATTACTTGTCTTACTATCACTCTGAGAATTCCTATTGACGTGCAAATAAAACTCCATTAGGTATTCCTTAGCGAGCCACGTTCGATGAACTTATTCTCTAATAAGCACCTACATACTTGCTTTAGTGTCTCCACACAAATGATCATGAGATCAATCATCCTCATCCAATGAGCAAGCAACGTATGTACCCGATCTATCCGGATTCACTAATCCCCAATTTAGTAATCCATGATTGGGAACTATTTTAGTTTTAAGCTTTCTAAAATTTAGATCTCATTAGAATGATCATCATCATTATTCTAAAAGCATTGCTTAAAACTATGGGTTTATCACATATTATAAAACGACATCATGTAGATAATTAAAAGCCTTTAATAAATTAATACTTTTTATTAATAAATGAATAAGATTGTTACAAAGTATATGCTTTATCATCAAACATGATTGGCTTGTGTGCATACTACTTTCTTAGTAAGTTGTATTTAAATTACGTACCATGTATCTGACTACCCAAGATGGGTGATGTATACCTAATTTTGGGGGCGTCACAATTTGTCTTAATGGACTTTGTGTTCATAGACTTTTGTAGAATCCAATTGGACTTGGATTATGTCAAGCCCAATGATTTGTGAAGTTAAGCCCAAGTTAGGCCCAAAAAGAATTAGGATTAAGCCCGATCCAAAGAAATTAACATGGATCGAACCAGATGAGTCACTTGGGATGGGTAAAACCCATGGGGCAACCCATGGGCATAAGGGGCGGCCACTTGGTCACCAAGTAAGGGTGGTGACCAAGTAAACTTGGTTGCTAAGTTTGGAATAGTAAGGAGGTGGGGGCGAAATGACTATTTTGCCCCTAGCTTTGGTTTTCTATAAATAGAAACCTAGAATTTCATTTTCTAGGATTTTGAAAATCCTACACTTGAGAGAGATAGAGAGAGCTTGGTTGGGAGAGGAAGAGGAAGAGCGTGAGCATGAACGCTCAGATCAAAAGTGATCGTGAAATAGAAAAGCTAGTGAATCGCCGGCTTTGTATAACGGAAGAGGATTAACGAAGAGCGGTAATCCAAACCCTAGTTTCTTCTCATATTTTCTTTAAGTTTAATATGTTCAAAAAACATAGCTGAATGAGAATAGAGAGAAGATGATGTTAGAAATGATTTCATATGGTTGAAATCATTAGAAAACGAAGAATTAAGAATAAGAAATTTATTTTATAAATTTCTTAAGGAAGTATAAGATTCGTAAGGATTTTGAGCGATCCGAGTGAATCTTATGAATGAGTAGGTCAAATAAGTAAGGAATGATCTTTTATAACATCAAATTCCAAGAAAAAGTAGAATCGTAATCCAAAATATTGATTAAAATGAAGAACGAACGAAGAACGCGAAGAATACGCGAAGAACGCGTAGAATGTTGTTGATGGACAAATTTAAAGCCATCGTAGCGTAAATGTTGTTGATGGACAAGTTTAAAACCATCGCGTATAAGGTAGTTGCTTTTTTCTTGGTTAGGAACGTTAGAAACGTTCATGAAGAACGGATTATAATGGAGCTATAACGAAGTTATGGCAAAATTTCCATAAAAGACGAATGAGAATTTGAAAGTTAGTAAATGAACCCGAACGAGTAGGGTTTCATTAGAATGTAAGAGAATGTTGAAAACGTGAGTCGTATACTTAAGAATGAACAAGTTCCGTGTTCGGATGACCGAATTACGGACGAACGAGCGAAGAATGTTAAAAGCGTAAAATGAACGAAGATTGAAGTTTAAGCCAATTGAATGGCATGTTAACGAGTTTAGATTGAATTTCTGCTTGATGGGTGTTAAATTACGTGAGATAACGAAGAAAATGGCTTTGGAACGACCTCGTTCTGAGTTATAACGAAGGAGTTATGAGATCGCAAAGTAAGCATCTCAAACTTGATTCAACACTTAGAAAAAATTTCTAGGGTTTAAGCTTCGCATCGCAGCGCCGAGAAGTGGCGGCGCAGCATGAACTCGGGCTTCAGGTGCTGTTAAGTGGCACCGCAGCACAAGAGATAACAAAGGGTTTGGCGGCCAAACCAAGGGAGGAGAGAGAAGTAGGTCGTGGCCAACAATGAGAGAGAGAGAGGAAGGATGGCGCCGCGCTTGCGGTCAAAGGCAATGCCTTCGAAATGAGAATTTTATTTCTCAGATACTGGGAATGTGCAAGAAAGAAGTATGAACATATAGTTCACTTAATGTAACACTTAGTCAAGTGTTTTAAACCTTTAGCAAAGGTTGAACGAAAAGATTAAACGAGATTAAAAGAAGGTGAACGCGAGTTACGTAACCGATGTCCGGGGACCGTAGTCGCGATAAACGAACGTGAGGGATTGCTATGATTGTGATTCCTTAGACGTTGAGTGATGAAGGTAATGAATAACATTCTGATGTTATGTCATGATAAGAAGAAATAAGTGTAAAGCGTATAAACACTGTGAACGCAACGTAGTTGTAATGAACGATCGGTCTTAGCATACAACGAACGGTATGGCTTTGACATTAAGAAAGAATAGTGAACATGGGGTTCATGGGATGGATAACGATGAAAGCGATTGAAACCTTGAGTGAAGGTTGAATGACAGGTTAAGAGATGAGTAACGTGAACGTCGAATACATAACAATCCTCGTGAATCGTATTCGAGTTGAACAAACGTTCTAAGTGTACAATGATGGTATGACTTAGATGTTGATGAAGGTAGTAAGTAAGATATGAATTATCAAGGAAAGCCGTAACAAACGATAATAAGATTAAAGAAAGTCCGAGTGTGAGTCGGATAGAGAATGTTAGAATGAAGTAAGCGTTGGACACTTTAACCAGCGTAAGGGTTGAGTGTAAGCTAGTGTTAAACGGTCAGAACCTACACTCCGTGTATGGTTTAACCGTAATGTAATGAAGATTAAGTTTTAGCCGTGAACAGTGAAGAAACTGAGTTAAAGAGAATAACGTATAACGTTAAGAAGCCGAGTTAATAAGTATAACTTGGATAACGTTTCGAGTTGAATGAACCGGACGTTGTAAGGTATGAATAAGTTAATATGAAATGTTTAACGCTATGTTCTCATAGTATTGACATTGAATGATCGTTCCGAGTATACAAAAGATTGTATAACTTAGATGATAAAGAATGAATCCTGAGGTATGACATTTAGTTGTCAGAAAGCCATAAGGAATAAGAAGTTAACTTAACGAACATTATAGTTTAATGGTTCAAATAAGTTAAGGTAAGTTAGGTTGTAGTACAATCGTAACCTTTAATGGTTGATATATGGGAGCTGGGCTAAACAATTCCTTCAGAGAGCAAATGCATATACAAAACTGGCAACCGATCTAACTCACTGTGTGGGCAGTTTAGATAAGACGGGAACTTGTTTGTTGGTTGTTTATGGGAAACCACTCAGAGTACCATATGGACAACTAGCAGAGAAGCGATGTGTGCTGAGTCTATAGGAGTTATAAGAAGAAGATAAGAACGCAGATCATCAAAGATGATGAATGTTTTGAGTAAGACATCTCCGAATGTCATGAAGTCGTAAACCGGTAGTAAGGAAAGTTAGTCGCGTAAGCTTAAATTACAAGAGCGCGAACCTTAAGAAGTAAAGTAAAGTAAACCAATGCGTAAGTCGGGTATTTGACTAATTGGTACACGTGTTATTTCCTTATGTGATTTTCTTATGTGTTATATAGGGATTTGGAATAAGCAGTTCAGCGTAAACTATAAGTTGTAGCTGTGCGTAAGGCAAGTTTTCTAACTTCATTCATACTATATGAATGCTAGTTTCTTAAACTTCTTAGATGTTGAACTTGAGAAGTTATGTCTATGTACGAATGTGTGATATTTGTACAAGGTGGTAGAACGTATGAGGCTGTGTGCCACAATGTGAGCGCTTCGATGTTTCTTTGAAATGATCTGTTCTATGATTGAACTGTTCAATACAAGTATGTTCTGTTTATACATGAACCGTTATTGTTAGGTCTGTGCTAATGATTCTAGCCAGACAAGATGTGTATGAAAAAGATAGAGGAAATGAAAGTATTTCAAAGTGAATATGACTAATGTTTTAAGATGATAGAAATCGAGACTATTCCTATTATTCAAGCTGCTTCATAACCTTTGTTCGGTTATTGAAGTTTTGAAAAATGTTTAAACTCTTGAAGTTGTTTGTTCAACTGTTATGACTTGCTGGGCAATTGAATGCTCAAACTTGCTTTAAATGATAAACATTTTCAGCGTACGATGTTAGAAAGAACTTAAGGATCCCGTAAAGATCAAGCTGAGTGGTATCCAGACGAAGTGCCATTCATTATGTGAATGTGCGTGAAGAGCAAGTGAAGACTTGTAATATAGAATGATAGAATTAAACTATAGACTAGTTTAATGAACAGTTATGAATCCTTTGTGGCGGATGAAAGTCACTCGTGTAAGATGTAAAGAATAATGTAATTATCAGTATTTGTAATGAAAGAGGTTTTGAGGTTTCGAGAACCTGGGATTTTAGAATATATGTTATTACATTTAACTATATAATGACGTGTATTTGGAAGGAAGTGGAATAGTGATACACGAAGTCCGGGTCCGAAAGTAGACCGAATTTCGGGGCGTCACAGGTTGGTATCAAAGCTATAGGTTATAACTCTTAGGTAAGAGTACCTAAGACTATAATCGTAGAGAGAAGGATAAGGAAATCATTGAGTTACATGATTAAGGAAGAAGATCACCACGTGATCATAGTGAATCGTAGTAACAGATGAGCTGTTAAACGATGATTGATTTATAGCTGATGCTATGAATGAATGGTACTACGAAGTAGTACGGTGAAGAAGAACTCAGATTGAGTTGTAAAGGTTAGCATACGAATTAAAGAAAATTCTTATTAAGTAAAGAGAAATGTAGAAGTTGTAAGATTTCAATTGAGGACTCATGTGATGGCTGAGTTGTATGAACCTTTATATGGGTAGAGGTTTGTGCTTGGTGTAACAACTACTCAGTTTATTACAGTGATAATCATTGGAATTGGTCGCGCTATTAAGATGTATATGACGAGAAGGTGAATCTTTTTTCATGTATATACTTGATAGGTAGAGAATGATAAGGTAGGTGTGAGTTCTTGAAACTCATATTTATGGTACGTTCATGACTCATAATAGTATAGTATGTTTTTGAATGTTTCAGCGAATGGACGCCAATGGTCTGTCTGGATGTTCTTAAACTCATACTATTGTGGAAAGTTCCTGAACTCATAATGTGTGGTAAGTTGATGGACTGTACTAAGGTATAGGAATGTTTAGACTGAAAACGAAGTATTTTCAGTAGACTTAGCATTGAAGGTGCTAGAGAAGATTAAGTATTGTCACAGAAAGACAATGAAGAAAGATGGAGAATAGGATATTCCAAATCCTCTAGCTATACTAGATTTCAAAGTTTATTCAAATCGTGCTGAAATGTACATTTTGAAAAAGAAAAGAATTGGTTCAACTTTTTGGAACCAATGGATTTTAAAAGAGCTATGCTTTGTATGTCTATGCCAATTCCTTCTGCTAGACAGAAATTGATTTAAAATATCAAAATGAATTTTATATCATCTGCGCATTTGATGCAACGATGGTAAAAAGATGGAGTTGTTAATGCAATTGAACCTGGTGGGATGTGATCTTTGGATCAGCAAACCGCTATGGTAAGATGTATAATAACGAAGTCGTAAACTGACGAAGTCCTCAACGTACTGTGAGGAGTACGGTATCACGACGTCATGAAACGTTTTGAAAAGAATTTAAAGAAATAGTTGATGTCAAGTGAGTTGACTAGACGAATGTTTCAAGAAATATCCAAAATTTTTGGTACTAAGTCTGAGGTGAACATACCCTGAAATAGGGTTATACGATAGGCTGATTACCTACGTATAGAAGAAGTAGTTTACCTTCTTTGTGATTGTAAACTTACCATGTAAGAAAGGTTTACGACGAGAGGCTGTTTAACCTTGTAAGAGTTCATGGTCAATTTGACCCCTCAGCAAAAGAATGAAATGTTTTAAAGGAATCTTTATATTCCTAGTTATTCTTTTCGCTTCATGATTCTTGATAGGTTATGGAGGTTAGGAATGATGGAAAGATAAGAACTTCTTTGAAGAGAAGTTGAGAAGAAGGGTAAGCTAAAATTTTGAGGACGAAATTCTTTGAAGAAGGGGAGAATGTGAGGACCCGGGTAAGGGTTTGGTTTTAAGAAATTCCGAGGACGAAATTTTTTTAAGGAGGGAAGAATGTGACAACCCGGAAAATCGGATTGTCCAGAATTTAAGTTTAAAGAATTAGTTATTAATAAAATGAATTTTTATTAATACTATTTTGTGCTATGTGTTCATTAATCGTTCTATAACTTAGAATGATTATTAATCGGGAGGATTCTAGCTACGAGCTAGATTGAACAAGTAAGAATTTTCAAGACGAAAAAAAAAATTTCCCGGGAACAAAAATATTTCTGGGGAAAAAGACGAAATAGGCACTATTCACCCGTTTCTGCTCAGAGATTTATTTTGAAATTCCGAGAAGTTATTGATTGCGTGAAATCTTGAGACGTGATAGAATATTCAATAATATTTCAGGTATGGCAAAAATGAAGTTTTCGCCTGCGGACTCAAAACCTAAGGGTTAGGGAAAGTGAGTTCCGAGAATGTAATGAGTACATATAATAACTAGAGTTATTATGCTTGAGAAATACGAGTATGATACGAGTTATTATACGAGTATATTACGAAGATTAGTACGACGTATAATACGAATATCGCACAAACGATATACGAAGAAAATACGAGAATACGAGAATGAAATGCGTAGAATGCGATTAGTCTTAATGGACTTTGTGTTGATAGACTTTTGTAGAATCCAATTTGACTTGGATTATGTCAAGCCCAATGATTTGTGAAGTTAAGCCCAAGTTAGGCCCAAGAAGAATTAGGATTAAGCCCGATCCAAAGAAATTAACCGCGGATCGAACCGATGAGTCACCGGATGGGTAAAACCCATGGGGCAACCCATGGGCATAAGGGGCGGCCACTTGGCCACCAAGTAAGGGTGGTGACCAAGTAAACTTGGTTGCTAAGTTTGGAATAATAAGGAGGTGGGGGTGAAATGACTATTTTTCCCCTAGCTTTGGTTTTCTATAAATAGAAACCTAGAATTTCATTTTCTAGGATTTTGAAAATCCTACACTTGAGAGAGATAGAGAGAGCTCGGTTGGGAGAGGAAGAGGAAGAGCGTGAGCATGAACGCTCGGATCAAAAGTGATCGTGAAATAGAAAAGCTAGCGAATCGCTGGCTTTGTATAACGGAAGAGGATTAACGAAGAACGGTAATCTAAACCCTAGTTTCTTCTCATATTTTCTTTAAGTTTAATATGTTCAAAAAACATAGCTTAATGAGAATAAAGAGAAGATGATGTTAGAAATGATTTCATATGGTTGAAATCATTAGAAAACGAAGAATTAAGAATAAGAAATTTAGTTTATAAATTTCTTTAGGAAGTATAAGATTCGTAAGGATTTTAAGCGATCCGAGTAAATCTTATGAATGAGTAGGTTGAATAAGTAAGGAATGATGTTCTATAACATCAAATTCCAAGAAAAAGTAGAATCGTAATCCAAAATATCGATTAAAACGAAGAACGAACGAAGAACGCGAAGAACACGCGAAGAACGCGTAGAATGTTGTTGATGGACAAATTTAAAACCATCGTAGTGTAAATGTTGTTGATGGACAAGTTTAAAACCATCGCGTATAAGTTAGTTGTTTATTTCTTGGTTAGGAACGTTAGAAATGTTCATGAAGAACAGATTAAAATGGAGCTATAACGAAGTTATGGCGAAATTTCCATAAATGACGAACGAGAATTTGAAAGTTAGTAAATGAACCCGAACGAGTTGGGTTTCATAAGAATGTAAGCTTAAATTACAAGAGCGCGAACCTTAAGAAGTAAAGTAAAGTAAACCAATGCGTAAGTCAAGTATATGACTAATTGGTACACGTGTTATTTCTTTATGTGATTTCCTTATGTGTTATATAGGGATTTGGAATAAGCAGTTCAATGTAAACTATAAGTTGTAGCTGTGTGTAAGGCAAGTTTCCTAACTTCATTCATACTATATGAATGCTAGTTTCTTAAAGTTCTTAGATGTTGAACTTGAGAAGTTATGTCTATGTGCGAATATTTGATATTTGTACAAGGTGGTAGAACGTATGAGGCCGTGTGCCAAAATGTGAGCACTTCGGTGTTTCTTTGAAATGAACTGTTCTATGATTGAACTGTTCAATACAAGTATGTTATGTTTATACATGAACCGTTATTGTTAGGTCTATGCTAATGATTTTAGCCAGACAAGATGTGTATTAAAAAGATCGAGGAAATGAAAGTATTTCAAAGTGAATATGACTAATATTTTAAGATGATAGAAATCGAGACTATTCCTATTATTCAAGCTGCTTCATAACCTTTGTTCGGTTATTGAAGTTTTGAAAAATGTTTAAACTCTTGAAGTTGTTTGTTCAACTGTTATGACTTGTTGGGCAATTGAATGCTCACACTTGCTTTAAATGAAAAACATTTTCAGCGTACAATGTTAAAAAGAACTTAAGGATACCGTAAAGATCAAGCTGAGCGGTATCCAGACGAAGTGCCTTTCATTATGTGAATGTGCGTGAAGAGCAAGTGAAGACTTGTAATATAGAATGATAGAATTAAACTATAGACTAGTTTAATGAACAGTTATGAATCTTTTGTGGCGGATGAAAGTCACTCGTGTAAGATGTAAATAATAATGTAATTATCATTATTTGTAATGAAAGAGGTTTTGAGGTTTTGAGGTTTCGAGAACCTGGGATTTTAGAATATATGTTATTACATTTAACTATATAATAACGTGTATTTGGAAGGAAATGGAATAGTGATACATGGAGTCCGGGTCCAAAAGTAGACCGAATTTCGGGGCGTCACAATATCCCTTACCGTAAAAGAAACTGGATATAAGAGTAGGGAAGTAGCAGAATACTTTTCTATAGTTTCTCTATAATTTCTCTCTTTAGAGTTTCAATTGAATTAAATAAGAAATAATGAAGGAATGAACTTCTATTTATAGAAGAATGGATCAGATAAGAACTAATTCATGAACGGTCCGATTGATTTACTTTAAGCGAGACGGTCCAGATTGGTTTATAATAAAATATAATATATTCTATTTATAATCTAATAAAATGAATAACTTTATAAAAGTATTTTATTTTATATAAAAAGATTTTACTATCTGCAAACACTATCAGCAGCACTATGCAAACACTATGCATAATAAAATATAATATATTCTAATTATTGTCTAATAAAATGATAACTTTATAAAAGTATTCTATTTTATATAAAAAGATTTTACTATCGCAAACACTATGCAAATACTATGCATAATAAAATATAATATATTCTAATTATTGTATAATAAAACAAATAACTTTATAAAAGTATTCATTTTTTATATAAAAGTTTTTTGCTTTTATTACATTAATAATACTAATAAAACAAAACCGAGTGACTTATTACGTAAGCATCAATAATCAATACACGCGTAAAGCACTCTTTGTGCAATTACGCGTATTCTCGTACTTTTAACAAGGTGTTTCAACAGTTAACTGTAAAACTTCCGCCGTTATTTTCATAAAGTATTTTGTCATTTTCTCAATCCGACAATAATTCCGTTGCATGGGTCCACTTAATGATTGTCTTGAATCGCATTTAATATTCCCCGACTAATCGAATATTATAAAACAACTTGCATACTTTTCAAAATTTATAAATACTACCCACAACTATAACATTATCTCAAATCCACACCCGTGAATACTACTTGAGAATAGTACCTATGAATAGTACCCAAGCACAAAAAGTGTCCCAAATAATTCGAGTGAATAATACTAGAGTGAATAATGGCAATCGGGTGAATAGTAACTTAGTGAATAGTAACTCGTGAATAGTACTCAAATACCGAAAAATACCCCAAATACAGAGTGAATAATATTCGGTGAATAGTAATTTAGGTGAATAGTAACTTAGTGAATAGTAACTCGTGAATAGTACTCAGACACAAAAAAAGTGCCCCAAATACTCGAGTGAACAATACTAGAGTTAATAGTAATCGGATATTTTATGATGACTTATCTACTTTGAAAAATTTTCACATATCACCCATAACTTTAAACTTTTATCAATTTAACTTTTTACCAAAATAGAAAAATTGAATACTTTTATTTCATAAAATTCGGGTCTCACAATATTATTTTTAAATGACTTATAATAATTTTTAAACATTTATTATAATTTATAAATAATTTTCAAACAATCAAATCATTATTAAATGATTTAAATATTAAACAATTATATTATCATTAATATTTAATTAATATTAAACCATTAATGAAACCATTGCCAAAATATTAAAGTTATTTATAATAACTCAAAATACTTTTAAAGTATTCAGTATTATCCTTAAATGATTTTAAAACAATTAAAATTATTTTTAACTAATTACCATTAATATTAAAGTATTAATGTATTATTTATCAAAATATTAAAAGTCCTTATTTATAACTTAAAATATTTTTATTTCATTAATATCCTTATTAAATGATTTTTAAATAAATAAAACTATTTTAAAACTATTTATTTAATATAATTATTAAATAAACTTAATATCATTTATTATTAAATTATTAATTAAATTTTCCTTTAAATATTAAAAGTTATAATTTATAACTTAAAATATCTTTTAAACACTTTATTTTTATTTTAAATGATTTTTATAATATTAAAATTATTTTAAACTAATTTATTTAATATAATTATTAAATAAGTTTTAATATCATCAATAGTAAATAATTAATGAAATTTACCTTTAAATATTGAAAGTTATATTTTATAACTTAAAATATATTTAAACTATTTATTTTTATTTAAAATGATTTTTCTAACATTAAAATCATTATTAAACTAATTTATTTAATATAATTATTAAATAAATCTAATATCATTAATATTAAAATATTAGTATTTTTCATGACAAAATATCAAAAGTTATATTTTATAACTTAAAATACTTTTATAACCTTTAAATCATTTTTCTATAATTTTTAAATCATTAATTCTATTTTTCATAATTTATTTAATATATTCAATAAATAACTTAATTATCTTTAATATTAATTTATTAATGAAATTTCATCACAAAATATTGAAAGTTATCAAAAATAACTTAAATTATTTTCTTATACCATAATATAATTTTAAATGATTTTTCATGTATTAAAATCATTTTTAAATAATTTATTTATTATTATAGTTAAATAAATTAAATACTTTTAATATTCCAAAAATATTAAATATTTATGAAATATATTCAAAATAATTAAAAACTAATTTTTGTATTTTAAAATAATTTTTTAATAATTTATTTTGTATTTTTAATAATTAAAAACTAAATTTTCTATTTATTTCATAAAAATAATGAATTTTAGAAATAAACTGTCGCTAAAGGACCCTATAGCGACGAAACTGTCGCTATAGGTGTTTTTGAGGTGTTCTTCATGAAACCTAGATCACCATGACAATGTCGAGGGTGCTAGGTTTGACCAGACTTAATGCTTAACAGAAAATGTTTCTGGACAAGTTGTTGACCAGATCGTGTAGTACTGATGATGCACTACTACAAGATCCATTAACAAACATGATCATTTATCACATAACTAATAAGATATAATCGTCCAAAGTAGTTTGTCGAAAGTCGTTTCTTCATTTCGGGTTACCCGAAATGAAGAAACGATTCGTGAACCCTACTTTGAAGCCTACAAATTTACATTCTTGTGAACGTTGTGTAATCTAATGAATGCAGTATGTAGCCAGCATGACAAAGAAGGATTCTATCGCAATATATCACTAAAAAACAACAGAATAACGAGATCTTAACCGGGCAAAGGTTGTCAGAAATCCTTGTTCATACGGTTTCTGGGTTTTCCAGAAAACCGCATCCGTGAACGAGAAGGGTAGTTTGACCACTAATAACTTTCATTATGATTATCGTATAAGTAATTTATGAGCATTAATATGCAGTAAACATGCAGGAGTATATAACACAGGAAAATCATCAACCAAAAGCAAGATCTGGACCCTTAAATATCTTGTCAGACGTTAGTTCATGGTTTCTGGGTTGCCCAGAAATGGCTCGGTCGTGGTCGGTCAACCGACTTTAACCAACAATATCTGTCAATCCGTGTTTGATCTGGTACTCCTATGAGTCCCAGAACACAGATCGAATGACACACTACAGGATCAAACACTAAAACAACAAAAACAGATATCAACCAAAGATTTAAAGGGTCTGACATTCGGTTATCATACTCATTTGAAAAATTTACCAGATTTTATAAAATATCAAATCCGAGCCTGTAGATGTTATAGATCTAATATCTAGCAACCTAGATCATCATAATACACTACTAACAACATATTCTAACACTCAAACATAACATCTAATGTAACGACCCCAAAATAGGTCCATTCCATCCAACCCATTCTGAGTCGCCAAATATATGGTACGAAAAACAACTACAACTTTATTACAACAATTGTCGTGCAAAATACAACAACACATATGCTGTGAGTTTGGATACAAATATATACCAAGCGTAGTACGTCGTCACAATGACACCTTACATAAAGGTATAGTCAAAAACTGTTTTAGAAATTAGAATCTTTGGGAAGTGCTCAAGGAAACCTTCGTACATTGGAGGCCATGCTTTTAGGTTATGGTAGATATCATATGGCCACAGAATTATCCTTGGTTGACCCAATAGACCCCAAAGAAAAACGAGAAGATTACTATCGTATTCTTCCCAATGGTGAGTCTTCTCTTGACATATCATTATCTCCACTATCTCTAATTGGGTATTATACTCCAAACAAACACCAAGATTATATAGGTAGTGCTTGTAAATATACTCAGCAAGTGGATGAGCACAACCATGTCTTATGATAACACGAGTTTGTATGTCATTAGACATCTTGTATGATAGTGACAAAACACCCTTCCAAAGTTGGGTTCGCCTCACCCTATTTAATTCACCAAAAATAACTATTAAATGATGTATAAAATACAACACACTAAAAGCCCTCAATAAAATTATTTTCATACTCTTTAGGAGAACCTCAACAACTATAGACCACCGTTTCTATTCCCTTGTTATCCCCTCTTCAACCCAACTACACTTTTATTACACGAAAGGAATTGTGAAACAAAAGGGTGAGCACAACTAGCTCGATAAAGAATATTATGACTAAAGATAAATAAATTATCAATAGTCTTCATCAGTAATGAATCAGAGATTTAGAACATATGGTAGATGATAAAACTTTTCAACCATAGTTGCAGCGGAACGAGCAATCCATTAGAAGAGTCAAATAGACCATAAAATCTATTATCTTCTCCATGTTAAAAGTCCACCAACAATGTTTTATCCTCAGAACATCAATCAACAATTCCCACATCCCACAATCACGTGTATAACTTCATAATCGTAATTGTAGTTCTAAATTCTTTTCTCATCCAAGACAAAGATAATTTTCATCACTTGTCTTTACCTGAAACATCAAAGATCATGGTTATACCAAATCACAGTTCATGTTCATAATCATACTAATAAATTCATCTTTGCACCACGGCCAAAGATATTCATTAACAGTTCATCTTTACACTACAGGCTAAAGATATTCATCAACAAGTCATCTTTGCATTACGAGCCAAAGATATTCATCAATAATTCATCTTTTACACTACAAAGCTAAAGATATTCAACAACGTGTCATCTTTGCATTACGAGCAAAAGATATTCATCAATAATTCATCTTTGCACTACAGGCTAAGATATTCATCAACAAGTCATCTTTGCACTACGGAGCAAAAGATATTCATATATCAAAGAAATACATAACATTTCAGAAGTTATATAACAATAATTATAACCATGTTGATCAATTCACCTTTACACTTAAGCTAAAAATATTCAATTGTAAATTCAATGGTCATGATCATACCGATCGACAATTCAACTTTTGCACTCATTGGCCAAAGAGAACCTATGGTCACGATCATACCAATAATCTACCCATCTTTACACTCAAGTCGAAGAAAATATCATCATTAGGGTTATAAGAATGTTATATAAAAACAATATAATCAAAACATGATTTTAATTTCAAGAGTAAGATTCATAAATCAACGATAATTTGGTCGGAGAAGAAACCAATTTATCGTGAATAGTACCCGTATTCGTATATAGTACTCAGTATCGTGCATAAGTAACCTCTCGACACGAAAAGATAAAGATTCATAATAAAATTCATATCCATATTTATAACACCTTAATCCAAATGTTATAAATCACTTAGAAATCTCATAATCTAATATTATTAATATTATAATAATATTTTAATCATTTCTTAAACTTATAGATAATTTAATCCAATTATTTACACTTTAATAATTAATGCATTTAATCATCTAAAAATGCCAAACTCATAAGATTTCATCATCATTAACCAAAACCCTCATAAAAATCTGCATATATCTCATATATGATTCTCAAGCCAATAAATCATATTTTCCAATTTTCTTACTTCATATAACATATTTAATTCATTTATTCATAACTAGAACATTTTCATGAAAAATACCAAATCAGTTCCAAAAATATTTCTTTTACGGGATTTAGCATAACATAGTCCCATATTGAACATATATTTTCTCTAAATTTTAAAATTCATTTACTATTTTTCATATGGCCAAAACCACCGAATATTTAAACATTTATCATAAATTATACTTTTATCCAAAAATTCTGAAATTAATACGGTATACTGATATTATATAGATGTACTCCCAATAAAAATTTCATTAATTTTGGAGTTAATCACAAGGAGTTATAAATAGTTACTTTTAAAATAGTCTTTTCTCATAAAATCCATAACTCCTAATCTATACATCCAAAAATTGCCATTTTGGACACAATCTAAAAACTCATCAAAATATCATTTCAAATTTTTCCAGAATTTTGAAGGTTCAGAAAAATTTCTAAACTAAAAACATAATAACCCTTAAAATCCTTTACTATCCCTTACCTCAAAAGAAGCGATTTGACCGAATAACGCGGTTGAATCGAACTTGCACCGTATAGCAATACTCAAAGTATACTCAAAATACTCACAAGAATACGCTCGATAATATAGAGAGAGAAAACTTCAGTTTCTAGTGTGATTTTCAATTCTAACCTAAGCACCCTATTTATAGGAAAATACTTAGAACACCAAATCAGAAAATTTAATAAAATATTAATATATATTATTTTTATTCCAAAGCACACTTATTTTGCTTCAAAACCTCAGCCACCAAACAGCCCACCTCACAAGACTTGCACAAAAAACGTTTTTGTTATTTAAATTATTTTAAACTTCCAAAAATTATTTCGAGTTTGAACTTCAATAATTCATAATAAATATCCCTTTTATCAAAAAATTCGAATCGCGAGTTTTTATAGGAAATTCAATTCTCTACAACTTTGTAGAAGAAAGTTTTTCCAAATTCCAAACAAAAATTGACCGAAATCTACAAACGGACGATTTTACAATCTATAATCAAATTTCAGTCAAGAAATGGGGTCCATTTACATGTTTAATGTGTTTTAAACATTTATTGTAACAAAATATATTCTTCCTCCTCATATACTCATATATATCCACATTCATTGTAAAAATATCACCATTATTATATTATTAAAATAATATATTTAAATGAATTATTTTATCGAGAAAAGATAAAATATTAATTTTCAACAATTGTCACTTTAAAATTTTTTCCATCTATATCCACATAAAATAAATATTTTTCTCATCATAAAAATCAATAATTAATTATTCACAAATAATATTACATAATCACAATATTAACAACCAGGCGGTTCCGGAAAGAGGGGCTTTCGAATAAGAATTTCTCACTTCTTGGCGGCATGATTAGGTGACCAAACCTCTCCTTAGACGAGAACTTTCTAGGCATTGCCAATAATGTTATCCAATAATATTATTCGGATAATATGAATTATTACTCCGATAATGGAAAATATCTTGTCTTGTGACAATTATTGAAACAACAATAATATAAAATATCAACGTAGCAATTATTGAATCAATAAAATAAAATATTGAGCAATAATTCTTTGTAACAATTATTGAGTAATGCCTTCTTACGAAAAAAAATTTATCATGCTTCATGAATAGTACTCGTGAATAAGTAACTGAATAGTGAATAGTAACTCATGAATAGTAACTCGTGAATAGTAACTCATGAATAGTAACTTCGTGAATAGTAACTTTCATGAATAAGTAACTCATGAATAGTAATTAAAAAAAAAAATTGAATACTTTTATTTCATAAAATTCGGGGTCTTACAATCTCCCTCCTTATGAAATTTAAGTCCCCAAAAATTTACGTGCACTGGTATTTCAAAGAGTTTAGAATACCTTGTTTTCATTTCAGATTCTATCTCCCCAGTCATCATGATTTCTCCATTGCTCATCTCCTGTATTTTCAGATATCATTCTAGAATACGCCTTCAAAACAAGGGTTAATTTAACAAATTAACATATCACATAATATCCCGATATTATGATGACCAACAAATAAGCTTAGGTAGGACACACTAGCGAAGGATTTACTCATCTCTCCCCTCTTAGTTCTAATCCCGATCTCTGCTAGAGATCATATCCCTAAGCTCTGATACCAAATGTAACGACCCCAAAATAGGTCCATTCCATCCAACCCATTCTGAGTCGCTAAATATATGGTACGAAAAACAACTACAACTTTATTACAATAATTGTCGTGCAAAATACAACAACACATATGCTGTGAGTTTGGATACAAATATATACCAAGCTGTACGTCGTCCATGACACCTTACATAAAGGTATAGTCAAAAACTGTTTTAGAAATTAGAATCTTTGGGAAGTGCTCAAGGAAACCTTCGTACATGGGAGGCCATGCTTTTAGGTTATGGTAGATATCATATGGCCACATAATTATCCTTGGTTGACCCAATAGACCCCAAAGAAAAACGAGAAGATTACTATCGTATTCTTCCCAATGGTGAGTCTTCTCTTGACATATCATTATCTCCACTATCTCTAATTGGGTATTATACTCCAAACAAACACCAAGATTATATAGGTAGTGCTTGTAAATATACTCAGCAAGTGGATGAACACAATCATGTCTTATGATAACACGAGTTTGTATGTCATTAGACATCTTGTATGATAGTGACAAAACACCCTTCCAAAGTTGGGTTCGCCTCACCCTATTTAATTCACCAAAAATAACTATTAAATGATGTATAAAATACAACACACTAAAGCCCTCAATAAAATTATTTTCATACTCTTTAGGGAGAACCTCAACAACTATAGACCACCGCTTCTATTCCTTGTTATCCCCGCTCGACCCAAATACACTTTTATTACACGAAAGGAATTGTGAAACAAAAGGGTGAGCACTGACTAGCTCGATAAAAGAATATTATGACTAAAGATAAATAAATTATCAATAGTCTTCATCAAGTAATGAATCGGAGATTTAGAACATATGGTAGATGATAAAACTTTTCAACCATAGTTGCGTAACGAAGCGAATCCATTAGAAGAGTCAAATAGACCATAAAATCTATTATCTTCTCCATGTTAAAGTCCACCAACAATGTTTTATCCTGTAACATCAATCAACAATTCACATCCACAATCACGTGTATAACTTCATAATCGTAATTGTAGTTCTAAATTCCTTTCCTCATCCAAGACAAAGATAATTTTCATCACTTGTCTTTACGAAACATCAAAGATCATGGTTATACCAAATCACGGTTCATGTTCATAATCATACTAATAAATTCATCTTTGCACCACGGCGAAGATATTCATTAACAGATTCATCTTTACACTACAAAGCTAAAGATATTCATCAACAGTCATCTTTGCATTACGAGCCAAAGATATTCATCAATAATTCATCTTTGCACTACAGGCTAAAGATATTCAACAACAGGTCATCTTTGCATTACGAGCAAAAGATATTCATCAATAATTCATCTTTGCACTACAGGCTAAGATATTCATCAACAAGTCATCTTTGCACTACGAGCGAAAGATATTCATATATCAAAGAAATACATAATCATTTGAAGTTATATAACAATAATTATAACCATGTTGATCAATTCACCTTTGCACTTAAGCTAAAAATATTCAATTGTAAATTCAATGGTCATGATCATACCAGTCAACAATTCAACTTTTGCACTACTTGCCAAAGAGAACCTATAGTCACGATCATACCAATAATCTACCCATCTTTACACTCAAGTCAAAGAGAAATATCATCATTAGGGTTATAAGAATGTTATATAACAACAATATAATCAAAACATGGTTTTAATTTCAAGAGTAAGATTCATAAATCAACGATAATTTGGTCAGAGAAGAAACCAATTTGTCGTGAATAGTACCCGTATTAAATACATATAATACCGTATAGTATCGCGTGCATAAGTAACCTCGACACGAAAAGATAAAGTTTCATAATAAAATTCATATCCATATTTATAACACCTTAATCCAAATGTTATAAATCACTTAGAAATCTCATAATCTAATATTATTAATATTATAATAATATTTTAATCATTTCTTAAACTTATAGATAATTTAATCCAATTATTTACACTTTAATAATTAATGCATTTAATCATCTAAAATGCCAAACTCATAAGATTTCATCATCATTAACCAAAACCCTCATAAAAATCTGCATATATCTCATATATGATTTCTCAAACCAATAAATCATATTTTCCAATTTTCTTACTTCACATAACATATTTAATTCATTTATTCATAACTAGAACATTTTCATGAAAAATACCAAATCAGTTCTAAAAATATTTCTTTTCCGGGATTTAGCATAACATAGTCCCATATTGAACATATATTTTTCTCTAAATTTTAAAAAATTCATTTACTATTTTTCATATGGCCAAAACCACCGAATATTTAAACATTTATCATAAATTATACTTTTATCCAAAAATTCTGAAATTAATACGGTATCTTGATATTATATAGATGTACTCCCAATAAAAATTTCATCAATTTTGGAGTTAATCACAAAAAGTTATAAATAGTTACTTTTAAAATAGTCTTTTCTCATAAAATCCATAACTCCTAATCTATACATCCAAAAATCGCCATTTTGGATACAATCTACTAAAACTCATCAAAATATCATTTCAAATTTTTCCAGAATTTTGAAGGTTCAGAAAAATTTTAAACTAAAAACATAATAACCCTTAAAATCCTTATTATCCTTTACCTCAAAAGAGCGAAGATTTACGACTAGAATAACGAATTTGAACTAACTTGCAATCGTATAGCAATACTCAAAGTATACTCAAAATACTCACAAGAATACGCTCGATAATATAGAGAGAAAACTTGAGGTTTTACGGTGTGATTTTCAATTCTAACCTAAGCACCCTATTTATAGGAAAATACTTAGAACACCAAATCAGAAAATTTAATAAAATATTAATATATATTATTTTTATTCCAAAGCACACTTATTTTGCTTCAAAACCTCAGCCACCAAACAACCCACCTCACAAGACTTGCACAAAAAAACGTTTTTGTTATTTAAATTATTTTAAACTTCCAAAAATCAATTATTTGAGCTTGAACTTCAATAATTCATAATAAATAGCCCTTTTATCAAAAAAATTCGAATCTTGCGAGTTTTTATAGGAAATTCAATTCTCTACAACTTTACGAAGAAAGTTTTTCCAAATTCCAAATGAAATTGACCAAAAATCCATAAGCGGACAATTTTACGATCTATAATCAAATTTCAGTCAAGAAATGGGGTCCACCGACATGTTTAACATGTTTTAAACATTTATTGTAACAAAAATATTCTTCCTCCTCATATACTCATATATATCCACATTCACTATAAAAATATCACCATTATTATATTATTAAAATAATATATTTAAATGAATTATTTTATCAGAAAAAGATAAAATATTAATTTTCAACAATTGTCACTTTAAAAATTTTCTCCATCTATATCCACATAAAATAAATATTTTTCTCATCATAAAAATCAATAATTAATTATTCACAAATAATATTACATAATCACAATATTAACAACCAGTGCGGTTCCTAAGAAAGAGGGGCTTTCAATAAGAATTTCTCCTTCTTGCGCCTTGATTAGGTGACCAAACCTCTCCTTAGACAGAACTTTCTAGGCATTGCCAATAATGTTATCCAATAATATTATTTAGATAATATGAATTATTGCTCCGATAATGGAAAATACTGTGTCCTGTGACACAATTATTGAAACAACAATAATATAAAATATCAACGTAGCAATTATTGAATCAATAAAATAAAATATTGAACGAAGAATTACTTTGTAACAATTATTGAGTAATGCCTTCTTACGAAAAAATTTATCATGCTTCATGAATAGTACTCGTGAATAGTAACTTCGTGAATAGTAACTCATGAATAGTAACTTCGTGAATAGTAACTCGTGAATAGTAACTCATGAATAGTAACTCATGAATAGTAATTAAAAAAAAATTGAATACTTTTATTTCATAAAATTCGGGGTCTTACATCTAACAACAGAAAATTGGACAGATTTTTGAGTAGGATTTTATACCTTCTTTGATCAATTGATGAATCAAGGCTAATGATTTGTGATGTGTATTAGTGGGGCTTTGTTTAGGAGTTTATAAACTAAGAAATTTCGGAGCTATGAGCTTGAGAGAGTTTAGGTTGAGAGTTGGGCAAAATTTTGTGAACAAATGAATTATTTCTCTCTCCAATCTATATATACTTCACGTATACAATGTATTTGGTTGCTTAAATGGCTGATTGCTGGCATTATTGAGCATGTTGGGTTGTTGGATTTGGTCACCAACTTCCCCTATAGTCAAAAACTATATTTAGCTTCAATTATTCAAGAGGGCAAAAAGGTCTTTTGGCTTGACAATTTAATGGCATTATGGGTAATTGACAAATCCTTAGGGTTTGACCCTTAGGGTTTAACCCTAAAGTTTAGTACATAGAATTTGTAGGATTTAGCAATTAGGGTTTGCACAAAATAAAAAAATAATAATATTAGTTTCTAATTTTTTTATAAAAATTTTTTAGGGTTTCTTAATCGTGTTTACTTTTTTAATTACATTATACATAAACATTATGATTTTAATGTCTACTAATTAGCATTTAGCTTGCAATTAACGATTAGGGTTACCAATTTAGTATATTAGATTTACTAATTATGAAATTAGGGTTTCTAGAAATTAAAATTTCTAAATATTAATTAGGGTTTCTCTAATTAACATTAACTTCTACAATATGTAACATAATTCATTTAACACAATTACATAATGCTTTCTAACTCATAATTGAGTTTCAAATTAGGGTTTCTAAATTTAGTAATTAGGGTTCTCAATTAATTAGGGTTTCTAATTAATTAGGTTTTCTAAGCATAATTATGGTTTTACCTAATTACTTTAAATTATGTAATACATGACATAATTGATCCACCATTATCAATACGTACATACAACACACATATTTATAGCATCGAAAAATCAAAATATAATATTATTATATTATTATTCTTATCCCTTAATCTATATCCAAAATTAGGGTTTTTATTAAAATAATACTTGGATCTTTCATGCTACCTTAAAAACTGCTTCACACATTATCCTTACACACATAACATACATACTTATAACAACGAAATATAATTAATATTATATTATTATCCTCTTTCCTTATTCTAAATCCAAATTAGGGTTTGGATTCTATATCCGATTTATTATTCATATTTAACATTATTAATTAAGTTAAAATAATTAACTTAATTAGACTAGCATAAATTCATATAATAAAATACATAATTATTATAATAACTCTAAAAATCATTTCATATATTATTTAAATAATATATAATTATAATTTCATGGAAAATAATTAATAAAATATTTCTACTATAAAATTAATTATTATAAGAATATACTTTATAATAATCAATAATTCTAAAATAAAATTATTTGTAAACATTCATGTAATAAATATATTTTTATTTATTACATAATTACATACACACATTATCTTGTACAAATCCTCATCCTTAAAATAAAAAAAAAAATATACGCAAAATTTCTGATTTAATTATATAGAAAATATCGGGTTGTTACAACTCACGTCGCTATCTCTTTGTCAGTTACAAGTTGTGTCATACATCTCTCAATCAATTAGCCACGATTCTCTCCTCAATCAAAGTCCTTATCTCCTCAACTTCTCCAAGAGTGCTATAAAGTTAGGGTTCCTATTTGGGAATTGTAGAAACAAGTGGGGAGTGTTATCAATTCTTCAAGCTTTTCTTCATTCTCCATCATATAATATGTGCAACCTCTATCAAACACAAATGGACCTAAGTGAGCACGGTCTATTGCATCGTCTTCTTCATCCTCTTCGGGCAGTCAAGAGGCTGACATTGTGGATCACGACAAATTCCTTAATTAGGAAGCTCAATAAGAGTACTACCGCATTGTGGTGAAAACGTTCGTCAAGGAGCGAGGATTCAAGCAGGCGGGGCAGGATGGCCAGTTGTGCGCCATGATTCGAGAAAGAGGTTGGGGTGGACTGACGGCTACTCCAATACCCATTCCTATGAGCGTAGTCCGTGAATTCTATGCCAATGCCAATGTCACTATGAGCGGAACATCTCTGGTTCGTGGTATCGAGGTAGATTACAATCCCCGTGCCATCCGATTAATTTTCAAAATTACGAATGCACCATCAGTGGGGGCTGTTAATTGGGTAACTGGCGCTCATTTGGAGACCGACATGGATTATTACAGAGTTATGTGTGCCGGGTAAGAAATGGACATATAAAGTTGGCAAGACACATCCGCGTATATTCCCAGCTTCAGCCCTAAATTGCTATGCAAAAGCTTGGAACTTGTTTATATGTGCCAAGCTCATGCCTTCCGCCCATCAGCACGAAATAACAGCGGAGCGGGCATGACTTCTTTGGGGCATAATCACCGAAAAGTACATCGACATTGGTCATCTCATTCACGAGAATATGTTGCGCTATCTACGGGGAGTAACGATTGGGAGCATTCCACACGCATCCATGGTTGCCATGCTTTATGCTAATCAGGGATGCAAATGGGACAATGAGCAGATGCAATACCTAAGCCAGGACATTACTCATGCCACGATCGAAAAATTCGAGGACTGGGCAGGTGGTGTACCACACCCACGCGGACTAGGATTCATCCTTCAGCCCATTTTTCCAGAACCACAACAACAACCCCCGCAAACAGACGAGGCGGGCCCGTCCACGCACAGACGTGCCTCCAATGGCGATCGCCAGCTCCGAAAGTTGGAGCGCAAGGACGATGCCATGTACGATAATTTTGGCACATTTGCAACGGGACTCACAAGGGCTTTAGCCGAAGCATTTGCGCAACAAGGAACAACACAAAAATGGCCTCAGTTTAGAACCGCTACACCATATCCACCACCGGATTCACCACCCGAGGAGGGTGGCACCACCGATAATTAGGGGAGTTTTCGTACCCTTTACCTTCATTCAATTGGGACATTGAATATTTTAAGTTTGGGGGTATTGGGTATTAGTGTTTTTAGTTTTGCATATAGTTTTGCATGATTCATATAGTTTTGCATGAATAGTTTAATTTTTATTTGCATGTTTAGATTACATTTTAGCATATAGTTTCATGTTATAATTGCATACCTCACAGTTCCTACCGTATAGAAAAATTTTGTCTAGCCAATGATGAGAGTGAAGTTTTTTTTAATGATTTCTTAATATTTTGGATAACATGAGCTGAGATGTAATGTTTTATACAATGAAATTCATAATGCTGTTTAAATGCTTTCGGTTCGCACAAATGTGTTCACAAGCACTTGTAGGTATACGAAGTACGTTGTGCCTTGCTCAATAAAAAATGTAGTGTTAAAAAGAGAAATATGTGAAAAGTGACGTTTTGATTGTATAAAACATTGATTTTAAGCTTTGGGAAAACATGGGTATCTGTGTATAAAAAAAAGAAAGAAAAGTAGAAATAACATGGCTAGTCTTATTTCGGGGCCCTAGCTACTTGAGTAAGTACGCCCGAGGGGATTGTCTCTACACCTAACGCCCTAAGGTCTTTCATGGTCTGGGAGTCATTGGTTGAAAGCTCGCTAAGGGGTAGCAGTGTGCCTAATGGAGTAAGACATTGCACAGTCATGAATAAAAGAAAGAAAAAGAAAAGAAAAGAAAAATAGAAATAAACACTGCGAGAAAGTGCGAAATTCGCCCTCGTGAGTAGAATAAAGCAGTTAAGCCCATTGTTGAACCTTAGTTTATTTTAAGATGTTGGAATAGTCAGAGTCGCATATATATACATAAGTCTTGATTTAAGCTATAATTTTTCTGCTCTGAGCAAGATATCATGAGCATTCTACACCGAAATCAAGTATTGGGCGAACACAGCACACACACACAGCATCTGTATAGCATTTTTTGAATTATATGAGTATATAACATTATGCCTGCAGTTTGGTTTGAATCTGTATTCTCGAATTTAGAAAAAATTCGCTGAGGCAAATTTGACTGAATTTTTATGATGGTTGGGACAATGTGAGAATTAGTTGCATAGTAAAATAGTTGCATTTTATTGATCATTAGTATGCATTGCTTGAGGGCAAGCAATGGTTCAAGTTTGGGGGTATTCGATAAGTAGGATTTACACCTACTTATGGAGTACCAATTCATGCAAACTATGCCCATCTCAAGTACATTTTAGTAGGTTTTAGCTGCATTTCATGATAATTTGCATTTCACATACTTAAAACTCCTTTTGGTGAATAAGTGCAGGAATCGGCCTATTTTGGTGGTATTATTGAGCACAAGGCGAATGGATGCTTGAGACGAGGAAAAAGATGGGATATGCATGGCATGAAGGTGCAATGGAGCAAGGAGATAGAGCATGACTGATCAAGTAGCAGCAGCAATAGAAAAACAGGAATCAGGATCTGCAGAGATTGCAAAGTCAGCATGGCCATGCAGCAGAATAGCTCTGAGAATGCTTGCTACGCGTGATTACCCACCAGGATCTTGGAGCCTCATCGCAAGTTCTTGCGCTACATGAGAAGGACAAGCCTAGGGAGCACGCTACCCATGTAGACCGACCAAACATATAAAACTCTACCGCAAGTCTCGGTAGCGAGAATATTAAGTTTGGAGGAGCGTCTTGGCCCCTACGAGGCCTGAAAAGTCACTGACTTGTTTTATTTTATTTCCAATTTTTAAAGGTTGTAATTGATTTAAATCGATTCCTGACTGGTGTCAGGGGTTTCAATTGACATTTTATTAGTTTTCCACGTATCGTTACTTGGTAATTAGGGTTTACTCTCTGGGAGAGATTCCAACGTAGAAAGAGGCCACAACTCTACTTTCTACTTCTTCTTGGGATTTTCTACCAGAGTGGATTATTTATTATTAGTTTTTGCTGGAATCTTATGAGGATTTGAATATTGATGTGTATTCAGCAATTGGGTGTGATAGTTTCACTCTTTCATCTTTCAATTGTCGTTTATTGATCATGTTTAGATTTGATCCCATAATGGCTTTTGGTTCAGTCATGAACTAAACTCCATTATGGGATTCTAACGGATTTTAATATGTAGTTTGATTGCATGCTTAAATGCTGGGTTGTTTTACATATCATATGGGATGTCTGTCATGATTGTTTTTCATACGTGAATGCTTGATCACCATTCGTTTCAGTATTTGTATGGAATTGACAATGAACATGCAAATATGGACTGTAATCATGATGGTATACGTATATAGGGCTGTGTTATATGGCTTTTGTATTTCGTGAACCAGATAGTCATATATTGTTTCACCGTATAAGTTAGAATAAGGTCTTGAACTTAAAATCAATATAATTGCAATTTCACATAGACATATAGTGATTTTGGTTATATTGATGATTACATAGAGTCTATCATCTGTGGATGCTGTGTAAGTAGGTCTTAGTGCATTAAAAAATGGCTAATACTCTTTTAGTGCTCTTGGCTACTTTCCTATGATATGTGAACAAGTCATGCATGATAGTGGCGATTGAATGAAGTATTAAATGAAGTTAGGATCCCATTAGTTCCAATATCATTTATTCTCTCGTTATTATTGCTTTAGTTGTTATTTGCAATTCGAGAAGAAACCAAGTTTAATCATTACTTTGAGCATATAAATATAGTGAATTAATTAATGAATAGTAGTTTAAGTTAAACAACTTTCTATGTGGGATCAAATAGTAGTTTAATCATTAGTTTGAGCATATAAATATAGCTCTTTTTTTTAAGACTAAAAAAGAGGCAACAGTCACGTCCGAGGTGTGCGTGGACGACAGCAATTTAGCACATAGGAAGGCATACCATATTTTCCGTGCATCGATCGAGGTCTTTCTTTGTGAAACACAAGGCTCCCTTCCGACCCTTTATCCATGTTGTAACTGGTTTGGTCATGTTCTTGATAACCTCCTCAAAGTCGGGGTCGAAATCCCTCAAATGGGCGTACTGACACTTTTGAGGCACCCTCAATTGATAATATGTATTGATTCATTAAACACTGAACGGAACCATTCGACCCCGCACAAAGGCATTGAACGGTGCCTTGTCCTCGGCGTTCGCATAGAATTCCTTGACCACATTCACAGCGGCGGGCTTGGGCTCCTCCGTTAACTTAACCCACCCATGCTGATAAATTTGTTACATCATCTCACCGTCGTGGGCATCGGGGGCTAACCCTCGCTCCGGTGTAAGAGCCTTGGTGACCATTGAATTTTCGGCAGTCGAATATGCGGGATGATGGAGTTGGCCTTGAACTCTCTCCCCTTTGGCGTTTCGGTGTAGGTTGCGAAGCCATTGATTGTTGTAGACACAATAATTCCACCCAAACTTGGTTTACACAAACTGTCGAATACGTGGGCGTGCCAAGATTTCTTCCCCCCAAACTAGGTGATTTCTATAGCAATTCTGGAGAGAGAAGATGAAGATGAAGTGGAATTGTGCTCTAAAATCCCCCCAATATCGTGCTGAATTCTTGTCCTTGTGTAGAAGGAGTGGAGTGGTGATTATGGGGATTGAGTGATAGGGTTTATATAGAGATGTTGTGGGGGAGAGGAATGGGAGTAATTGATGGAGGAAGTGGGTTTATGTGTAGTAATGGGGTGAGAGGGTGGAGTAATCGTGGATTCGTGGGTAGAAGGAATGGGTTAGGAGTTGTCGTGGTATTGTAATGGAGGCTGGGTAAATTAGGTGAGGAAGAAGGAGAGAGAAGTAGGCGTGTAGTGGGGAAATAGAAGGGCAGAGTGGGTAACTGCCTAATATGTCTGCCCAGAATCAAGGACCCCTGCCCCAGCGGGGGGTGCAAGGCTAAAATAGCCCGCCCCGGCGGGCTAGTCCCCTGACTTCATCCATGTGGCTTTGAATTGTTCAGTTCAGAATTAGCCCTTTTTGCTTCTTCTCTTGCTTGTTGTTGCTGGTACTCACTTTTGAAACTTCCTGCAACCATAAAACATGCAAGATATTAGATTAGTGATCACTTGGAGTATGATTGAGAGATTCAACAAAACTTTTACTCTATAGTACCTATCGAATAACTTAATAAAAAATATAGTCTAACAATTATGAATGAAAATACGAAAAATAAACGAAAGATTGGGTTGCCTCCCAATTAGCGCTTGATTTTAAGTCATTCAGCCTGACTACTTCCTGTTTCACTGTGTATCAGCGAGGGTAATGTTGACGACATCCCAGTTTGAATCGCCACCCCAGTAATGCTTTATCCGTTGACCATTGACTTTGAACGTCTCTAATGGATTACGATTGTAGAGTTCGATGGCGCATTGTGGGAAAACGGTTTTGATAGCGAATGGTCTCGACCATCTCGACTTAAGCTTGCCTGGGAACAACCTCAATCGTGAGTTGAACAACAGTACTGATTTCCCCGGCTCAAACGTTCGGTGCATGATCTTCTTGTCGTGCCATTTCTTGACTTTTTCCTTGTATAATTTAGCGTTCTCGTATGCATGAAGTCGAAATTCGTCGAGCACATTTAGTTGGAGTAGCCTCTTTTCTCCCACAGCAGCTTGATCAAAGTTTAATTTCTGAATTTCCTAGTAGGCCTTGTGTTGTAGCTCCACAAGTAGGTGACATGCTTTCCTGTATAGTAATTGGTATGGTGACATACCAATCGAAGTTTTATACGCCATCCGGTAAGGCCGTAGTGCATCATCCAACCGGAGAGACCAATCCTTTCGATTCGGATTCACTACTTTTTCCAGAATTCTCTTCACCTCCTTGTTTGAAACCTCTGCTTTCCCACTTGTTTGGGGATGATATGCAGTAGTGACTTTGTGGTTGACTCCATACTTTGCCAAGAGAGTTGTAAACGATTTGTTGTAGAAGTGGCTACCTTCATCACTTATAATGGCTCTCGGCGTGCTGAACCTCATAAAAATGTTTTTCTGCAAGAATTTGAGAACCACCTTGGCATCGTTAGTTGGTAGTGCTACAACTTCAACCCACTTTGACATATAGTCCACTGCAAACAGAATGTACTGATTGGAAAATGATGAGGGAAATGGCTCCATGAAATCAATGCCCCGTACATCAAAAATTTCAACTTCTAAAATTGTTTGTAGGGGCATCTCATTCCTTTGCGATATGTTACCCTTTGACATCTATCACATGTTTTCACAAATTGATGGGCGTCTTTGAACAATGCGGGCCAATAAAACCCGGCTTGAAGCACTTTTGTCGTCGTACGCTCATTCCCATAATGTCCCCCATATGCTGATGAGTGGCATTCCTGCAGTATGTTGTGCACTTCACTGTAGGGGATACACCTTCTAATCATCTTGTCGGCACACTGTTTGAATAAATAAGGCTCATCCCACATATACCACTTGACGTCATGAAGAAACTTCTTTTTCTGTTGTCGTTTAAGATCAAGGGGAAGCATGTTGCTCACTAGATAATTCACGAAATCCGCATACCATGGAAATTCTGCATTTAACCCAAATAGTTGCTCATCTGGGAATGACTCGTTGATTGCACATCTATCTTCTTCCTTTTTATCCGAATTTTCCAGCCTCGATAAATGGTCGGCAACTTGATTCTCCGTACCCTTCCTATCTTTTATTTCCAAATCGAATTCTTGAAGAAGGAGAATCCATCGGATAAGGCGTGGTTTATCATCTTTTTTTGCAATTAGATACCGAATAGCCGAATGATCCGTGTAGACTATCACCTTAGTCCCGATCAAGTATGCTCGGAACTTGTCAAACGCATACACCACTGCAAGAAATTACTTTTCCGTAGTTGTATAGTTCATTTGAGTCTCCGTGAGCGTTTTGCTTTCATAATATATGGCGTGAAATACCTTCTCTCGCCGTTGTCCCAAAACAGCCCCAACCGCGTAGTTGCTGGCATCACACATAAGCTCGAACGACATATTCCAATCCGGTGCAACGATCACGGGGGCTGTAGTTAACTTCTTCTTCAACAACTCGAAATCCGACTTATATTCCTCATCAAAAAGAAACTCAGAGTCCTTCTCTAAAAGACTGCACATAAGTTTTACCACTTTAGAGAAGTCCTTTATGAATCGTCTGTAGAACCCAGCATGTCCCAGAAAACTTCTAATTCCCTTCACTGAGTTTGGTGGAGGCAGTTTCTCGATTGTTTCCAACTTAGCCTTGTCGACCTCCAGTCCGTGAGCCGATACCTTGTGTCCCAAAATTATGCCCTCCTCAACCATGAAGTGGCATTTTTCCCAGTTAAGTACAAGGTTTGTATCTTCGCAGCATTGTAACACCATTACCAAATTCCCTAGGCAAGTATCAAAATTGTCTCCATAGACAGAAAATTCATCCATGAAGACTTCCACATTTGTCTCCACCATGTCTGAGAAAATGGCCATCATACACCGTTGAAAGGTAGCAGGTGCATTACATAGACCAAAAGACATTCTCCTGAATGCGAATGTGCCGTAAGGGCACGTAAATGTAGTCTTCTCTTGATCCTCAGGAGCGATGGCGATCTGGTTTTAGCCCGAGTATCCATCCAATAAACAGTAGTAATCATGTCCCGCAAATCTGTCCAGCATTTGATCGATAAAGGGTAGCGGAAAATGATCTTTTCGGGTTGCCTTATTCAACTTCATATAATCGATGCACACCCTCCAACCTGTCACTGTTCTAGTCCGGAATTAACTAATTATCCTCATTCTGTACCACGATCATTTCCCCCTTTTTCGGTACACAATGAACCGGACTAACCCACTTACTGTCGGAAATCGGGTAGATGATATCGGCATCCAACAATTTCAGAATTTCCTTCTTTACCACTTCCTTCATAATTGGGTTAAGTCGTCGTTGTTGCTACACCGTCAGTTTTGCATCATCTTCCATCAGAATCTTATGCATGCAAAACGAAGGGTTGGTTCCCTTAATATCCGCGATCGTCCACCCTATTGCTGCTTTATGTTCCCTAAGCACCCTCAGCAACTTTTCTTCCTGTAAATCGTTAAGTGCGGCAGAAATAATCACAGGTAAAGAATTTGAATTGCCTAAATACGCATACCTGAGATGTGTAGGGAGTGGCTTGAGTTCTACATTTGGTGGCTCCTCCAATGATGGTTTCAATTTTTTCGTGGCTATCTCCTCCGTGTGTAGTAGTTCAAATGGTGCTCTAAATCTGCTAACTCGTGGCAATGAATCTAACATCTGTAAGTAGTCCACAAATTCTGGGTCATCGAACTCTTCATCCCCCCAATAATGTTGTCTTTAAAAGATCGTTAACCATACTCTTTCCCATGTCTTCGTTGACTATTTGATCAATGATTTCCATCCGAAAACGCTCTTCTTCATCCGTGGGAAATTTAATGGCTTTGAAAACGTTAAACTTAACTTCTTGATCTTGAACCCTCATCGTTAGTTCACCTTTTTGTACGTCGATAAGTGTCCTACCCGTTGCCAAGAAAGGTCTCCCTAGTATTCTCACCCTATTTTTCTTCAACCACCTTGTTGGCATTACTCTTATCATCCGAGATAGCTGAATTTTTTGTATCTTTCCCATCTAACTGTTTTCCACTCCTCAAGGTGACTGCTTGACACTGTTCATGATTTCTCTTTGGATTTCTTTCGGTGTCACTCGGTAGGGTCTCTTGTGGTCTGTTGTTCAATGCTAAAGCAATTTGTCCCATCTGGTTTTCTAAATTCTTAATGGTCATTTCTTGTGATTTCATTACCATTTCTTGTGATTTCATTGCCATTGCTTGATTCTTCATAGCTACCTCATTACTCGTTATATACTTTGATATCAATTCCTCTAAATCTGATTTCCTCTCTTGACGTTGAACTGGTTGTTGTTGATTCTGAAACCCTGGGGGATACGATGGTCGTGGAGCTTGTTGATTCTGATTATTATTCCACGACTGATTCAGATTATTCCTATTCCCTTGATTATATGCATTCTGATATGTATTCTGAGGAATTGTGTTGTAGCTACTCATGAATTGTACCGACTCTTGGTTGATTGTGCATTGATCCGTCAAATTTTCCCCTGTGCATAACTCACAAATAATTGCAACTGACTGCATCTGTCCCCCTGACCACACGTCGAACTTCTTAGAGAGTGCTGAAATCTGTGCCATTATTGCTGGTCACTCCATCTACCTCTAACACTCCAACGACCGTAGGTTATGTCATTCTTGACGTGGGCAACTAATAATTATTAGCAGCCATCGTCTCTATCAACTGGTATGCCCCCTCATAAGTCTTAGCCATAAACGCTCCCCCCGATGCTGCATCAAAACTCGTTCTGTGATTCCCATGTAGTCCGTTGTAAAATGTATTCATCTGCAACCACTTGGGCAATTCGTGATGTGGGCATTTTCTGAGAAATTCTTTGTATCTGTCCCACGCCTCATACAGTGACTCCCCATGTTGCTGATCAAACATGGTAATCTTGTTCCTCATCTTTGCAGTTTTCGCTAGCGGGAAGAATTTTGATAAGAATTTCTGAGCCAGGTCCTCCCATGTAGTTATCGAACCCGCTTGTAGAGAGTGCAACCAACTCTTCGCCTTGTCCCGTAGAGTGAATGGGAATAAGCAAAGTCTAACTGCCTCATCCGACACCCCATTATACTTGAAAGTGTCGCAGATTTCCAGAAAACTAATTAAATACTCGTTAGGATAGTCATTTGCCATTCCCCCAAACTGCACTGAATTCTGCATCATTTGAATTGTCCCAATCTTGATTTTGAAACTATTCGCAGCTATTGCAGGCCTGGTGATACTCGACTGCAGCTCAGTGACCTTAGGTGTTGCAAATCCCTCAACGCTTTCTGGTCTTCGGCAGCCATTGCTTCTTCCTTATCAAAGTTTTTGAATTCGTCCCTAGTTTCCTTGATCCACTTACTTAACCTCTGAAACCTTCTCTCAATGTCATCCGCAAAAGGAAGAAAGTCTGGATTTTTGGATCGAGTTTGCATAAACCAATGTCAAAAACCTGAAATAAGAAGAACAAAACAAAACAAAAAGTGTTTATGTAAAACTGGACAAATTAAAAAAATGTTTAAGTAAAACTAGACTAATTAAACTAATATTGCAAAAATAATAAAATCTATACTAGAGTCCCCGGCAACGGCGCCAAAAACTTTTGGGTAAAATCTATATACGCACAGCACGGAAGTATACGTGGTCAACAAGTAATATAGTAATGAATAGAGTATCATTCCCTCAGAGACTTAGCAAGAATTTAAACCTCGCAATTACCAATTTCCTATTAATCCTAATTTTATCAAACTATCAATTTCAATGATGAAGATTATAAAAACTAAATTATTACTAACTTATTATATCACAAAACAAATGCAAATATCAAAACTGAATTTCAAACAATTAATGGAGATTTAGACCTATGATTTCACCCTAAGTTTCACTCTGACTTTTACACTTCTATTCCAATTCAAATTACTATCCCAATCTATTAATCAAGAACACGAATGTAGCACTAGCCACCTCTCGATGCACTAATACCGTATTAACTTAAATCCCCAATTTAGATAGAAACAAGTTAAACACCTTAATTAACTAACTCACTATATCTCTACGTGAATTACAATTTAAGAAGGTTTAAGATTAAGTTCTTTATCCGATTACATGCGATGTCAAGCATATCTCTACCCTAACATTCATCAAGATTTTGCTATTCACAAAATTCAAGAACACATGCTATATTAACTAAGTCTAGACTGTATTTCATCTCTCGAATTCATACAAGTCCACAACGAATCGTTGATCAGACAATTCACAATTTCACGCTCAAATTAATATAGATAAACTGGGAAATAGTTTATTGAACTGGAAATCAAAGCTACAAAATCATTGTTTCACTTAAGGATCCATCATAAGTCTAAAAAGCGAATTAGTTCATAACGAATGAAATAAAAACTGAATAATTCAAAGGAAACATCCTTCCAATTACAAATATAAAACTAAGATGAAGAATAATGTGAAACCACCCTTCACGTAGCCTTAATCTGCACCCGTCATGAAATTCCTTTCAAAGTAATACTCCACAACTTGCAATCAATTTGTGGAAATAATCTCTGTAATATGCTTCGCGTGATCCTTGATTTGTTGTTTTTAGTGCAATATATATATCCCCCCATGTTCTGGCCGAAGTCCCTTGCTTATTAGAGTCCAAGTACTATTCTAATGCCCCAAGTTACATCCCAGTTGAGTTCGACAAGCAACAGAATGCTCGATTTAGCTACCCCATACTTCCGCCGGGTACACCTATCTAAAAAGGGTTCACTTCAAATGGGTGTCCACTGTTAAAGAAATTTTGCTATTTCATGAATTTTTCAAAACTTACTCCAAAAGACCTCCTTTCTTCACCACTTCCCTCCATGACCACCCTACACATAAAAGAACATGAAACGAATGAAAACGAACACAAAAAAAAGAAAGTGACAACGAATTTAAGCTTGAAATGAACATCGATTCGTGGATATGAAATCCACTTATCAATTGCCCCGTAGTGCATTGATGGACAGTTTTTGGTATGATCATGGCCATGGGTTCTCTTCGGCCAAGGGTGCAAAGATGAATTATTTTATGGCATGATCATGACCGTTGATGAAAACACAATTATCCTTGGCCCGTACTGAATGGATAATTCGTGGTCGTGATACTAAAGAATATCTTTAGCCCGTAGTGCAGGGATGATTCAATGATATGGATTATTTATTAAGTTGAGTCTCAGCGATAAAATTGATGATAAACTTTTTAAATCATAGAAGATAATAGATATCATGCTCTGCATGACTCTTCTAATGGATTGTGTATTCTGCTGCAGTTGTTAATCTAAAACTTGTTGTCTATTATATTCTATCAGTTGTTATATTGTTGAAGGCTAAGGATAATTTATTCTGCATTATCTTAGTCATAATATTTCTTACTAGGCGAGTTGAGCTCACCCTTTACTTTCATTGTTCTCTTCAGGAAATGAGAATATATCTGGAACTAGTCGGGGAACAGAGTGACGGTCCAGATATTTGCATTAGTAGTCCTCACTATTTTGTGAAATAGTGTGAAAATAAATGTAATAATATTGAATTTGAGTTTGGATATTGTCTAGAAGATAATATTCGTGTTAAAACTCTCAGCTTATATTTTGTCGTACTTTACACGACAGTTGTATAATGAAGTTGTATTTGAATTTTGTACCATGTATTTGGCGACTCAGAATGGGTGATGTATACCTATTTTGGGGGCGTCACAAGTTATAATTTTATTCGAAAATCAAAAGCTATAAGGCTTGTTTGGCTAGTTAATTAAAATAGCTCATTAAATCTTACACCTTGTTTGGTAAAACACAATTAGAATAAAGACTTGATATGCATTAAGCCTTGTTTGGCAAAACTAAATTAATCTCCTTTAATTTATTTAATAACTCCTTTATAATAAAGTTATTTGTCACACTTCTATTTAATTAAATTTTAATAATCAATTTAATTGATTCTAATAATAATTTATTAAATTACTTTAACACATAAATCAATACCACATAATTATAATTTCTTTTATAATTATAACTTTATTTAATCGACTAACACATCATTTTAATTACGAATAAGATTATAATAATTCATTTAATTATTATAAACTCTCTAACTTAACAATTAAATTAAATTAGAATATTATCTCATAACAATTAATTTTCTTAACTCCTTAATTATTTACTTAACAAATAATTAACTAAATCAAATCAAATCAAATTGAACAATTATTTATTCACAATAAACATATCCATTAAATACTTATATAATTCAATAAATATTTAATATTATAATTTAAATTTTGGAATGTTACACCAAGTCTTAACATGCTTAAGATTTGGTTTCCTCCCCGTCCATAACTTCATATAGGGTCTTGGGGACGGATTTTGTAGGTACCTTGTTAAGTAGGTATCTGTGGGATTCTAGGGCATATCCCGGTAAGAAACCGGATGGTCGAGAAAAGCTCATCATGGATCGAACCATGTCCAACAATGTTCGATTTCTCCTTTCAGATACACCATTCATCTGTGGCGTCCCTGGTGGAGTCCATCGTGAGAGTATACCATTTTCTTTGAGAAACTCACCACTTAAGTATTCTCCTCCTCGATCAGATCGAAGAATCTTAATACTCTTACCAGTTTGCTTCTCTACTTCACTTCTGAACTCTTTGAACTTTTCAAATGATTCAGATTTGTATTTTATTAAATACACATATCCAAATCTTGAGTGATCATTAGTGAATGTAATAAAATAAGAATACCCTCCTCGTGCAGTCATTGTCATAGGTCCACATACATCTGTGTGTACCAACGCTAACAACTCTGTAACTCTTTCTCATTTTCCACTAAAAGGAGATTTAGTCATTTTACCCATGAGACAAGATTCACAAGTTGGATATGATTCATAATCTGATAGCTCTAGGAGCCCATCTTTATGCAACTTGGATAATCATGTTTCATTAACATGACCGAGTCTACAGTGCCACATTAAGGTATAATTAACATCATCTCTTTTCATTTTCTTAGTTTGTTCAATTTGAAGTATATTTTCATGCAAGTCAAGTATATAAAGTCCATTTCGCAAATTACCAACACCATATAAAACATTATCATTATAAATAGAACAATTGTTGTTCTTTATTATAATGTTAAAACCATCCATATCCAATACAGAGATAGAAATAATGTTTCTTATGATATTTGGAACAAAATGACAATTATTTAAATTAATGAACTTGCCCATAGGCAGTGCTAAACAATAAGTCCCTATAGCTAATGCAACAGCCTTTGCTGTATTTCCAACTCGTAGGACGACCTCATCCTTACTCAGCTTTCTACTTCTGACTTGTCCCTGCATAATATTACATATGTGAGAACCACAGCCGGTATCCAATACCCAAGTAGAAGATTGACTTTCAGAAAAATTATTTTCAATCATAAACAAACCTTGATTAGGATTCAAAGCTTCTCCAAGCTTCTTCTGCTTTTGTTCTGCAATATAATCCTTTTAGTTCCTCTTCCAGTGACCCAGCTTTTTGCAATGGAAACAAATTCCTTTGCTAGCTGGATCAGGTTTCTTTTGATCCTTCACTTTCTCCTTTCCCTTAGCCTTCTTGGATTTCTTCTTTTCAGAAGATACCTTGGATCATCCACCAGTAAGACATGGTTCTTCTTGGATGGGAAGTGACCTTCAGCAGTTTTCAACATGTTAAGTAATTCAGGCAAGCTAACATCTAACTTATTCATGTGAAAATTGACAACAAATTGTGAGAAGGTGTCCGGGAGTGACTGCAAGACTAAATCTTGACTCCACTCCCCATCCATGACAATCCCAAGTTGTCCAAGAAATTCAATCAGATTGATCATCTTTAAGACATGAGTCTCAACGGTAGTACCCTCTGTCATCCGAGATCGGAAGAGCTCCTTAGATATTTCATATCTAGCAGTCCTACTTTGCTCACCATACAACTCTTGAAGGTGTAGTAGCATAGTAGGAGCATCCATGGTTTCATGTTGACGCTGAAGCTCGTTACTCATGGATACGAGCATGATGCATTGAGCCACATATGCATCATCTTGCCACTGTTTAAAAGTAGCAATCTCTTCCTCAGAGGCTGTCTCTGCAACTTTTGCAGGTACGTGCGAATTTAGGACATAAAAAATCTTTTTAACAGTGAGAACAACTCTCAGATTCCTTAACCAGTCCGTGTAATTCGGTCCGGTCAGTTTGTTAGCATCATGTATGCTACGCAGTGAAATTAGTGAATGTGACATTTTCAAAATTCTACATATAAAAAGATAATATTTTAGCAAACATTCATTTAATTAATTACCAAAATAAATTAGCTCTTATTTTATATTGGTATCTCCCACTATTTTCTTCAAACTATATTACCCTCATTTATATAGTTCGGCAAAATCTAATTAAAGTTTTTGCTAGTGAGAATAAGGATCCCATTTCAAATATATATAGCCTTGTGGTGACACAACAAACTATATATAAATAAATAGGTAGATAACTGCTTGTCATTTACATCATATGTAACTCCTTATGTTTTACCTCTTAGATTATTTTGATCAAGTGGTGGCACATTCGAATCAAAATTATCTAAGTTAAGTCCAACCTAGCACTTCTATATATTCAAAAAAGAAAAATATTGTCTTTGTGGTGACACAACAAAACAATATTGTTCAATTTTTTTATAAGTATCAAATGTGAAAAATTAACATCTTAAATATTTAATACTTGCCTTGTGGTGACACAACAAACTCATATTAAATATTTAATACTCTATTAATTTTATCATGTTAGAAGGCTCGATATTCTAAATATCTTTGAACGCTTAAGACTTAATATATAAAAACTTTGAGGGATTTGTTATTATTTGTCTCATCTTGTTTAGCGCGCATGCAAATATATATATAAAATACGCGTCATATTATTAAACATGTGAAACATGTTTGCATAATATATAATATATATAATACTATCATGCACATATAGAATATTATTCTACCCGGATTGATTATGGACTTTTATTCTAGTTTGGTTCACTAGAGCCACCAAGTGAACAAAAAGGTCAAACCTTAGAGTGCAAGAATAAATATTTAAATATAATTATTACATTTAAACCGGGGCTCCATTACAAACGGGTCTTCGAGCACTCCTTTCTCCTCGATCTCCGGTTCTTTGAAAAAATTATAACTAATCATATTGCATAAACTATTTAATTTAAATAGAAACCTTGATCAGCAGTCAAGGGGAAGTACATAGGAGAGAGATAGAATTTACATCAAGAAGAAAATCAGAAAAGACAAGGAACGCAGACCCCATTTAATAAAACTCATTTATTCAAACATCCAACCAAAATAAATCCAATAACATTAGTCAATAGTCTATAATCAATCCCATTTATTATCATACATACCATCATATGTATCAATAAATAAAAACATTCTATATATATATATGAATATCATTTAATGGGAAATTTTATGTTGCATGAAATCCAATTTCAAAATTAAAATAAATTTTTATTTTAATTATAAAATTATTTGTGATGCCCCCAAAATTAGGTATACATTACCCATCTTGGGTCGTCAGATACATGGTACAAAATTCAAATATAACTTACTAATACAACTGTCGTGTACAAAATGACAAAACATAACTGTGAGTTTGAATACAATTATTGTCTACTAGAGATTATACAAACTCAAAAGGAGTCCTCATTACAATTATTAACAAACTATTTCACATAATAGTGAGGACTACTAATGCTATCTTCTGGACCGTCACTCCGTTCCCCGATGAGTCCCTTTCTATGTTCTCATTTCCTAAAGAAAACAGTGAAAGAAAGGGTGAGCTCAACTAGCCCAGTAAGAAATATTATGACTAAGATAATGCAGAATAAATTATCGTTTGCCTTCAACAGTGTTAAACTGATAAAATATAACAACATCAAGTTTAACTGCAGCGGATCAAGCAATCCATTAAAAGAGTCAAGTAAAGAATAGAATCTACTATCTTTTATGATTTAAAAAAGTTTTTCATCACTGTTATCGCTGGGACTCAGCTTAATAAATAATCCACATCATCAAATCACCCCTGCACTACGGCCAAGGATATTCTTTAGTATCACGACCACAATTATCCATGCACTACGGGCCAAGAATATTTGTGTATTCATTAATGGTCATGATCATGCCAACAACTGTCCATCAATGCACTACGGGCCAATGTGAACTTTTACCACATCATTTGTAATATTACTACCATGATTACAATCAATAATCCTCGGTCATAATCATACCAAGTCCATCTATGCACTACAGGCCACGTATGACTTTCAACAAAATATAAACATGAGGATGATGACAAGGATATAAGAATTCAATAAAACAAGTTCAAGAATTATTTTATCCAGAATTATTAACGTCCCAAATTGTCAACATGATAATCTTTTTTTGTAGAGTGAAATTCAAGAATGATCGTAAGAATATTTCCATGAAAAGATATTTCGATGAAGCGCAAATATCAAGGATATTCTACTAATTTCATGGAGTATAGAAGTCAAAACTTTAACCAACTGAGTATAATAAAGAATGGGATAACAAAAGAAATCACCATGTATGCGGTACTTCGCATAGACAGGTTATTCCAACAAAATAATAATAATGGAACCAGGTTAGGCAAGATTTGCACCGACAGGATGTTCCAACAGAATAATAAAGACGGAACCAGGTCCGGTGTAAAACACATAGACAGGATGTTCCAATAGAATAATAATAAGATGGAACTAGGTCCGGTGTAAAATACACAGACATGATGTTCCAACGAAATAATAATAAAGATGTAACCAGTCCGGCAGATAAGCATGCATGTGATATTCGATAGAATAATAAAGATGTAATAATTGAAGAATGTCACCAAGTATAGGTAACTCACAGATATACAAAAGTTATTCCAACAGAACAATAAAGAAATGGAATAACAGAAGTTCTCTTCTTGAATACAAAAGAATAATATCCCTTACCGTAAAAGAAACCGAATATAAAAGTAGTTAAGTAGCAGAATACTTTTCTTCTATCTCTCTATAGTCTCTCTCTATAGTTTCTCTCTCTAGAGTTCAGTGAATTCGTAAGAAAATAATGAAGGAATGAGCTTCTATTTATAGTAAAATGGAATGCATAGTAACTAATCCATGAACGGTCCAGATTGATTTACTTTAATCTGACGGTCCATATTTAAAGCAAAATCTTTTAAATAAAATATAATATATTCTATTTATAATCTAATAAAACGAATAACTTTATAAAAGATTTTAATATGCAAACTCTATGCAGGCACTATGCAAACACTATGCATAATAAAATATAATATATTCTAATTATTATCTAATAAAATGTATAGTTTTATAAAAGTATTCTATTTTATATAAAAAGTTTTTACTATGCAAAAACACTATGCAGACACTTATGAAACACTATGCATAATAGAATATAATATATTCTATTTATAGAATAACTTTATAAAAGTATTCTATTTTATACAAAAAGAATTTCTGTATTATTACATTAATAATACCAAAAAAAGTGAGTGACTTATCACATAAGCATCAATAATCAATACCGCAAGTACTACTATGCAACCACCCAGACATCAGCATTTTTTAACACCGGTGTTTCAACAGCTTAACGGTAAAACTTCCGCCGTTATTTTCATAAAGTTTTTTTGTCGTTTTCTCAATCCGACAATAATTTCGTTGTGGGGTCCACCAATGATTGTGTCGTTGTACTAATATTCCCTGTTAAAACGAATATTCCCCGACCAATCGAACATTATATAACAACTTGCGTACATTGCAAAATTTATAAATATTACCCACAACTATTATATCAATTTCACTCCATAATATTCAAAATTAATATTTATAGAAAATTCATCTTTATTCAAAAAGTTGGGATTTTACAATCTCCCCTTCTTATGAAATTTCGCCCTCGAAATTTGGGTACGTACCTGGTATGTCGAAGAGGTAAGGATACCTTGATTTCATTTCAGATTCTAACTCCCAAGTCATTTTCTCAACATCGTGGTTTCTCCACAAAACTTTGACTTGAGGTATAACCTTGGTGCGTAGAATATGTTCTTTCTTATCCAAGATTTGAACAGGAACCTCTTCATATGTCAAATCTTTCGCTATTTCGTCCGGTTCTAACTCAATAATGTGGTTCGGGTCTTACACATATTTATGTAACATGGATATGTGAAAAACGTTATGAACACGAGACATACTTGGCGGTAAAGCGAGTCTATAGGCCACAGTTCCTACTCGATCAAGGATTAAAAATGGGCCGATGAATCGAGGATTGAGCTTTCCTCTCTTTCTAAATCTCATAACTCCTTTCCATGGAGCAACACGCAACAACACATGATCTCCTATATCGAATTCCACGTCCTTTCGATGAAGATCAGCATAACTCTTTTGTCAATTTTGTGAGGTTTTTATACGTTGCCGGATCGTTTGAATCTTTTTCGTAGTCATACGTACCAACTCTGATCCCAACAACGTTGCTTCACCCACCTCATCCCAGCATACTAGAGAACGACACTTCCTTCCATACAATGCTTCGAATGGAGCCATGCCAATACTTGCTTGATAACTGTTGTTGCAGGAAAACTCCACCAATGGTAAGAACTTGTCCCAACTTTCCTTGAAATCAAGGACACAGAGTCTTAATAGATCTTCAAGAGTTTGAATAGTCCTCTCCGACTGTCCGTCCGTCTGAGGATGATATGCCGAGCTAAATCATAAATCTGTGCCCATAGCTTTTTGCAAACTAACCCAAAATCGCGAAGTGAATCTTGGGTCTCGATCAGAAACTATGGATACTGGCATACCATGCAATCTTACAACCTCGTTTATATACATACGAGCAAGACGTTCAAGTGTATAAGTTTCTTGTATCGGTAAGAAATAAGCAGACTTGGTCAATCTATCAACAATGACCCAAATCGCATCTATTCCTTGATAAACTTTGGGAAGACCAGTAACGAAATCCATGGTAATGTGCTCCCACTTCTATTCTAGAATTTCAAGTGGTTGCAATGGACCTTTTGGAACTTGATGCTCCGCCTTGACTCGTTGACACGTTAGACACCTTGAGATAAACAGCACTATCTCTCTCTTCAGATTGCCCCACCAAAATGTATGTCGAAGATCATGATACATTTTGGCACTCCCAGGATGGATTGCAAACGGTGTGTTGTTTGCCTCCATCATGATTTTATACTTTAAATCAGGGTCGTTAGGAACACAAAGTTTGTAGTTGATTCGAAGTATTCCTTCTTCATCGATTCTTGCTTCCGGCATCGCACCTTCTTGCACTTTCTTCCTCATACGCATCAGCTCCGGATCTGTAATTTGAGCAGCTTTAATTTTATCAATTAAAGTCAGTTCTACTTGTATATTTGCCATCATCACGTGGGTCCATGGAGTCTTTATCTCTATCTCCATCCTTTGCAAGTCATACAAAATGGGCCTTTGCATTGACAATATTGCACTCGTACCCGCATATGATCTTACTCAATGCGTCAGCTATAACGTTCGCTTTTCCAGGATGGTATTGGATAGTATGATCATAATCTTTCAACAGCTCAAGCCAACGTCGTTGTCGCATGTTGAGTTCCTTTTGAGTGAAGAAATATTTGAGGCTTTTATGATCCGCAAAGATCTCAACTTTCTCCCCATACAAGTAATGCCTCCAAATCTTTAGTGCGAAGACAACAGCTGCCAACTCTAGATCATGAGTAGGATAATTCCTCTCATATTCTTTGAGTTGTCATGAGGCATAGGCTATAACTTTCCCATGTTATATGAGAACACATCCTAACCCTTTGCCCGAAGCATCACTATAGATGACAAATCCCTCTGAATCAGATGGTATTGTCAGAACAGGTGCTGAAATGAGTCTCCTCTTGAGTTCTTGAAAACTCTTCTCACATTCCTCGCTCCAACCAAAATTTGTATCTTTTCGAGTCAGTTGAGTTAGTGGAGTAGCGATTCGAGAAAACCCTTCTATGAATCTCCGATAATAACCAGCTAAGCTGAGAAAGCTACGTACTACGGTCACTGATTTAGGTTGCTCCCAGCTTTGAATAGCTTCAATCTTTGCTGGGTCAACAGATATTCCATGACTTGATACCACGTGCCCAAGGAATGCTACTTCCTCAAGTCAGAACTCGCATTTCTTCAACTTGGCATAAAGCTTATATTCACAAAGCTTTTGGAGTATCAGCCTCAAGTGTTGCTCATGATCTTCATGGGTTTTGGAATATATGAGGATGTCATCAATAAAGATGACCACAAAGTGATCCAAATATTCCTTGAATACTCGGTTCATCATATCCATGAAGGCAGCAGGAGCATTAGTCAATCCAAAGGACATGACTAGGAATTCATAATGCCCTGCATTAGAGTTCTCGAAGCCGCCTTTGGAATGTCATCGGTTCTAATCTTCAATTGGTGATATTCGGAACGAAGATCAATCTTTGAAAAGAATTTGGCTCCTTACAACTGGTCAAACGGGTCATCAATATGTGGCAATGGGTACCTATTTTTGATGGTGATATGATTCAACTCCCGATAATCAAATACAAAGTCGCATACTCCCATCTTTCTTCTTCACAAATAGAATAGGAGCACCCCAAGGAGAAGTACTTGGACGAATAAAGCCAATGTCTAACAATTCCTGCAGTTAAGTTTTTAACTCCTAAAGTTCAATAGGAGCCATTCGATATGGGGATTTAGAAATGGGTTTTGTACCGGGTTCAAGGTCGATAAAAATTTAATTTCACGCCGGGGTAGGCCAGAAGTTCTTCGAGAATACGTCAGAAATTCATTAACAATAGAAATATTATTCAAAACCGACGTATTTTTGTTTAGATCCGCGATATGAGCTAAGAAAGCTTGACATCCGTTTTTCAATAAACGAATAGCTTTATGGCTTGAGATGACAGTGATTGATTTTAATGGTTTGGTTGCTTGAATTCGCATAATAGGTCTATTAGGAATATGAAAGCTAACAACCTTACGAAAACAATCAATTTTTGCATGATGAGTAGTTAACCAATCAATCCCTAGAATTACATCAAATGCAAGTATGTTTAATGCAATAAGATTGACAGGTAATGTGTGGGTACCAACTTGAACCAAACAAGACTTATAAATCATGGATGTAATGAATGTTTCTCCCAACGGAGTTTCCACAGATAAGTCAAAGTCTAATTTCTTCGGAGTCAAATTTAATCGTTGAGCGCAAGTAGGAGAAATAAAAGAATGGGTAGAACCGTGTTATCAAATAAAGTGTAGACTTCATAGAGTTTATGATAAGCTTACCCATGATGACCTCATTCGGGTTCCTTGCTTTCACGGGAGGTCACAACAAACGCTCTCCTTACACCTACCGGCTTGACTTTTCTCGGGATGACCTTTGGTGCCTCCATCCTAGTTGAATTTGTCTTTGGTGAACGACAAAATCGGGCTAAGTGACCTTCTCTTCCACAATTATAACATGCCTTGGACGACATCGCATAATTTGACCGATGTGTCCCTCCCTCCGTATTTGAAGCATATGATAGGTGGTCTTTCTCCTTCCTTAACAACGGTGTGTTCAGCGCGTCTTTCCATCATTGTTGAATCTCCTCTTCTTGAAATGTCCATTCTTATTGTTTTGGCACCGATTACCACCAAGTGGTTACCATTTCGCCCGCTGATTCCTCCACGCTTGTTGTCACCACTTCGATGATCGCTTCTCACCGGTATTATCATTTTGTCGGTTTACTCGCTTCTTTGGTTGCGTTGACTCGTTATCGCGCTCCACTAACTGAGCCCTATTTACAACATCTGAATACAAACATAGTTTATGAGAAATAAGATGTTGACGTATCTCCGGCTTCAAACCTCTTAAAAATATTCGCCCCATTCTCTCTTCATTATCCACCAAGTGGGACGCAAACCGGGATAACTCCGTAAATTTTGCCTCGTAATGCGACACGGTCATATTGTTTTGCTCCAATTTGATAAATCCACCTCCTTCATGTGACGAATACTTTCGGGAAAGTATTTGTCGTTGAAAAGCTCTTGGAACTTCTCACAAGACATCTTCAGTACGGCAAGTTGAGTACGTTTTACCGATTCCCACCAGTAATCTGCCTCTTCGCGCAACATAAAGGCGGCGAAGGGAACCTTTTGCTCCTTGGAGCATCCCAAGACATCAAATATCTTGGTGATCTGCTTTATCCATGCTTCCGCCATAAGTGGTTTTGGCTCTCCCTTAAACTCCGGTGGTCCGAGCTCCTTGAACTGTTTAGCGATGACCGCCCGAGAGTTTCCAGTGTTTCCACCTATATTTTGGACAGGAGCCGCTCTCGCCTGTTGTTGCATGAATTGCATAAAGCCTCTAAACAATCCATCATTCATCATTTGGTCAGTGTTGTTGTTTGCATGAGGATTGTCGCCTTCCTGATGCACATTCTCCTGATTATTGATATGTGGAGACTCAACGGTCTCTTGTACTCCATTGCTATTCTCAACATTTTCGGATGTCATTTTCAGATACTGCCACAAAAAAAAGGTTAATTGACATGTAACATAATATCTCTAAACTCTGACCAACCATTTTAAATACAAAATAAATTTAAGTAGGTCATACTAGCGAAGGAATTCCCTGCCTCTCTCCCTCCTAGTTCTAGTCTCACATCTTAGCCGTGGATCATATCCCTAAGCTTTGATATTAACCGTGACGCCCCAAAATTAGGTATACATCACCCATCTTGGGTCGCCGATATATGGTACAAAAAAATTCAAATACAACTTACTAATACAACTATCGTGTACAAAACGACAAAACATAACTGTGAGTTTGAATACAATTATTGTCTACTAGAGATTATACAAACTCAAAAGGAGTCCTCATTACAATTATTAACACACTATTTCACAGAATAGTGAGGACTACTAATGTTATCCTCTGGACTGTCACTCCATTCCCCGACTAGTCCCTGCTATGTTCTCATTTCCTGAAGAAAACAGTGAAAGAAAGGGTGAGCTCAACTAGCCCAGTAAGAAATATTATGACTAAGATAATGCAGAATAAATTATCGTTAGCCTTCAACAGTGTTAAACTGATAAAATATAACAACATCAAGTTTAACTGCAGCGGATTAAGCAATCCATTAAAAGAGTCAAGTAGAGAATATAATCTACTATCTTTTATGATTTAAAAAGGTTTTTCATCACTGTTATCGCTGGGACTCAGCTTAATAAATAATCCACATCATCGAATCATCCCTGCACTACGGCCAAGGATATTCTTTAGTATCACGACCACAATTATCCATGCACTACGGGTCAGTAATATTTGTGTATTCATTAATGGTCATGATCATGCCAACAACTGTCCATCAATGCACTATGGGCCAATGAGAACTTTTACCACATCATTTGTAACATTACGATCATGATTACACCGAATAATCCCTAGTCATAATCATACCAAGTCCATCTATTCACTACAGGCCACAGATGACTTTCAATAAAATATAAACATGAGGATGATGACAAAGATATAAGAATTCAATAAAACAAGTTCAAGAATTATTTTATCCAGGAATTATTAACGTCCAAATTGTCAACATGATACTGTTTTGTAGAGTAAAATTCAAGAATGATCAGAAGAATATTTCCATGAAAAGATACTGGATGAAGCGCAAATATCAAGGATATTCTACTAATTCATGGAGTATAGAAGTCAAAACTTTAATCAACTAAGTATAATAAAGAATTGAATAACAAAAGAAATCACCATGCATGCGCGATTGCAGATAGACAGAAAGTTATTCCAATGTAAATAATAATAACGGAACCAGTCGAAAAAGATTTGCACCGATAGGATGTTCCAACAGTAATAATAAAGACAGAACCGTGTCCGGTAAAACACACGCATGTGATGTTCCAATGTAATAATAATAAGATTTTAACCAAGTCCGTAAAAACACACGCATGTGATGTTCCAACGAAATAATAATAAAGATGTAACCAGTCCCAAGTATATAGCATGTATGTGATATTCCGATGTAATAATAAAGATGTAATAATAGAAGAATGTCACCAAGTATAGGGTAGCCTCACGTATACAAAGTTATTCCAACAGTAACAATAAAGAAATGGAATAATGTAGTTCTCTTCTTGAATACAAAAGAATAATATCCCTTATCAGAAAGAAACTAAATATAAAAGTAGTTAAGTAGCGTATATACTTTTCTTCTCTCTCTATAGTCTCTCTATAGTTTCTCTCTCTAGAGTTCAAAGTGATTCATAAGAAAATAATGAAGGAATGAGCTTCATTTATAGGAAAATGGAATGCATAGTAACTAATCCATGAACGGTCCAGATTGATTTACTTTAATCTGACTATTCCATATTTAAAGCAAAATCTTTTAAATAAAATATAATATATTCTATTTATAATCTAATAAAACGAATAACTTTATAAAAGATTTTACTATGCAAACACTATGCATACACTATGCAAATACTATGCATAATAAAATATAATATATTCTAATTATTGTCTAATAAAATGTATAGCTTTATAAAAGTATTCTGCTTTTATATAAAAAGTTTTACTATACAAAACACTATGCAGACACTATTATACAACACTATGCATAATAGAATATAATATATTCTATTTATAGAATAACTTTATAAAAGTATTACATTTTATATAAAAAGATTTTCTCGTATTATTATATTAATAATACCAACAAAAGTGAGTGACTTATCACGTAAGCATCAATAATCAATACCGCAAGTATTACTACTACGCAACCACGCCAGACATCAGACTTTTTTAACACCGTGTTTCAACAGCTTAACGGTAAAACTTCCGCCGTTATTTTCATAAAGTATTTTTGTCGTTTTCAATCGACAATAATTCCGCTAGGGGTCCACCAATGATTTTGCCGTTGTACTAATATTCCCTGTTAAAACGAATATTCCCCACCAATCGAATATTATATAACAACTTGCGTGATTTTGCAAAATTTATAAATATTACCCACAACTATTATATCAATTTCACTCCATAATATTCAAAATTAATATTTATAGAAAATTCATCTTTATTCAAAAAGTTGGAGTTTTACATTATTATTTTATATAAAAGCAATTTACGAAATACCATACCGCTGGAATAAATGTATAAGTTATCATATATATATATATATATATATATATATATATATATATATCTAATTCCATGTATCCATACTGTTAGTATGAATTAGACTTGGCAAATCGGTCCCATTACCACCAAAAACCTGACTTTAATGCATTTTTCCAAATTATCAAAATTCAGGGCCTTTTTGGCCCGAATTCGCTTTTTAACCCTACCACCAAGTGACCCATGAACCTTTTTTTTATATAAATAAAATGTTACTACTTGTGGGTTGTGAGGCTTGAACACAAGACTTATAAGTAAATAAATAAGAATTCAAACCATCTGAGCTACAACAACTATTTATTTTTAATGCAATCTTCAATATATTTTAACTATAATTGAAAACTATAATTAAGATATGTAGTTAATGTAGGTAATTAATTAATAATACTAATTTATAATACTATTAAAATTTTAATTAATAATACTAATTTATAATACTAATTGATTGAGATATGTGGACATTCTAACCACAATCATATATAGCAATAGATATTCGCTCAAATACTTTGTTTCTAAAACATGTCTTGTTTTGCACGGGTTATCAAGCTTGCATCAAACAAAAATATAGAAATTTTAAAAAAATTGAATTGGAGTAGACAAATATTTTATTAGTTGTTTTATTTGATTTTTTGACTAATGCTTTTTGGTTGTTAATTCAACCTACATATATCGAGCAGATTCAAATTTTTATTAGGCAAATAATCAAATAAAACAACTAATAAAATAATAACTCATTATATAACAACCCAAAAAACATAATAAATTTTTTTACTAAATAAATACAAACCATTTGATTCATCCTTACTCAACCGTGATTTCTCTGTTTAAAAGAATAAAATCGGTCAAATACTAGTCATTCTGCTGAGGCAATAAAGAGGAGGAAAAGAAGAAGAGTAGATCTAGGGTTTTTAATCAACTAGAGGTTGTATTTATAGTCATGGTGGAACAGGTATGTGGGATGATCCAACGGTTATTTTAATTTTAATTAATTAATAATATTATTAATATTTCTAGTGTAACAAATAGTTTGCAAAAAAAATAAATAAATAAATTAAAGGAAGAAGCACTTGGTATGGCTTGGTACGGGTAGAATCGGGTCGGCCGGCCACGCCATGAGCCACGGCTTTATAATTTCAAATTCACCAAAACTCGAGCCTTTTAACCCTGCCCACGCAAGTCTTTACGGCCAAGCCACTCAACCCAATTCATCCGCTTTATCGTGTCTAGTATGAATAATATATATATTGATATAGATAACAAATAAGCATATATCCTGAAGCAAGTAAGCTTTCATATGAAACCATGTTACTTTTTAATCCTGCTTAGGAAACCGTACGTGAATTAGTACCTTTAAAAAAAAAAAAAATTATTTTTTGAATTTTTTTTTATATAAATAAAATAATAATTTTATACAACAAATTATGCACAACAAATTATTCAAAATACATACCCATATATATATATATAATCAAAATAATTAATAATTCACATAAAGTTTTGCTTTGATACCACTGTAAGGTTTTGTGAAAATCAAAGTAGCAATCAAATTGCAAAAATAGCAGAAGCAAAATAAAATCAAATTTTAAAATTTTTCAGAAACCAATTACCCAGATCATCCTTTATGCATATTATTCATTAAAACGAAGAACAAAAAGTTGTGCAATCATACCCTTGTAGATACGAGCTTCCACATGTACGAGTTCAACTCCTACTTCTCCGCGATCTCCTTAAAACATTGGGTAGATTCTTTTCTTTGACTCCTCTTATAAAGATATCAGGTAACCCTATTTAATTAAAATAAGGTATTATTTATTTAATTAAACTTTTTTAATTAAATGGGCTCCCTAATCTTATTAGGAATAATTAATTAAACTCTTTTAACTAATTTTCCCTCCTAATCCTATTAGGAATAAATGAGAGTACTTATATTAAATTAATTCCTAAACTCTTATAGAAATTAAAATAATAATAATTATAATAATATTAATATGACTCCTCTTATTAATTTATATTTAATATTTCTAAAATATTAAATAATAAATATTAAGCTATTTAATTTATTCTATCACCATAGATTAAATTAAGTATAGTTAACATATTATTACGATTATGCCATTAACTTCATAAATAATTATTCTTTCTTTTACGGTGTGACCCTTTTGGTTTTTCATATTAAACCGGTTGTGAATAAATCAATTAGAAAAATTCTAATCATATTTAAATAAATAAATTAAACGATTAATTTATTTAAATAAATAATATTTATTCTACAATAGGGATAAACCTCCCTAACGATCAACGACTTTCCAGATAATATAGATTTCAACATTAATCATAAAAGAACCTTTGAGTTAATAGTTACCGTATAATTCAATCCTTCCACCATACAATGTCCCAATTAAAAATAAGACTGTTGGGAGAGTGCATATTTTGATTTGATGTTTAAAGTAAATGCTCATGATTATATGTAAAGTCCTTCAACGAAAATATGTATAAGGGCTTAGTGATAGATCAAATTTGTTAGGTTGATCTAAGCTTTTAATGTTTATCATTCTATAAACGAATGTATAGATGAAGAGATCAAAGATGTTAGGTTGATCTATATCTTGAAATGTAATAGATAGGCATCAACAAGATCGCAGTCTATCGAGCTGATCAGAAGATTACAAAAGCCAAGGAAGAATCGTAGAACATTGAATATCGTAGTATGTCTGCCTTGAAGGGGCCTCTCCAGGAATCGTAGAGTGGTCCAGACGTTTGTCGAAGCTAACTTAGAGATCGTAGTGTGCTCTCAAAAACGTGAAGTCTGCAAGACAAGCAAGTGAAGATCGTAGTGTGCAAGTCTTTGAGAGAAATCGTAGTGTTCTCATCAGACTAAGCACCAAGGTGACAAGACACCACGATCTGGATCGTAGAGTATCATCTGCCTTGTGTCAGAAGCATCGAGCCCTACCTTTTGTTTGGAGAAAAATTCTAACAAATGTGGAACGGGTTTTAAACGTTGAAGTCCTCACCAGTCCCAACGGCACAAAAGATATCCTTAGTATACAACAAAAGAAACGTATTCAAGAAGCTAAGGAAAGGACCGTAGGACAGAGGAAAATACCTTTTCAGGTTTTAGGTAGGAAAGCAGTCTGTTGTTTTAGTGGGTCAGAATGCAATTCAGAAGGTGTGCAGAAAAGTCTCCATCAAAGTTCAGAAATGTCAAATGCATTTAATGTTTCAACGAATGGGTTCAACGGATAGATTTCAAGGATCACATATATGCAAATCATATGCATTGAACAAAAATGATGAAGAACACTCAACGCTTAACTATACGATCTGAGAAAAATAGAAAGCTTGCTCAGCTACTCAGTTCTTTTGAACAAGTGCTTAACGGCAACTGAGTAGCATCCATCAAGAACTCAACAACCACCAATCAACTGAAGTAAGAGCTCCAAGTTAGAAGAAATTAATGAGTTTTAAGTGAACTGTGAAGAACCAAGTCTGCTGGACTTGAAGAGTTCAAGAGTGAACTGAGAAGTGCCTAGACTGCTGGTCTAGAAGGAATATGTGAGATTCAGAAAGTGTAAAAGACATCCTTAGTGGATTTCCTACTTAAGGAGTAGAAGAGTGGACTAGGAGCTTTAAGTGCTCTGAACCACTTAAAACTGTCGTGTCTCTTATATTCTTGCTATAACTGTTATAACTGTCTCACTCTCATCAACTCACTATATCTAAAGGGAGATTAAAACAAATCTTAATTCCGCTGTGTTTTAATCATTATCAAAACTAACAAAGTAAAACGATTTTTTATTAAATATCTATTCAACCCCCCCCCCCCCCTTCTAGATAACTATTGTGCCTCTGGGAACTAACAATTGGTATTAGAGCAGGTTCAATTATATAGCCTACAAAGCTTAAGTAGATCCAATGGCACACTTACCAAGCGAATCAAGGACTGGAGGAGGCAGCAAGCCACCTATGTGCAACAAAGATAAATTCTTCAACTGGAAAGTTCGGATGCAAGCATACATGGACTCAATAGATGAAGATCTATTTGAAACTGTTCAGAATGGGCCCTACGTTCCTACAAAGCTTGCACCAACTACAGACGATCCAAACAGAACACAGATCAAGGTCAAAGGAGAATGGACTGACAACGAGAAGAGAGTTATTCAACTCGACAAAAAGGCCAAGAACATTTTGTTTCAATCCTTAGAAGACGATATGTTCGAAAATGTGGTCAACAACAAAATAGCAAAAGAGGTTTGGGAAGCACTATTTTATCATGCATAAAGGAACTGAAGAAGTCAGAGAAAACAAACAATCTCTCATGACACAACAATATGAAATGTTTTCACATGTTCAAGGAAAAAACGTCACTGCCACCTACGTGAGATTCAACGTTCTGATCAACTCTCTACGAGCCTATGGAAAGATCTATCCAAATAAAGATCTAATCATAAAGTTCATGAGAGCCTTACAAAGCAGGTGGGATGCTAAAACCACTACTATTAGAGAGTCAAAGAATCTCCATGAGATGACTGTTCAATAGTTATATGGCAACCTGAGCTGACTCAACGAGCAGAAACTCTATCAGAATGAAGAAAGAAGGATAAAGGTGTTGCTCTCAAAGCAACTGAAAGTACCTCCAAGGTCAACACTGAAATTTACTCTGACTATGATGAAGATGATGATGAGGACTTTGCAATGCTGGTGAAAAGACTCAGAACGTTCATGCGTCAAGGCAAAACCAGCAAGCCAAAGAAAGTCAGCAACTACCGCAGCCAGGAGCAGATTGATAATCTATGCTACAATTGCAAGAAGCCTTGCCATTTCATTGCCAACTACAACAAACCTCTCAGAGAAGAACTAAAAAAGAAATCACATCCAAAGAAGAAATACAAAGGCAACAAAAGGCCTCAGAAGAGAGACAAAGGCCTTGTAGCTGGAGGATCTTGGAGTGACTTAGACAATGACTCAACCCCTGAATCTGGAGATGATAAAGATCCTCAAATGGCAAATCTTTGCCTAATGGCCAAGAATACAAAAGACAAACAGAACTCTAATATACATAAAGTAAGTATAGATGAGATATTTGACTTCAACTCTCCTGATGTAGACATTGATGATTTAAGAACTGTACTGCATGGCACAACATCAGATCTGCATCAATACATGAAATGGTTTTCTGTCTAAGGACTTCACTTCTTCAAAAGGAGAAAGAGAAAGTTTAAGAAGAACTGGAAATATCCCTTCTAAGTACTGACTCTCTCTCCAAGTTTGAAGCTGAGAATAAGCACTTAAAATAAACCAATGAGTTCAATGCACAAAGACAGTCAAGTCTAACCTCTAAAATTGAGGAACTAGAAAAGATAATCTCTACATGGAATAAATCATCTTCATCCATGGACTCCATGATTTGTAGCCAGAGAAGTGTCTCTGACAGAATAGGTTTAGGCTTTGGGGAATCTAAGTCAAAGCCATGTGTGGAAAAGGTAATGGAAACTAGCATCAGTAATGCTTCAAGTTTTAGTAGAGGCATTATATTTATGAAATCCTCACAAAATGATGAGCCAGTCAAACCTTGCTCTACTGATTCAATCCATATTCCAAGGAGTAAGGGATCTCATGCTGGCATGGGGTTCAGAAAAGAGAAGAGTAACCCAACCACTACTCACCAACCTCGAAGGATCGTAGAGTCGAGTAAGACCAACTCTACGAACCAACTGAGAAGGTACAGTAGAGGTAAGGTACACTCCTCATAAATCATGAAGCACAAGGACACATGAAAGAAGGAAAATCAGCCTAACAGAAGGATAATTAAAGATCCACAAAAGTCCAAATGAAGGAAGAATTCTCTCACACACACAAGCATCCATCATATTAGATGTTTTGTGTGCTATAAAGTTGGTCACAAGGCTGCAAAGTGCTATTATAATTCCATGCATGTGAGATCCAAAATCAAGCGGATTTGGGTCCCCAAGGGTACTAAAAAAGTAGGACCCATGCAAGTATGGGTACCAAAATGAAGGTTTATTGTTACCACAAGAAAAGAGCTCCATGATCACAACCTGGTATCTGGACAGTGGGTGCTCAAGGCACATGACTAGGAACAAAGCCCTTTTTTCTAACTATATAGAGAAGGAAGGTCCCTCAGTCATCTTTGGAGGCAACGGCTCAGGCAAGACAAGAGGATATGGCTCAGCTGGAAATTGTGCAGTGTCCTTCAGTAAAGTGGCCTATGTGGAGGGACTAAAACATAATCTTCTAAGCATTAGCCAACTCTGGGACAAGGGTCATCAAGTAACATTCCTCAACAATCAATGTCAAGTCAGAGACCTGAAGACATCTGCTGTAAAGTTAACCGGAACAAGAGAAGGAAATGTCTACACAGTAAATCGTGGACAAATAAGATCAGACGAGACAATATGCTTTATGGCTAAAGCATCTGAAGAAATAAGCTGGTTATGGCATCGAAGACTGTCTCATCTCAACTTTAAGAGCTTGTCCAAAATTGCCTCAAAAGATCTAGTTGCAGGCTTACCTAAGTTCAGCTTCGTTAAAGAAAAGTCGTGCAATGCCTGTCAGCTTGGATAGAAGACCAAAAGCTCATTTAAGAGCAAAACTGCCAACTCAATTGACAAGCCCCTGCAGTTGCTCTACATGGATCTATTTGGGCCAATTCCAACGACAAGCCTTGGAGGGAAGAGATACTCACTGGTCATAGTCGACGACTACACCAGATTCACATGGGTGTTCTTTCTAACCACAAAGGATGAAACAAGCTCCCAACTGATCAAGATGTTCAGGCTGGTGATGAACGAGAAAGGAGAGAAAATCAAGGCTATAAGGAGTGATCATGGCAGAGAATTCGACTTCTCAAAAATGGACCAGTTCTGCACAGACAATGGCATCAGTCACAACTTCTTAGCTCCACAAACTCCTCAAGAAAAAGGAGTAGCTGAGAGAAAGAACAAGACATTGATAGAGGCTGGAAGAACTCTATTAACAACAGCCCATCTGCCTGAATACTTTTGGGCAGAAGCTGTCAACACTGCATGCTACACTCAGAACAGATCACTCATACACTCTACGATTAAGAAGACTCCCTATGAACTGTGAAAAGGAAGAAAGCCAAGTGTCAACTACTTTCATGTATTCGGCTGTGCATGCTACATTCTCAACAATGAAAAGAAGTACTTGACAAAGTTTCAACCCAAGTAAAATGAAGGAATCTTTCTTGGATATGCCACAGACAGTAAGGCCTACAGAGTGCTCAACAAGAAGACACTGAGTGTTGAAGTATCGATTCACATCATCTTTGATGAGACAGACTTAGACAAAAAAGTGCTTCAAGACACTACGACCGACAGTTCAGACACTACGAACGAGGTCGTCGAGCTCAACACTACGATCGTAGTGCCAAATAGTGAAATCATTGAGCAAGGAAATGAGATCGTATAGAGGCCTATGCAAGACAACGAACCTCCACACCAAAAAGAAGAAATAGATCTTGAAGACCTAAGACAAGAATGCATCAGGACAGATGTCCTAACAGGAAACAGATGGGCAAGAGATCACACTCAAGATTTAATTATTAGAGATCCGAGTGCAAGAGTCAAAACAAGAGCTGCCACTCAAAATAAATGTTTTTATCTAAGCTTCCTGTCATAAATGGAACCTAAGAAGATAGAGGATACTATGGAAGACTCCAGCTGGATAGAAGCCATGTAGGAAGAACTTAACCAATTTGAAAGAAGCAAAGTATGGAGATTGGTACCAAGACCAAAGAATCATCCTATCATTAGAACTAAGTGGGTCTTCAGAAATAAGATGGATGAAGATGGAGTAATAACCAGGAATAAGGCAAGACTAGTGGCAAAGGTCTACTCTCAGGAAGAAGGCATTGACTACGATGAGACATTTACACATGTTGCCAAACTAGAAGCCATCATAATATTCCTTGCCTTTACTGCTCACATGAAATTCAAGGTCTTTCAGATGGATGTCAAAAGTGCATTCCTGAATGGTGAACTTTAAGAAGAAGTCTACGTAGAGCAACCTCCAGGTTTTATCAATTCATCGCTGTCAAATTTTATTTATAGATTAGATAAATGCTTATATGGTCTTAAACAAGCACCTAGAGCATGGTATGAAACACCGACTAACTTTCTTATTGAAAATGGGTTCACTAGAAGTAGAGTAGATACCACGTTATTTCTTAGAAAGCATAAAGACAAAGTCTTATTGGTTCAAATATATGTTGATGATATCATTTTTGGTTTTACTGACGAAAAGTTATGCAAGAGATTCTCCAAGCTTATGTAGAGCAAGTTTGAAATGAGCATGATGGGTGAGCTGAACTTCTTCCTTGGACTACAAGTAAAGCAGACTGATGAAGGAATCTTCATAAACCAAGCCAAGTACATTAAAGACTTACTTGAGAAGTATGGTATGGAATCAGCCTCTCCCATGAAAACCCCAATTTCTCCTGCAACCAAGCTTAACAAAGATGAAAAAGGTAAAATTATTGATATAACTCAATACAGAGGTATGATAGGCTCTCTTTTATATCTAACTGCCAGTAGACCAGACATAATGTTTGCAACTTGTATATGTGCTAGATTTTAGGCTAATCCTAAAGAATCACATTTAATTATTGTAAGGAGGATATTCAGGTATCTCAAGGGTACACCTCACTTATGGCTTTGGTATCCCAAGGAGTCCTCATTTGAACTAACATGCTACACAGATGCTGATTTTGCAGGCTGCAAAATAGATAGAAAGAGTACCAATGGCACCTGTCATTTGCTAGGAAACAGACTTGTGTCCTGGTTCAGCAAGAAGTAAAACTCAGTATCTACTTCAACTGCAGAAGTTGGATTCATTGATGCTGGCAGCTACTGTGCTCAGATCATATGGATGAAAAATCAACTAGCAGATTATGGGTTTGAATTCAAATCTATACCTATCCATTGTGATAACACAAGTGCTATAGCAATAACTCATAATCCTGTCATGCATTCTAGGACTAAGCATATAGAAATAAGGTATCATTTCATTAGGGATCATGTGCAAAATGGAACCATATATTTACAATATATCCATACTAAAAATCAACTTGTTGATGTCTTTACAAAGCCTCTAGATGAATCTAGGTTTAACACGTTAATAAGTGAGCTAGGCATGTTTAACTTACAACCATGAAAAATATGCTCTAGTTTGTGCTAACCATACAGATATAAAGGCTATGTTCAAAATCGTAGACATGATCAAAGGAAGTCTATGATCGTAGAGCTAAAGTGACATGAAAGACAACAATCGCAGTGCAGACTCAACGATCGCAGTGCAGATTCAACGATCGCAGTACCCCATCAACAAAACAAAGGAGCATCATGTGATGATAAAGTTCAAAATAAAGAAATCTCTCTGATAAGCGCCTCAGGAACAAACCTAACCCTTGATTCACTCTATGAGGTTGGCCCTTCCCGAGTTACCTTAAACCGAGAAGAATGCCAAGTCAAAAGTTCATCACAAGGACCCGGACACAAACGACGATTGCAGTTCAGACACGACCATTGTTGAGCAGACACGACGATTGTTGAGTAGACATGATAATCGCAGTTCAGACACAACGAACACAGAGCAGACTCTACAATCACAAAGGCTACCTCAACGATCGTAGTCCTCCCTAAGGACACATTAGCTCAGAAGGAGCTAAGGGCAAATCAGTACAATCCTCCTCAGTCAGATTCGTAGAGCCAAACAAAATTTTACACCTGCCCCACTAAGCAAAATGGAGAGAGGGAAGTTACAAGTACAGTTTGAAAACGCCTTTTTGAAATCAGAAGTTTAAAAAGCTTATCTCTCTCTTTCTCTCTATAAGCAGAAACCCTAACTCTTAAGAAAGTACAGACAACAATACTACTTGTAAAGAAATCAATGGCAGCCTCCAACGTCATCTTTGGCTACAGATTCTGTTTCGATGAGTTCAAAACAGCTGAACCCAAATTTCACAAAACTCTATCATTGATAAAGAAGGTTGGTCTTGAAGAAGCCCTGGGTACGAGCACCTGGATGTACCCGAAGCTGATAAAGGAGTTTTACAAGAATGGGGCGTTCAAAAATAACGTCATCACCACGAGGGTCAAGGACGTAGAAATCAAATTCATAACTGAGGATATCAACCTAGCCCTAGGCTTTGTGAAGGGTTCTCGTTCATAGATGGCATTGACTTCCATGAAGGCCTAAAGAAGATGCATCACAAGAAATTCCCCACTGTCAAAGGATACAAGAAAAACAAGTTTCCTCAGAGGTATGCATTTTTGGATGATATTATTGGGAAGTGTATATGCTACAAGAGCTCCAGCCACAATTCTGTAAATGAGGTGCAACTCAAGCTCATAACTGCCATAAGTTGTGGGATACAACTTAACTATGGAGCTCTACTGCTTGAATGGATTGGGAAATGGATCCTTAGCTCGAAGAAGTCAAAGAGCTCTCAAAAGATGCTCTACGGGCGATTCATAAGTATAATCCTATAGTCTGCATTGGGTGAAAAGATTGGGAACGATGAAGGAGAGTCCATCAATCCAAGCAGACGGATGACCCAACAACTATTCGAGAACTAGAAAAGGAATCCAGCAGAGAACGTACGTGTGATATCTGAGTCAAGTGGTAGGACTGTTGATGCAAAAGAATCAGGGATTCTTGGAAACATGTCTATGGTTAAAGAGACTGAAGAAGATGAAGAAGAAATTAATAAGGAAGAACCCTCTGCCCTGGTCAGAAAAAGCAAGGTCAAGAGGAAGCTAAAAGCTCGAATGACAGAAGAACCTCAAGGATCTACCACTAATATACATGTAGAGTCCACTAAAAGCTCGAATGCAGGCTGAGGCAGATGAAGATAGAGCTACCATATCACAGCTGCTGAAGAAGAATAAAATCAGTCACAAGTCCAAGAGTCCATCTATCTCTTCGATCGTAGAGTCTCTACCGATCGTAGAGACCAGAATATACACCTCGAGCAAGGAAGTTGCTGCACCAAATGTTCTGGCTGATCAACAGGACAGAGCTGAAGCTCAAGGAAGTCCTGAGGCTGTGGCTCAGCTTAGAAAACTCAAGACGAAAATTGGTTAAGAAGTACATCATTGTCAATGAAGGAGTACTCAAAGAGGAAGACAAAAAGATGGTTGCTGAAAAGGAACTATCCAAAGAAAGCCAAAAGGACAAATCTCAAGCTGAGGGGGAGATACCTGATGTTCTCACACTAGAAAATGCTTCAGCTAAGGGGGAGCTACTAGTCCTACAGATGGATGATCATGTTGAGGGGGAGCCTTATGATATCCCCATGATTGAAGAAGTTGCTCCTGTAGAAAATGAGAGAGAACCAGAGAAAGAACAAAACAAAGTCAATTCCCAGTTACAGAATCCCAAAATTCTATAACTGATGAGCCAAATATGCCAAACTTCATATTGATCCCAACTCCTCTCATCTCTACGATTACTGACTCTAGCCCCATCGTAGAACCTCATGCTCAAATCGTAGAGCCACCAACTCCAGACACCCAAAAATAGGCCCCTCCATCAGATATTCCTTCTTCATCCACCAATGAATACTTCAACTTTGATCTTGCCCTCTACTCCTTGCAAGATCAATACAAGAGCACACCCACTCCTCCATACATTCCACAACCTAGTGAACTCCTCTCAGATCTGCCCACTAAATCTGAGTTATCCGAAGTGTCAAAGAAAGTGATTAAGGATATAGATGACAGTCTTGAAGCTCACACATAACTCATTCAACTAAGACTGACTAAAATGATCACGGCTGCCAATGCTCTCCCTAGCACCATAAGCTATGAGCTCACAAAGAAGCTCAGGGAGATCAAAAAAGAAATAGCGAAGAGCATAAATGACTGGGATCAGATACACTTTTAAGCAGCTAAAAGACATTGGGATGTTGTTCTCGTCTTACAGACGACTCAAGAGACTCAGAACAAACTTATATCAGAAAGCATCATCAATCTACAAACTGCCGTAAAAGAATTCCAAAAAATTTACGTAAATCAAGGACAACAGACTAAAAATGTTCTAGCCGTCCTCAAACACAAGGAAGCTCGATCTGATGCTCTAATCAAAGAGAATCGAGAAGACATTGCTCAAACCCAAAGCCAACTCAACGAGATCGTCCAAGGAGTGACTCGCCCATCCGAAGACATTCGAACCCTTGATGCTGACATAAAAGGGGAGAATAAAGGGAAAGGAGATCAAGGCAAGGGCAGAGGCAGAGGACAATTCCAAACTCAATCTTCAAGAAGTCCTCCTACAAGGCAGCCTCACATATAGACTCCACGATCCAGCCATCAGACTCAACGATCTGATCAGCAGGAAATTATAATGGCTCAACCAATAAGGAGTCTTGGGCCAACTACTAGCTCACAAAATGTGACCACCACAGGCCTACGAATGCCAATTGGAGATCCTGTATTCATGAATAGGCATGATCATAATTCTAGGCTAAGCCCAAGTGAGCTAGAAGATCTAGCCATGAGAGAAGAAGCTAGCAGGAAAAGAAGAGCTGAGGCATATGCCAATCCTCCACGCAAAAAATCAAAGAAATAAAGATAAGTTAAAATTTAAATTCTTATTGATGTAAAGCTTAATTGAAATATCTATTCTTCAAACATCAATAAATTCATGCTTATTCTCTAGAAATTTCAGCTGCTCACTGAAATATTAAGTCATATTTACTTTCCTGCAAATGCATCTAGAAACTAATAATCATGACAACAAATCTCTTTGGTTATGTCAATATCAAATAGGGGGAGATTTTTGGGAGAGTGCATATTTTGATTTGATGTTTAAAGTAAATGCTTATGATTATATGTAAAGTCCTTCGAGGAAAATATGTACAAGGACTTAGTGATAGATCAAATTTGTTAGATTGATCTAAACTTTTAATGTTTATCATTCTATAAACGAATGTATAGATGAAGAGATCAAAGATGTTAAGTTGATCTATATCTTGAAATGTAATAGATAGGCATCAACAAGATCGCAGTCTATCGAGCTGATCAGAAGATTACAAAAGCCAAGGCAGAACCGTAGAGCATTGAAGATCATAGTATGTCTGCCTTGAAGGGCCTCTCCAGGAATCGTAGAATGGTCTAGATGTTTTCCAAAGCTAACTCAGAGATCGTAGTGTGCTCTCAGAAACGTAGAGTCTGCAAGACAAACAAGTGAAGATCGTAGTGTGCAAGTGTTAGGTTTTGTGAAAATCATAGTAGCAATTAAATTGCAAAAATTAGCGGAAGCAAAATAAAATCAGATTTTAAAATTTTTCACAAACCAATTACCCGGATAATCCTTTATGCGTATTATTAATTAAACGAAGAATAAGAAGTTATGAAATCATACCCTTGTAGAAACGAGCTTCCTCAGGTACGAGTTCACCTCCTACTTCTCCGCGATCTCCTTGAATCTCCGGATAGATTCCTTCCTTTGATCAATGTAAGCCACCCAAGTGTATGGCCTCTCGAGGTGATCCACCAAGGAAGAAGAATTTTCAAGAAGAAGGGTGTATTGGCTCAAACCCTAGTTTTTTCTATCTCTATAGAAAAAGGGGGCGTACTCTCCAACTCTTGGAATTGCGTATATCTGATATCTGATATAAGACTCATCTTATAAAGATATCAGGTAACCATATTTAATTAAAATAAGGTATTATTTATTTAATTAAACTCTTTTAATTAAATGGGCTCCATAATCTTATTAGGGATAATTAATTAAACTCCTTTAACTAATTTTCCTCCTAATCCTATTAGGAATAAATGAGAGTACTTATATTAAAATAATTCCTAAACTCTTTTAGAAATTAAAATAATAATAATTGTAATAATATTAATAAGACTCCTCTTATTAATTTATATTTAATATTTCTAAAATATTAAATAATAAATATTAAGTTATTTAATTTATTCTATCACCATAGATTAAATTAAATATACTTAACATATTATTACAATTATGCCATTAACTTCTTAAATAATTATTCTTTCTTTTATGGTGTGACCCTTTAGGTTCTCCATATTAAACCTAGGTTGTGAATAAATTAATTAGAACAATTCTAATCTTATTTAAATAAATAAATTAAACGATTAATTTATTTAAATAAATAATATTTATTCTACAATAGGGATAAGCCTCCCTAGCGATCAACGACTTTCAAGATAATATAGATTTTAACATTAATCATAAAAGAACCTTTGAGTTAATAGTTACCGTAGACAATTCAATCCTTCCACCATACATGTCCCAATTAAATATAAGACATAGAATTCATCACAAGTCTTATTTTATTTAATTATATGTATTTCGATTCCTAAATGCACAACTCCTAATGAATGCAAATTAGAAACTACTTTCTAATTTTATTCCACCTTGGCCAAGGATTCCTGGGTTGTCATTTATCGAATCACATAGGACATTTCTCTTCTTTTACTAGAAGTGGTAGATTCTTATTGATCATTCATTATCTTCACATATAACTTATTACACCCAAGCATACCCTTTGATATATTCTAAGAGTTTTAAGGAAATAGTCAAAGTATAATTCATTATATATAAGATACTATGATGATCTCAAGTCTAAGGATCATTTGTACTACTATCACTATAGGAATTCCTATTGACAGGCAAGTAAAACTCCATTAGGTATTCCTTAGCGAGTCACGTTCAGTGAACTTATTCTCTAATAAGCACCTACATACTTGCTTTAGTGTCTCCACACAAATGATCATGAGATCAATCATCCTCATCCAATGAGCAAGCAACGTACGTACCAATCTATCCGGATTCACTAATCTCCTTTTTAGTAATCCATTGATTGGGAACATTTTAGTTTTAAGCTATCTAAGAATTTAGATTTCATTAGCATGATCTCATCATGATTCTAAAAGCATTGCTCACTACACCAAAAATGCCCTCTAGTGAAGGATAAATTCTTTACTAAAGGCCCTATATCTCTCACAAGTGATTTATTGCGAAGAAATATTTCCTTCACACGAGTGCTCACATTAGAGCTTCTCGCAATTGGGTATCCTTCGCTAAGTAGTAACTAAATATTTTTTGTGAATGATATATTGTGAATAACTTATTCCTTCACAAATTGTATTTAGTAATGGAATATTGTTATTTAGTGAAAGATTGGTTTCCTTCACAAATAATATTTTAAGAAGGACTATTTGAAATTAGTGAATAACTTGATTCCCTCACAAATAATATATTGTGAAGAACAAATTTATTTAACAAAAGAATATTTTCCTTCACTAATTATAAATTGAGAATCTTTCTTCAAATTAATGAGAGAAATATTCCTTCACAAATTATAAATTTGTAAATAAAAAATTAATTGCTAAATAATCAAAATTAATTGAAAATTATAATTAATTTTAAATCATTGATTTTATATTTATTATTATTATTAATCTCTATAAGAAATATTAAATATATTTTTCAAATAAATATAAATATTGCCATACTTTTTTCAAACTAATTTATAAGCTAATGCATAAAGAGCTAATAAAATTAAAACTTCATATATAAATAGATCATAATACTCGAGTCACAATAAGTACAAAATTTGTTATTGTATCTTGGTCTCCCAAGGACTATAGTACCTACAAAATTTATTAACTAACATAAGAAAATTGAAAGACTAACAATGAACTAGAAAGAATAAAGTGTGACATGTTAGATTCACTTCATCATCATTTTCTTCAAAAAAATCAAGGTTGGGCATGTAAACTTCATGCTGCAAGAGAAACACCAAAATTCAATTTCAATAAGACGAGGAATAAGAAAAGGTGAAACTGGCGAACTTAAATTAAAAAAAGAAAATACAATAAAAATCTCTTTTGGCAACAAATAATAAACCTAAACTAGTACAGAGAACTCACCATGAAACTGGAGTTGGCAGCACAACTACTTTCTCTTGCTGCAATTACATAAAGTAAAAAATATTAAATATGAAAAAATAGGAAGATAGTTAATCAGGTAGTAAAATTGAAGGGGAGGAAAACAAAAGAAATAGGTAATGAGGAAATTCTCTAGATGCTACACCAAAGTTATATTGAGGCTAACAGAGTTATGCATGAAATAGTAGGATAAAGGAGAGAGGCTGATCCACACTACAAAAACATGCTATATTTGTATGAATTTCTAGAACACATAACAATATATAATATATCTTAGTTTACTGAATAATTCAATGAAAATATCATACGAATTCAAAACCTTTTCCATACTGAGTTTGTGAAACAAAATCTAACATATAACAGAAAGATTGGCTAAGCCTACAAAGAAGACATCAAAAATCAGATTGTACATCTGGCCCTCCCATTGCTTTCATCCTCTTAACTGCAACAACTCCACCATCCTTGAGGTGACCACAGTAAACGTGGTTGCTTCCTCCCATTCCTATCAAATTAGAATTAGAGAACTTATTTGTTGCATTTTCTAATTCTGAGTATGAAAAATGTGAAAGTGTTAATTGTATTGTTCCTTTTCTACTTTTAAATAAGAGTGAAGCCTGCTGAATGCATCCTGCGTGAAATGGGAAAAGACTTTAATATCTACAATGATGTGGAGAAGTTTCAATTACATGGTTCAATGGCATAATGCATGGGCTGCAATGATAAAAAATAATGTAATTAAAAAAAACAAGTGACAGAACCATAGAGCAGCTAATTGTTCAAATTATAATGAATCTACACTATCTACATGCCATTTTGAATTACGCCCACCTATTTTTCCAAATCTGTGTAACCATTGAAGGACTTTTTTATTGATTTCATTATTATTTTTTTATCATTAGGGCCAGTTATAATTGCATTCAATTTTTTTTATATAAAATTTACTTAATTTCTGAAATAAATTTCTCTGTTCTTTTTATGAAAATAGAGACATTTCTCTTTCAGCACCTATTTGTGGGATGAAGACTAGGGTATTGCCTAGATTTTGTCAATAGTGATCTTGAGAACCCCAAGTATAGCTAAATGAATAAAATTATATTATGGTATGCATTTTGTATTCATTATTGCCAAAGTAAAATAAATAAGTCAATCTAGTGACAAAGGATACGATATCCAATGCTATAAATAGAAATGGAGTTCAGTCGATATGGAGAAAGAGAAAGAATGGTGGATAGAGTATCAAAGTGTTAATGTTATGGTGACCTAGGTTGGCAACTACTAGTACTACAACTTAACAACTATAAAAAAAGTTCCAATTCAAACTTTTAAAGATGAAAAATGGTACAAAAAAATAAAATATCGGAATTTACCTAAATAAGATTTCTTTGGGGAACCAATATAGAATTTATGTTACGCATCAAGTAGCTCTGCGGCTTATTAGGTTGGAACCACTGTTGTAACTTGTTTCTTTGTCCGACAAGAATAGAGGCCGTTCATTTGGACATTTGTTCCTTTGATAGACATAGAATATAACCGAAGTAATAAACACAAGAGTTGTGAATATAACACATAACAAAAGAATGAACACATTAACTTTGCTGGAAAGTAGTTTTTTTGTAGACTCAGCCGCACTTGTAGATCCTGTTGAGATGTAACAAAAAGTTACCAAATAAGCTTCAGCACCTCTTTATCAAAAAACTGGCAAATGGAATTTACATAATAACATTTCATACATATTAAAGAACTGTACATAAATTTTACTGGCATACAAACATATGCTAATAGGTTCAACTATACTTTGCTAATGGCTTGGTCAGTGAGTTACCAGGTCCATGATAGTCTGGTCAAAATAAAATCAGTTATCTAAAATGACATTTTAGTAAAACTTGCAACTTAGGGGAAAAAATACATATTCAAATAAAATATGCATACTACTCTGCTTGTGTACATGTAACACAAACATATTAAAACAAATTCATACACAATTGAAAATTTTTATATTGGCCAATCTGTCAGAGCTGCTATTGCTAATAGCCAAAGCAAGTAAATCGTACTTTAATACTTAAAAAGGTTTTACTTCACCGATTTGGGTATTGCTTAAATTTTAGATTCTGAAGGTGAAATGAAAACTCGTCAATTATTACATGAGCCTCTTACAACCTTCTAACTCCCTAAAGCTAAATGACAACTCGTCAATTACTATCATCATCTCCACATCCTTCATTATCTCCTCGGGGTCATAAGCAATTGCCTTCAAATTACCATTGTGTTCTCAAAGACAGTTTTTATTTCTTATTTGGAACATTTTGAGGATATTTCTAAAATTTAATTCCAAATGAGCATTTACGGTATTTGTTCCATTCAACTTGGTATGTGTAGTATATATCTATCTATATACACCATCTACATTAACCATTCTTTTAAAATGAGCCCATACAAATGACCTATTTATCTATCTTAGCATTGAGCTTTAGTGACTTAGTTCCGGTAACCTCGGCATTTTTGAGTGTCAGACTGTCAACTGGATTCTCATTAGAACCTAACACTTTTTACTTTTTCGAAATCTTATCTTCATTTGTAATTATAGTATGAGTTGGCTTCTCATTATTCTCATTAGATTCCAATACTTTTTGCTCATGTGATCCTCATTTTCATCTATAATTTTAGAATTTTGTTCTTGATGATTATACACTAATCAATCTACATGAAGCAAAGCTCAATTTATTAAAACTTCCAAATACCAATTTATTATCACTTGCATATATCTACAAACTAAATAATCGAAAGCAAATCTTTGCTACAAAATAGAAACATTATAGAGAACCGAAAATGATTATAGTTGAACAAGAATGAAATGAAATATTAAATTTCCTAAGTTCCCACACTATTTCTTTTTCATTTGAGTGTATATGCAAACGGGTTGTACCAAAAGTCTACAACAACCAAATATCTTGATCTTTTGCGTGAAATTCGAGGAAAACAATGTTTTTTTGGTTTTTAATTTCCCTTTCTAGATTCTCCCTATTGAAATTTATCTATTCTGGGTTGTTTTGATTCTTTAGAAAATTTGAAGTCAAGGCTCATAAATATTTTTGTTTATTGTTAAACACTAATTATCCATTTTTTTTCAGTCATGCTCCCTGCGTAAAGTTTGTCCTTTTTCATTTTTGTATGTGCAAAGTGTTTAATACATATAAACGTACACATACACACACACACACACACACACACATATATATATATATTAGAAAATGAGTCTGAGAGAGAGAACGAACCGAAATGATGAGCCAAAAGAGAAGGGAGCTTGCTGTCTTGCTCCACCAGAAAAAAGTGTCAGCAGAGACTTTGGAGTGTTAAATCTAAAGCATCCAAAAACCAAAATACCTAAAATAGGAGTGAGTAAATTAACTCAAAAATTGCTAAAACATGAAAGGAATTGTCAATAACCAAGAAGGATTTGCAGACCTTTTAAAAGAAATATAATTGATTAAACAAGCATAGTTAAAGAACATGATAAAATGGAAATGGGCACACAATCATACATCTAATAGACTTGACCCACAAACTCTCAAGAGAAACTCTAATACCAAACTTGCAGCACTGTATCAATCAAGTTTAAAACTCAATCATGTAAAAGAAAAATAATTACTGTTTAAATGAACTAATAAATTCAAACACATCATCTCAACTTATCTCAACAAAAACGTGTCCCAGCTATTAAGTAGGAAAATCAAACAACATTCAGGAAGTAAACACGATATAAAATAAACTTAATTCATTAAATCTATAGTTTTCAAACTCTGAAACTAGAAAAAGAAGTGTAGAACTAGCCTCATTTGGGATTAAAAGCAAACGGTTGACAGACACCAGTAGCATCAATTTCAGCATATACCCTTTAGTTTATCTACCACTGCTTCATCAACTGAATACTACAACCACAATACTTTAATTCTAAGACAAATCAATAATCAATTAAAAAGATTGAAGATGGAAAATTAAGCGTTACATTGAGAAGTAGTAATTACTTCGAACTTGGCAAACTGAGCTTGTTTGAGTTTAGTGTTGGGGTTGAAATTGGGTCGTAAAGAAGGGATTGATGCTATTCCAGCTTCTCTCATCTTGTCTTCTCCTTCTTCCATTCTTCCTTCTTCTCTATGGACTATTGGTGCCCTAACCAGGTACCAGCCCTAACCGCACACTTGAACCTAACTAGTTAATTTCTACCAAAACCTAATTTTTAAGGAAAATTAAAAAGGAAGGAAATTTGTACCTTCAATTGGACAATAATAGAAGAGGTTGAAGGAGAAGGAGAGTACCACCACTATGAGGGATGTTGCCATCGATCTGGGTAAAGAGGTCGCGATTTAAAGAGTTCATTAATTTGGTCGCGACCTATGTAATTAAAAGGTAAGGTTTTATTTCCAACGGAAGTAATTATAACGAATTTTTCAGTCGGTATTTGGGCTCGACTGAATTGATAGGACTCATCTGTTACAAAAATAAAACTTAGATAACAATTTTTTTAAAAAACAACTCTTTTATAACTACTATTATAAGTTAAAATTATTATAAATAAATTTAATACTGTAAAAAATTTAATGTATTTATATTATAATTTATATTCACCATAAATAATTCTAAAAAATTATTTAGAACAAAACAACGACCGATTTTATCTCTCACAAAAAAAACTCTGATTAATAATATAGTGTGAGTAATAATTCCTTCACTAATAGATTTTTTTTCCTCGCAACAAAACCTTCTGTCACCTCAATTTTGCGAGAAAAAAAATATAAATTGTTAAGGATGTTTCTTTCGCTAATAACTATATTGTCACTATATTTTTTTCCTTCACTGTTCCTTCGCTAAAATACTCTTCACGTGAAGGAATAAATTCCTTCACAAAATTTCCTTCGCTAAAATACTCCTCATGTGAAAGAATAAATTCCTTCACAAAATTTCCTTCGCTACATCCCTATATTGTCACTAAATATTTTTTTCTTCACTGTTCCTTCGCTAAACAACTCCTCATGTGAAGGAATAAATTCCTTCACAAAATTTCATTCGCTACATCCCTATTTTGGTGTAGTGGCTTAAAACTATGGGTTTATCACATATTATTAAAACAACACCATGTAGATAATAAATGCATTTAATAAATAATTTTTTATTAATAAATAAATAAGATTGATTACAAAGTATATGCTTTATCATCATACATTATTGGCTTGTATGCATACTACTTTCAATCTCCCACTTGCACTAAAGTCAATCGCCATGGTATCTGTTGCCTCTTTTTTAAGACTAACAAAAGAGCTCTAACTCATGCAAGCATACATGCGTCAACAAGTAATATAGAGCAAGTAAAGTATCGATCCCACAGAGAAAGTTGTTTAACTTAAACTACTATTCATTAATTAAATCACTATGTTTATATGCTCACACTATGGATTAAACTTGGTTTGTTCTTGAATTGCAAATAACAACTAAAACAATATAAATGATATAATAAATGTAAGACCCCGAATTTTATGAAATAAAAGTATTCAATTTTTTATAATTACTATTCATGAGTCACTATTCATGAGTTACTATTCACGAGTTACTATTCATGAGTTACTATTCACGAGTTACTATTCATGAGTTATTATTCACGAGTTACTATTCACGAGTACTATTCATGAAGCATGATAATTTTTTTTTCGTAAGAAGGCATTACTCAATAATTGTTACAATAATTACTGTTCAATATTTTATTTTATTGATTCAATAATTGCTACGTTGATATTTTATATTATTGTTGTTTCAATAATTGTCACGGCACAGTATTTTCCATTATCGAAGAAATAATTTATATTATCTGAATAATATTATTAGAAAATATTATTGGCAATGTTTAGAAAGTTACATCTAGGAGGTTTGGTCACCTAATTGCTTGCCATGAGGGAGAAATTCTTATTGGAAAGCCCCTCTTTCTTAGGAAGCTGCACGGTTGTCAATATTGTGATTATGTAATATTATTTGTGAATAATTAATTATTGATTTTTATGATGAGAAAAATATTTATTTTATGTGGATATAGATGGAGAAAAATTTTAAAGTGACAATTGTTGAAAATTAATATTTTATCTTTTTCTGATAAAATAATTCATTTAAATATATTATTTTAATAATATATTAATGATGATATTTTTACGATGAATGTGGGATATATGAGTATATGTGGAGGAGAAGTATTTTTGTTACCAAAAATATTTAAAACATGTTTTATGTGTCGGTGGACCCCATTTCTTGACTGAAATTTGATTATAGCTTGTAAAATCGTCCGTTTATGGATTTCGGTCAATTTCTGTTTGGAATTTGGAAACACTTTCTTCTGCAAAGTTGTAGAGAATTGAATTTCCTATAAAAACTCGCGAGATTCGAATTATTTGATAAAAGGGCTATTTATTATGAATTATTGAAGTTACGAGTTAAAATAATTGATTTTTGGAAGTTTTATTTATTTTATTAATAAAAACGTTTTTTATATTTTGTGGCCTCATTAAACATGTGCAAAATTAGCTGATTTCAAATGTCTAGAGGTGGGCTTGAAATTTGATAATAATATTATTATTATATTCAATTTTACGCTTTGGTGTTCTAAACAATTTCTATAAATAGGGTGCTTAGGTTAGAATTGAAAATCACACCGAAACTGAAGTTTTCTCTCTCTATATTATCGGTATTCTTCTTGTGAGTATTTTGAGTATACTTTGAGTATTGCTATCTGGTGCAAGTTAGTTCGGCGTTATTCCAATCGAAGTCTTTTTCTTTTGAGGTAAGGGATAGTAAGGGATTTTAAGGGTTATTATGTTTTTAGTTTGAAAAAATTTTCTGAACCTTCAAAATTCTGGAAAAATTTGAAATGATATTTTGATGAGTTTTGTAGAGTGTGTCCAAAATGGCGATTTTGGATGTATAGATTAGGAGTTATGGATTTTATGAGAAAAGACTATTTTAAAAGTAACTATTTATAACTCCTTGTGATTAACTCCAAAATTGATGAAATTTTTATTGGGAGTACATCTATATAATATCAGTATACCGTGTAAATTTCAAATTTTTGGATAAAAGTATAATTTATGATAAATGTTTAAATATTCGGTGGTTTTGGCCATATGAAAAATAATAAATGAATTTTAAAATTCCGAGAAAATATATATTCAATATGGAACTATATTATGCTAAATTCCAGAAAAGAAATATTTTTGGAACTGATTTGGTATTTTCATGAAAATGTTCTAGTTATGAGTAAATGAATTAAATATGTTATGTGAAGTAAGAAAATTGGAAAATATGATTTATTGGCTTGAGAATCATATATGAGGTATATATGATTTTTATGAGAGGGTTTTGGTTAATGATGATGAAATCTTATGAGTTTGGCATTTTAGATGATTAAATGCATTAATTATTAAAGTGTAAATAATTGGATTAAATTGTTTATAAGTTTAAGACATGATTAAAATATTATTATAATATTAATAATATTAGATTATGAGATTTCTAAGTGATTTATAACATTTGGATTAAGGTGTTATAAATATGGATATGAATTTTATTATGAAACTTTATCTTTTTAGTATCGAGGTTTCTTATGCACGTATACGGTACTATGTCTTGAATACGAGGTACTATTCACGACAAATTGGTTTCTTCTCTCGACCAAATTATCGTTGATTTATGAATCTTACTCTTGAAATTAAAACCATGTTTTGATTATATTGTTTTATATAACATTCTTATAACCCTAATGATAATATTTCTCTTTGACTTGAATGTAAAGATGGGTAGATTATTGGTATGATCGTGACCATAGGTTCTCTTTGGCGATGGTGCAAAAAGTTGAATTGTTGGTTGGTATGATCATGACCATTGAATTTACAATTGAATATTTTTAGCTTAAGTGCAAAGGTGAATTAATCAACATGGTTATAATTATTGTTATATAACTTCGAAATGATTATGTATTTCTTTGATATATGAATATCTTTGGCTCGTAGTGCAAAATGACTTGTTGATGAATATCTTTGGCTTTGTAGTGCAATGGATGAATTATTGATGAATATCTTTTTGCTCGTAATGTAAAGATGACTTGTTGTTGAATATCTTTGGCACAGTAGTGTAAAGATGAATCTGTTGATGAATATCTTTGGCCCGTGGTGCAAAGATGAATTTATTAGTATGATTATGAGCGAGAACTGTGATTTGGTATAACCATGATATTTGATGTTTCGGTAAAGACGGATGATGAAAATTATCTTAAATCACGGATGAGAAGAGGAATTTAGAATCACAATTATGATTATGAGTTATTCATATGATTGTGGAAAGGCTGTTGATTGATGTTACAAGGATAAAATATTGTTGGTGGACTTTTAACGTGGAAAGACAATAGACTTTATAGTCTATTTGACTCTTTTAATGGATTGCTTTCGTTCAATTTGCAACTATGGTTGAAAAGTTTTATCATCTACCATATGTTCTAAATCTACGATTTATTATTGATGAAGACTATTGATAATTTATGTATCTTTAGTTATAATATTCTTTCTTGAGCTAGTTGTGCTCACCCTTTTGTTTCACAATTCCTTTCGGTGTAATAAAAGTGTAGTTTGGGTTGAAAGCGGGGATAACAAGGGAATAGAGCGGTGGTCTATAGTTGTTGAGGTTCTCCCTAAAGAGTATGGAAATAATTTTATTGAGGACTTTAGTGTGTATTATTTTATACATCATTTAATAGTTATTTTGGTGAATTAAATAGGGTGAAGCGAACCCAACTTTGGAAGGGTGTTTTGTCACTATCATACAAGATGTCTAATGACATACAAACTTCGTGTTATCATAAGACATGGTTGTGCTCATCCACTTCTTTGAGTATATTTACAAGCACTACTTATATAATCTTGGTGTTTGTTTGGAGTATAATACCCAATTAGAGACAAGTGGAGATAATGATATGTCAAGAGAAGACTCACCATTGGGAAGAATATGATAGTAATCTTCTCGTTTTCTTTTGGGGTCTATTAGGTCAACCAAGGATAATTTTGTGGCCATGTGATATCTACCATAACCTAAAAGCATGGCCTCCCATATACGAAGGTTTCCTTGAGCACTTCCCAAAGATTCTAATTTCTAAAAGCAGGTTTTGACTATACCTTTATGTAAGGTGTCATTGTGACGTACTTTCTGATTGGTATATATTTGTATCCAAACTCACAAATATGTGTTGTTGTATTTTGCACGACAATTGTTGTAATAAAGTTGTAGTTGTTTTTCTGTACCATGTATTTGGCGACTCAGAATGGGTTGGATGGAATGGACCTATTTTGGGGGCGTCACAATAAATGATATTGGAACTAATGGGATTCTAACTTCATTCAATATTTCATTCAATCGCCACTATCATGCCTGACTTGTTCACATATCATAGGAAAGTAGCCAAGAGCACTAAAAGAGTATTAGCCATTTTTCAATGCACTAAGACCTACTTACACAACATCCACAAATGATAAAATTTATGTAATCATCAACATCACTATATGTCTATGTGAAATTGCAACTATATTGATTTTAAGTTCAAGCTATTATTCTAACTTATACGGTGAAACAATATATGTCTATCTGGTTCACAAAATACATAATGTTAGGTTTGTAATATTCAAGAACGCAATCAAATTGCATAAAAAATGCAGAAACGTGTAAAATAAGAGTTTAAAAATTTACAAACCATATACCCGGATCACCCTTTATGCACAATTATTAATTAAACGAAAAAGATGAATAAGAAACATACCCTTGAAGATCCGAGCTTCCTCAGGTACAAGTTCACCTCCAATCCTTTTCGCGTTCAACTTGAATCCACCGGGTTTGGTTCCTTCCTTTGATCAACGTTAGCCACCCAAATGTTTGGCCTCTAGAGGTGATCCACCAAGGAAAAAGAATTTTTTGAAGAAGGGTGGTTGGCTCAACCCTAGTTTTCTATCTCTATAGAAAGGGCGTACTCTCCAACAAATTGGAATTATTACGTATATCTTTGATATCTGATATAAGACTCCTCTTATAAAGATATCAAGTAACCCTATTAAAATAAGGTATTATTTAATTAAACTCTTTTAATTAAATGGGCTCCCTAATCTTATTAGGGATAATTAATTAAACTCCTTTAATTAATTTTCCTCCTAATCTTATTAGGAATAAATGAGAAATACTTATATTAAATTAATTCCTAAACTCTTTTAAAAATTAAAATAATAATAATAATTGTAATAATATTAATAAGACTCCTCTTATTAATTTATATTTAATATTTTAAAATATTAAATAATAAATATTAATCTATTTAATTTATTCTATCACCATAGATTAAATTAAATATACATAACATATTATTACGATTATGCCATTAACTTGTTAAATAATTATTCTTCCTTTTATGGTGTGACCCTTTAGGTTCTCCATATTAAGCCTAGGTTGTGAATAAATCAATTAGAACAATTCTAATCTTATTTAAATAAATAAATTAAACAATTAATTTATTTAAATAAATAATATTTATTCTACAATAGGGATAAGCCTCCCTAACGATCAACGACTTTCGGGATAATATAGATTTCAACATTAATCATAAAAGAACCTTTGAGTAAATAGTTCTTAAATACAATTCAATCCTTCCACCATACTGATATCCTAATTAAATATAAGACATGGAATTACTATCAAGTCTTATTTTATTTAATTATATGTATTTCGACTCTTAAATGCACAACTCAAATAATGCAAATTAGAAACTCATTTCTAATTTCATTACGCCTATAACCAAGGACTCTTTGGGTTGTCATTTATCGAATCACATAGGACATTTCTCTTCTTTTAATAGAAGTGGTAGATTCTTTATTGATCATACATTATCTCCATGTACAACTTATTATACCCAAGAATACCCTTTGATATACCCTAAGGGTCTTAAGGAATAAGTCAAAGTATAACTCATCATACACAAGATACTATGATGATCTCAAGTCCAGGATCACTTGTCTACTATTACTACAGAATTCCTATTGACGAGACAAAGTAAAACTCCATTAGGTATTCCTTAGCGAGCCACGTTCGATGAACTTATTCTCTAATAAGCACCTACATACTTGCTTTAGTGTCTCCACACAAATGATCATGAGATCAATCATCCTCATCCAATGAGCAAGCAGCGTATGTACCAATCTATCTGGATTCACTAATCCCCAATTTAGTAATCCAACGATTGGGAACTATTTTAGTTTTAAGCTTTCTAAGAATTTAGATCTCATTAGAATGATCATCATCATTATTCTAAAAGCATTACTTAAAACTATGGGTTTATCACATATTATAAAAAAAACATCATGTAGATAATTAAAATCCTTTAATAAATTAATACTTTTTATTAATAAATGAATAAGATTGTTACAAAGTATATGCTTTATCATCAAACATGATTGGCTTGTGTATGCATACTTACTTTCAATCTCCCACTTGCACTAAAGCCAATCGTCATGGTATCTCATACTCTTCTTCCCTAAGTGGCGATTATCCTGCACATTGGATAAGCTTTAGTTAATGGATATGTAATGTTGTTCATGAGAGTCCACTATCTCTATATAGTGATTTCCCATCTTTCAATGATTCCTATAATCAAATGAAAGTGCCACAACACATGTTTAGATCCAAGATGAGACTTAGGAACTATTCTAGTTACGTAATGAACTTTTAATCCAAATAATCAACTTGCGACTTCATTTATAGCTATATACTTTGTCTTTATCACTAAACCAAAGACAACCTTTTCTTTGTTTGAAACCTTTCGATTCAACGCACCACTTGTTCAAGATAACGCTTTACCTTAAAAAGTGGATTTTCACGTCATCTTGATGCATACGAAAAACTTGAGTCATTAAACCCTCTAATTTTAATTTAGACCCACCATGAATATGATCACATCCTTAGTGCTTGGGTTAAGCACTTTAAGATGTTTTCAGCGACTCATAGTGAACTTCTCCGAATATGGTGATCAACATCGGTCTCGTATATTTCATTGCATACATGATAGTCACTCATGCGACCTCTCTTTTTTGAGAGTGCTGTGGGGACTATTAAGAGAGATACACTCCATAGCTCATCGACATGAGAGATCTCTTGGAGTTTGCCATGCTAAACGACTTTAGCATCAAATGAATATACGTTCCTTGGGTTAAGTCGAGCATCCTCTTAAATCTATCTATATAGATTTATATCCCCTATTAAGATACTCTTCCAAATCATTCATGGAGGAATGTTTAGACAACTTTATCTTTATTGGTTGTAGCATTGGTATGTCATTCCTTATCCGTAGTATATCAATATATAGTACTAGGAATGTCACGATGCTCCCACTGACCCTTTTGTACACACTAGTTTCATTCTTATTTTTGATAAAATCAAACTCTTTTGATTGCCACATCAAAACGAATGTTCCATATTTGAGAATCTTGCTTCAATCCATTTCTCCGAAAGTATACATCTTACCTCATCGTATGTAATTTGGATCATCATCTTCTATGATGTGTACCTCATCATCATCATCTATGATGAATCCATACCTCCTAGGTATCTTGGTACTATTCGAATTACGATTCGGTTTGTGGTATAATAGATTACATCTACGAGTTCCTCTTATTTGATTTATAGTGTTTTGTGGTTCTTGAACTCTTTAAGATCTATTATCCTCCCACTAGCCCTTGAATGATAAACACCTTTATCTTAGAAGGCGTGTTTCATAACAAACACCTTTTGCTAAGTAGGATTATAGAACATATACCCTAAACTTACTTTAGGATGTCCCACAAATCGACACTTATAAAATCTTGTCCCAAGCTTATCCTTTGAAACCTTTTCACATAAGTTGGACAACCCCTTATCTTAACATACTTAAGATTAGGAATCCTCCCATCCATAACTTTTATGGAGTCTTGGGGTAGGATTTTGAGGTTACCATTTTAAATGAGATATCGACCATTTCTAAGACATTATCCCGGAAGGATCTTTGGAATGTCGGTAAAATCATTTTGGACCGCATCATGTCCAACAAGGTATGATTTTCATTTCGGATACATCAATCAATTATTAACGTGTCGGGATGTGTCCATTATGAGAAAACCATTTGAGATGATCTAGAAACTTATTGCACAAGTATTTATTCCTTGATCTAATCAAAGAATCTTAATACATTGCCAATTTGTTTCACTTACGAATTCTTTGAACCTTTCAAATAATTCACACTTGTATTTTAGCAAATACACACATTCAACTCTTTGAATGATCATCTCCTTTTCTTATACTAATTTGTTCAATATGCAAAATTATTTTCATGTAAGTCAGTATACAAAATTTATTAAGTAATATTCCATTCTATAAAAACATTATCATTATAAATAGAACAACAATTGTTCTTAATTATAATACCAAAGATTTTATTGTCCAACAATAAAATGGAAATAATGTTTCTAACAAGAATTGGAATACAATAATAACTTATTGACTTAATAGATTTGCCGTAAGCGATTGCTAAACTATAAGTTTCTATAGCTAATGTGCAACCTTTGCTTCATTTTCCACATATAGGATTACTTATCTTTGTTTAACTTTTTCTTACGCTTGGTCCTTCATAAATCTATATTTATGATAACCAAAGTCGGTATCCAATACCCAAGTAGAACCTTGACTTAAAGAAAAATTTATTTCAATCATGAACAAAAATTGTATTTATGTAAAACTTCACTAAGCTTCTTTGGTTAGCCTTTGCAAGATGCTTCTCGCGATTTCTTTCGGTGTCGGGCTTATTGCGGTGGAAGCAAGCTCATTTGCTATCCATGTCGAGTTTTGTTCTTATTATCCTTTGTTTACGCCTTTCATTTACCTTCTTTGAATCGTTCTTCTTTTCGAGGAAGATCCTTTGGCCCCTACCGGTAAGACATGGTCTTTCTTGGTTGGAAAGTGACTCTCAACATTTTTCAACATGTTAAGCAAATCAATGAGGCGATATTCTACTTGTTCATATGAAAAATTCACAACAATTGTGAATGGAGTCCGGGAGTGAGTGCAAGATCAAATCTTGGCTCAACTCTCCATCCATAACAAAACCAGTTGTCCTAATTGATCAATCAAATTGATTATGTTAAGAACTTTTTGTCTGTACTATAGTGTCATTGGCCATTCTAGATCGGAAGAGCTCCTTAGATATCTGATATCTATCAGTCCTACTTTCCTCACCATCAACTACTTGATGTGCGGGAATATAGTAGAAGCATCCATAGTTTCATCTTGTGGCGAAGATCGTTACTTTCATGGATGCGAGCATGATGCATTGAGCCAATTTGTGCATCATCTTGCCACTTTCTAAAAGTAGCAATGTCTTCCTCAAGGGCATTATGCGCAACCATTGCGAGATAGGCGTATTAAGGACATAAGATAGCTTTTCACTATGAGAACTATTCTCAAATTCCTTAACCAATCCGTTTAATTGATTACGGTTAATTTAGCATCTAATATGCTTGTGATGATAGTAATTTAGAGACATTGTAAAATTCTATAAATGAATTTGTAATTAACAACATTTTAACATACATTCTTTTATTAATTACCAAAATAATTTAGGTCTTGTTTTAAATTGGTATCTCCCACTATTTTCTTCAAACTATATTACCCTCACTTATATAGTTCGGAAAAATCTAATTAAAGATTTGCTAGTGAGAATAAGGATCCCATTTCAAAAATATATATAGCATTGTGGTGACACAACAAACTATATATAAATAAATAGGTAGACAACTTTTGTCAATTACATCAACTATGCAACTCCTTTTCTTTTGCCTCTTAGATTATTTTGATCAGTGGTGGTATATCCAGAATCAAAATTATCCAAGTTAAGTCCGACCTAGCACTCCATATATTCAAAAAGATAAAATATCATCCTTGTGGTGACACTGACAAAACAATATTGTTCAATTTTCTTTATAAGCATTAAATGTGATAAATTAACATCTTAAATACTTAATACTTGCCTTGTGGTGACACAACAAACTCATATTAAATATTTAATACTCTATTAATTTTATCATGCTAGAAAGCGACGTTCGATATTCCAAATATCTTTGAGCGCTTAGGACTTAATATAAAATTGAGGGTTTGTTATTAATTTCTCTCATCTTGTTTAGCGCGTATGCATATATATATATATATATAAAATACGCGTCATATTAATAAACATCTGAAGCATGTTTGCATAATATATAATATATATAGTATAAGCATGCACATATAGAATACTATATTCTACGGATTGATTATGGACTTTTATTCTAGTTTGGTTCACTAGAGCCACCAAGTGAACCAAAAGGTCAAACTCCCCAAGGGTGCGAAAATAATATTTAAATATAACTATTACATTTAAACTTGGGCTCCATTACAAAACGGGTCTTCAAGCGCTCCTTGCTCCTTGATCTCCAATTCTTCAAAATTAATTCTAACTATTCCTATTACAAAATTATTTAAAATAAATAGAAACCTTGATCGTGATCGAGGAAAAATGTACATAGGAGGAGATAGAATTTACATTAAGAAAAAATTAGAGAAGGCGAGTCTTGCATGAGACCCCATTTAATAAAACCCATACATTCATGCATCCAACTAAAATAAAATCCAATCACATTGGTCAATAGTCCATAATCAATCCCATTTATTATCATACACATCATCATATGCATCAATAAATAACATTCATCTTATGAATAATAAACATTTAATATATATATTGATATCATTTAATGGGCAAATTTAGTTAGTATAAAATCTATTTTTGAATCAAAATAAACTCCTTTATTTTAATCCAAATTTAAATCAAAATAAAACTATTTTATTTTAATTTATCCTATTTTGAATAAAATAAACTATTTTATTTTAATCAAAACTTTTAATCAAAATAAACTCCTTTATTTTAATTAATTATGGAATCCAATTCCATATATATAAAAAATTATTAAAGGAAACACGGATTATCTTTCCTATTCACAAATAAACTCCTTTATTTTGAATTATATGAAATCTTATTTCATATCTAAATAAACTCTTTTATTTAAGGAAATACGGATTCTCTTTCCTATTCATAAATAAACTCTTTTATTTTGAATAATATGAAATCTTATTTCATATCTAAATAAACTCCTTTATTTAAGGAAAAATAGAATCCAATTTCAACTCCAATTAGTTATCATGGAATCCAATTCCAACTCTAATTAGTTAGCATGAAATTCTAATTTTAAAATTAAAATAAACCTTTTATTTTAATATTAAAATAAACCTTTTATTTTAAGATTAAAATAATTTTTTTTTTTAATTATAAAATTATTAAAATTATTATTATTATATATATATATATATATATATACGGTAATATATATTATATACATAATATAAATAATCATAAGAATACATCTCAAAAGGATCACGTGAATCCTGGTAAGTAATTATTACATATAAATATATATATTACGGTAATATATATATATAATATATAATCTTCAAGATTCACGTGACAAAATCCTTGTGAAATGAGGTGAATAGCTGCTCCGTGATCCGTGCATGCCTTGAACTAACGAAATCCTGTTACTTTTATGGCCACCTGATCCGAGTAGCATGCTTCCAATAATAATATAATATATAAACCAATTCATGCCAATCCGTGCATAACAAAAAGAATGTCATGTGGACAAAACATTTTTTCCACAAAACATATATATGTAATTACGATTAAAAAAAAAAATGTCGTGTATGAAATTTGAATCAATGTTTTTTTTTAATAAATTTTATACTGATAAAATTATGCCCAATTAAATTGTTCTAAACACATATCAATATACATATCAAATTAAAACAATTAATAATTAGCATAAAGGTTTGGCTCGATGCCATTTATTAGGTTTGTAATATTCAAGAACCTTGATCAAATTGCATAAAAAATGCGAAAGCGTGTAAAATTTAGAGTTTAAAATTTTACAAACCATATACGGGATCACCCTTTATGCACAATTATTAATTAAGCGAAAAATGATGAATAAGAAACATACCCTTGAAGATCAAGGCTTCCTCGGTACAAGTTCACCTCCAATCCTTTTCGCGTTCAACTTGAATCCACGGGGGTTTGGTTCCTTCCTTTGATCAACGTTAGCCACCCAAATGTTTGGCCTCTGAGGTGATCCACCAAGGAAAAAGAATTTTCAAGAAGAAGGGTGTTTGGCTCAACCCTAGTTTTCTATCTACATAGAAAAGGCGTACTCTCCAACAAATTGGAATTATTACGTATATCTTTGATATCTGATATAAGACTCCTCTTATAAAGATATCAAGTAACCTATTAAAATAAGGTATTATTTAATTAAACTCTTTTAATTAAATGGGCTCCCTAATCTTATTAGGGATAATTAATTAAACTCCTTTAATTAATTTTCCTCCTAATCTTATTAGGAATAAATGAGAGTACTTATATTAAATTAATTCCTAAACTCTTTTAGAAATTAAAATAATAATAATAATTGTAATAATATTAATAAGACTCCTCTTATTAATTTATATTTAATATTTCTAAAATATTAAATATTAAATATTAAGCTATTTAATTTATTCTATCACCATAGATTAAATTAAATATACATAACATATTATTACGATTATGCCATTAACTTGTTAAATAATTATTCTTCCTTTTATGGTGTGACCCTTTAGGTTCTCCATATTAAGCCGGTTGTGAATAAATCAATTAGAACAATTCTAATCTTATTTAAATAAATAAATTAAACAATTAATTTATTTAAATAAATAATATTTATTCTACATAGGGATAAGCCTCCTAGCGATCAACGACTTTCCGGATAATATAGATTTCAACATTAATCATAAAAGAACCTTTGAGTAAATAGTTCTGCAAATGCAATTCAATCCTTCCACCATCTGATATCCCAATTAAATATAAGACATGGAATTCTTTGTCAAGTCTTATTTTATTTAATTATATGTATTTAAACTCTTAAATGCACTGACTCCAAATAATGCAAATTAGAAACTCATTTCTAATTTCATTACGCTTTAACCAAGGACTCTTTGGGTTGTCATTTATCGAATCACATAGGACATTTCTCTTCTTTTAATAGAAGTGGTAGATTCTTTATTGATCATACATTATCTCCATATACAACTTATTATACCCAAGCATACCCTTTGATATACCCTAAGGGTCTTAAGGAATAAGTCAAAGTATAACTCATCATACACAAGATACTATGATGATCTCAAGTCGAAGGATCACTTGTACTACTATCACTCTGAGAATTCCTATTGACGAGCAAGTAAAACTCCATTAGGTATTCCTTAGCGAGCCACGTTCGATGAACTTATTCTCTAATAAGCACCTACATACTTGCTTTAGTGTCTCCACACAAATGATCATGAGATCAATCATCCTCATCCAATGAGCAAGCAACGTATGTACCAATCTATCCGGATTCACTAATCCCCAATTTAGTAATCCAACGATTGAGAACTATTTTAGTTATAAGCTTTCAAAGAATTTAGATCTCGTTAGAATGATCATCATCATTATTCTAAAAGCATTACTTAAAACTATGGGTTTATCACATATTATAAAACAACATCATGTAGATAATTAAAATCCTTTAATAAATTAATACTTTTTATTAATAAATGAATAAGATTGTTACAAAGTATATGCTTTATCATCAAACATGATTGGCTTGTGTGCATACTACTTTCACATAAACCATATAACACAGCCCTATATACGTATACTATCATGATTACAGTCCATATTTGCATGTTCATTGTCAATTCCATACAAATACTAAAACGAATGGTGATCAAGCATTCATGTATGCAAAACAATCATGATAGACATCCCATATAATATGCAAAACAACCCAGCATTTAAGTGTGCAATCAAACTACATAATAAAATCCTTTAGAATCCCATAATGGAGTTTAGTTCATGACTGAACCAAAAGCCATTATGGGATCAAAGTTAAACATGATTAATAAGCAACAATTGAAAGATGAAAGATGAAACTATCAAACCCAATTGCTGATTACACATCAATATTCAATCCTCATAAGATTCCAGCAAAAACTAATATTAATAATCCGCTCTCGTAGAGAAATCCCAAGAAGGAGTAGAAAAATAGAGTTATAGCCTCCTTACCAAGGTTGGAATCCTCTCTGAGAGTAAAAACCTAATTACGATGTAAAGATACGTGAAAACTAATAAAATGTCGAATGATACCCACGACACCGATCGAGAATCGTTTTAAATCAATTACAACCTTTTAAATTTAGAAATAAAATAAAACACATCAGCAACATCAGACATCGCGTGCGGCCGCGCTGTAACAACCCGATATTTTCTATATAAATAAATAAGAAATTTTGTGTATAATTTTTTTTTTATCTTAAGGATGAGGATTTGTACAAGATTATGTGTATATGTATTTATGTGGTAAATAAAAATATATTTATTACATAAATATTTACAAATAAATTTATTTTAGAATTATTGATTATTATAAAGTATATTATTATAATAATTAATTTTAAGATGAAAATATTTTATTAATTATTTTCCATGAATATATAATCATATATTATTTAAATAATATATGAAGTGATTTTAGAATAATTATAATAATTATTTTATTATATAAATTTTAGTACTGATTATTAAGTTAAATATTTTACCTTAATTATTAAGGTTAAATATGAAGAATAAATCAGATATGGAATCCAAACCCTAATTTTGGATTATTGTCAAGGTATGAGAATGAAAATATAATATTAATTATATTTTGATTTTTCAGTGCTATGAATATGTACTGTATATCCGTATTGATAATGGTTGGTCAAATACGGTGTATTATAACCAAACCCTAATAATAATGTTAAACCCTAATTTGAGATCCAAATTAGCGTACAAGATTATTTTATAAGTGTGTTCTATAATTTATGTCGTGTATTAAATGTAAGACCCCGAAATTTATGAAATAAAAGTATTCAATATTTCTTATAATTACTATTCAGTAAATGGTTAAATTGATAAAAGTTAAAGTTAAGGGTGATATATGATTTTTTTTTTAAAATACACAAGTGGTTATAAAATATTCATTGTTGTCGGGTAATATTCGTTTGGTCATGGAATATTCTTTACGTAGGGAATATTAAATGCGACGACAGTAGCAGACCATTTATTGGGCCCCATAACGAATAATAACTGTGGGATGAAGAAAAAGACAAAATTAAGTTTTTATAAATAACGGCGTAATCGTTCACAATTAACAACTTTGTTGGAATACGGTTGGTAAAATAAAGTAATACACGTTGTTGCACAAAGAGTACACTGCGGTATTACACGATATTTTTTGAATTATTTATTCTTACGTGAAGGCACTACTCAATAATTGTTACATTAATTACTATTCAATATTTTATTTTATTGATTCAATAATTGTTGCGTTGATATTTTATATTATTGTTGTTTCAATAATTATCAACTTTTACAATATTTCTCATTATCGGATCAATAATTCATATTATTTGAATAATATTATTAGATAGCATTATTGGCAATGTCTAGAAAGTTACATTAAGGAGAGGTTTTGTCACCCAATTACGCTACCGATGAGAGAAATTCTTATTGAAAGCCCCTCTTTCACAGGAACGACTTGGTTGTCATAATTATGATTACGTAATATTATTTGTGAATAATTAATTATTGATTTATATGATAAGAAATATTTATTTTATGTGGATATAAATGATGGATTTATTTATGTGGTTATAAATGAAAGAATTAATGTTGAGGTATTTTATCAGTATTTTTGTCGGAATGAAGGTATTAAAAATTAAACCAATGTTTTTTAGATATATTATGTGAGTTATAATTTTTAATCCGGCCGTTGGATCGTTGTAATTTTTGGATATGTTATACATATATAAGTTGAGTATATTTCCACAAATTTTGAACCGTTAAAAATGAACGTATGATTTGTTATGAATTTTAAGATGTGAATGGTTCAGAAATTGTTGAGGTGTCTGAATTTAGCATTTTGGTAGAAAATTCTAGAATTGAGTGGGCTCCACTTGTGGTTGGTGAAGAAATGTGCTGAATTTTATTTTAAATGTGGTGGGTGGGAATAGTAGCAGGTAAAGCCATCAGGTTGCAAGTCAAGTCTGCTAAAATTTTTCGATAAATAGAAGGCTAAGTTAGAATGGAAAATCACGCTAGAAACATAAGCTTTCTCTCTTTCTCTCTCTAGATTATTGAGTGTATTTTGTGAGTATTTAGATACTTGGTGAGTTGATATTCATCAGTGCAAGTTTCCTTCAGCGTCATATCCGATATCCAGTCAGAAGTACTGCTCTTTTGAGGTAAGGGATAGTAAGGGATTATAAGGGTTATTATGTTTTTCAGTTCATACTTCTTGACCTTGAAAAATTCGGAAAAATTTGAAATGATATCTTTGATGAGTTTTATTGATTTTGTCCAAAATGGTGATTTTTGGATGTATAGATTAATAGTTATGAATTTTATGAGAAAAGACTATTTTAAAAGTAACCACTTATAATTCCTTGTGGTTAACTCCAAAATTGATGAAATTTTTATTGGGAGTACATCTATATAATATCGATTATACTTTGTGAATTTTGGAATTTTTGGATAAAAGTACAATTTATGATAAATGTCTAAATATTAAACGGTTTTGGCCATATGAAAAATAGTAAATGAATTTTAAAAATTCTAAGAAAAATATATGTTCAATATGGGACTATATTACTGCTAAATCCCGAGAAAAAAAAATATTTTTAGAACTGATTTGGTATTTTTCATGAAAATGGACTAGTTATGAATAAATGAGTTAAATATGTTATGTGAAGGAAGAAAATTGGAAAATATGATTTTATGGCTTGAGAATCATATATGTGGTATATCTGATTTTGATAAGGGTTTTGGTTATTGGTGATGAAATATTATAAGTTTGGCATTTTATGATGATTAAATGCATTATTTAGTAAAGTGTAAACAATTAAAATAAATTGTTTATAAGTTTAAGAAATGTTATTCTTTCAATATCATTATCTTAGAAATATTGGTATGAATTTTATTGTAGAATTTCTACCTTTTGTGTCGAGGATTACTATTCATGAGTTCTTATTCACGAGTTACTATTCACGAGTTATTATTCACGGGTACTATTCACTACAAAAAAATTGGTTTCTTTTTTCTAACCAAATTATAGTTGATTTATGAATATTATTACGGAGATTAAAACTATATATTGATTATATTGATTTTATTATCATATATAATATTTTTATAACCCTGATGTTGAAATTCTCTTTCACTTGAGTATAAAGATGGGTAGATTATTGGTATGATCATGACTAGGGTTCTCTTTGGCTAGTAGTGAAAAGTTGAATTGTGACTGGTATGATCATGACCATTGAATTTATAATTGAATATCTTTAGCTTAAGTGCAAAGGTGAATTGATCAACATAGTTATAATTATTGTTTATATAAATTACGAAATGATTATATATTTCTTTGAGATATTAATATATTTGGCTTTGTGGTGCAAATATGAATCTGTTGAGGAATATCTTTGGCTGTAGTGCAAATGATGAATCTGTTAATGAATATCTTTGGCTCGTAGTGCAAAGATGACACATTGTTGTTGAATATCTTTGGCCGTTAGTGCGAAGATAAACTATGGATGAATATCTTTGGCCGTAGTCACAAAGATGAATTTATTAATATGATTATGAGCGAGGCGTGATTTGGTATAACCATGATCTTTGATGTTCCGGTAAAGACATGTGATGAAAATTATATTAGATCACAGATGCGAAGAGAATTTAGAATTATAATTATGATTATGAGATATTCATATAATTGTGGAAAGGAACTGTTGATTGATGTTACAGGGATAAAACATTGTTGGTGGACTTTTAACATGGAGAAGATAATAGACTGTATTGTCTATTTGACTCTTCTAATGGATTACTCGTTTCGCTGCAACTATGATTGAAATTTTTATCATCTACCATATGTTCTAAATCTCTTATTTGTTATTGATGAAGGCTATTGATAATTTAATTATCTTTAGTCATGATATTCTTTACTGAGCTAGTTGTGCTCACCCTTTTGCTTCACAATTCCTTTCAGGTAATAAAAGTGTAGCTGGGTCGGCGGGGGTAACAAGGTAATAGAACGGTGGTCTCTAGCTGTGGAGTTCTCCCTAAACAGTATAGACAAGTGTGTTGTATACATCTATTAGTAGTTATATTTGGTGAATCATATAGGGAGAGGCAAACCCAACGTTGGAAGGGTATTTTGCCATTATCATACAAGATGTATAATGACATACAACCTCGTGTCATCATAAGACAGGGTTGTGCTCATCCACTTGCTGAGTATATTTACGAGCACTACCTATATAATCTTTGTGTTTGTTTGAAGTATAATTCTCAATTTGAGACAGTGGAGATAATGATAAATTAAGAGAAGACTCACCATTGGGAAGAATATGATAGTAATCTTCTCATTTTTCTTTGGGGTCTATTGGGTTAACCAAGGATAATTCTGTGGCCATATGATATCTATCATAACCTAACCATGGCCTCCCATGTACGAAGGTTTCCTTGAGCACTTCCAAAAGATTTTAGTTTCTAAAACAATTTTTGACTATACCTTTATGTAAGGTGTCACTGTGAGGTGTTGTCCACAGTTGGGACATGTGTCATATTTGGTATATATTTGTATCCAAACTCACAGTATATGTGTTGTTGTATTTTGCACGAAAATTATTGTAATAAAGTTGTAGTTGTTTTCTATACCATCACTACAAGATAAAGGTCTATCGTGACAGGCCGATGTCGTCGTGCACCCATCATCGGTCGTTGATATTAGTCACAACGACCGTCATCTATGACCGAAACGTAATCTAGTCGCTAATATTTTAACGGCTGACGCATGCGGTCATTTTATTCGATCGATAAAATATAAATTTGCCACCAAAATTTTGGTGGAAATGTTGGCGCCAATTTTTGTGCGACCACTTGAAATCGTGACCGTATATGCGATCATTGATAAATCCATGTCATTAAAAATCGTGACCGCGTGCGATCGATCGATAGCGTCGTTGATCAAACTAAATGTTATCAGTACCCAGCATTCACTCGACACAGAAACGGAAGAAAAAAAGAAGAGGGAGCTCAGCATAGAGAGAAGAGGGAGAAAGGGGGGAGAAGAGAAGAAGGAGAAGGAGAAGAAGCTGACCACACCACCGCCCGATACCATAATCATGCCATGACTAAATAGCCACCCCCCACCAAACACTGGTATGTATTTATATTGGTTAGATTAGATTAAATACTATTAAATTCTTCAAGTAGTTGTTCGATTTGATTGGGTTTCCAAATTTTACAATTTTTATTGTTGAATGTGGTGTGTAATTGCTTTGATGTAAAGACCTAATTCTTATTCATTGTTTAATTTTTATTTGTTGAATGTGGTGTGTAAGTGCTTTGCTTTGATGTAAAGACCTAATTCTTCAAGGTGTGTAATTACACCTTAGTTAATTTTGTAAGACCCCAAAATTTTTTTAAAAAAAGAATTTCCTTTATTTATTTTTTTGAAATAGTAAGGGTTGATTTGATTAATGTGGATAGTTAAGGGTTAAATACGCAAATATTTCAAAATAAGCAAGTGGTTATAAAATATTCATTGTTGTGGGGAATATTAGTTTGGTGGTGGAATATTAAATGCTTGTCGGGGAATATTAAATGCGACCAGTAGCGACCGTGTGTGGGCCCCATGTGAGCGATTGGATGAAGAAAGCGACAAATATAAGTTGTTTTTAAATAACGGCGTAGTTATTACAGATTATCTTGTTGGAATACCGGTGGTTAAACACACGCTAAAACGCGTTGTTGAGCGATAGCACCGCAGTATTGCACCAATTATTGATTCTTACGTGAAAGGCACTACTCGATAATGGTTACGATAATTCTTTATTCGATATTTTATTGAGTTAATAATTCTTTGCGTTGATATTTTATATTCTTTGTTGTTTCATAATTGTCATTACACGATATTTTTCATTATCGAAGCAATAATTCATATTATCTGAATAATATTATTAGATAACATTATTGGCAATGTCTAGAAAGTTACATCTAGGAGAGGTTTGGTCATCTAAATTGCTTGGCCAATGAAGAAATTCTTATTGGAAAGCCCTCTTTCTGAGGAAGCTGCACGTTTGTCGATATTGTGATTACGTAATATTATTTGTGAATAATTAATTATTGATTTATATGATGAGGAAAATATTGATTTTATATGGATATAGATGGAGAAAATTTTAAAATGACAATTGTTGAAAATTAATATTTTATCTTTTTACGATAAAATAATTCATTTAAATATATTATTTTAATAATATATTAACGATGATATTTTACAATGAATGTGGGATATATGAGTATATGAGGAGGAAGAGTATTTTTGTGGCATTAAATGTTTAACACATGTTTTGTGTGTTGGTGGACACAATTATTGGTAGAAATTTGATTATAGCTTGTAAAATAACCCGTTTGTGGATTTGGTCAATTTCTATTTGGAATTTGGAAACACTTTCTTACAAAGTTGTAGAGAATTGAATTTCCTATAAAAACTCGTGAGATTCAATTTTTCTGATGAAAGGGCTATTTATTATGAATTATTGAAGTTCAAAGCTCAAAATAATTGATTTTGGGAGTTTAAATTATTTTTGTTAAGAAAAACGTTTTTGTATTTTTTTTGGACATCATTAACATGTGTGGCTGGTGTTTTGACCAAAAGGTGGGCTAAGGAAAATTTGTATAATTATATTAATATTATATTAAATTTTACGCTTTGGTGTTCTAAGCATTTTCTATAAATAGGGTCTTTAGGTTAGAATTGAAAATCACACGAAGCTGAAGTTTTCTCTATTTCTCTCTCGATATTTTGAGCGTATTCTTGTGAGTATTTTGAGTATACTTTGAGTATTGCTAGGCGGTTACAAGTTCCCTTGACCTTATACATTATTCGGTTTAGAAGTCTTAATCTTTCGAGGTAAGGGATATTATTTTTTTAAATGATATTATTTCTTCAATATCATTATCTTTGAAATGTTGATCTGAAGTTTTATCAAATTTGGAACTTTTTCATGTCGGGGTTACTATTCATGGATTACTATTCATGAGTTACTATTCACGAGTTCTTATTAAGCGGAGTTCTTATTCACGAGTTACTTATTCACGAGTACTATTCATGAAGCGTGAAGATGTTTTTGTGGAATTTCTATCTTTTGGTGTCGGAGTTACTATTCACGTATCGGCACTATTCACGTATCTGACACTATTCACGTATCTGACACTATTCATAGAAAAATAAAATTTCTTCTTTTTGTCCAAAATATCTATTACGGATACTAGCTACGATTGTATCCATATTTTGATCATTCTTGAATTTTACACCACTATGATTATTTTTGAGGTATTTTTGGGCGTGGATAAAACCAAATCTGAATCCTTAATCCTTAATCCTTGTCATTTTGTTTCATTTGGATTCGTTTCTTTAAAAAATATTTTCATCATCCTCGGTCTTAAATGATGATATTATGGAATATCTTTGGCACAGAGTGCAAAGATGAATGATTTCTTAAGAATATCTTTGGCTTTGGTGCAAAGATGAATGATTTCTGAAGAATATCTTTGGCACAGTAGTGCAAAGATGAGCAGTGTTTAAATGAACATGACCCGGTGATGAATATCTTTGGCACATAGTGCAAAGATGAATATTTGATTCGGATGTATATTGATTGATGTTACGAGGGATAAAAGATGAGCGATGAACTTTTAAATTCATACATAGAAGATAGTAGTTTGCATTCTCTACTTAACTCTTCTAATGAATTATTATTTCATTGCGAATATTGATTTAAAGTTTGTTGTCTATTGTATTCTATTAGATTTTTCCTGTTGAAGACTAACGATAATTTGTTGTATATTATCTTAGTCGTAATATTCTTCTTGAGCTAGTTGAGCTCACCCTTTTTCCTTTTGTTCCATTTTTCTCGGGGAGGCGAGAATATAGCGAGTGCGTGTCGGGGTATGGAATGAAGGTTTTAGAAAGGATTGTTTAGTAGTCCTCACCATTTTGTAAAATAATGTATCGATAAATGTGATGAGGATTTATTTGAGTATAGATATTGTCAGAAGATAATATTTGTATTCAAACTCACAGTTTCTTGTTGTAATAATAAAGTTGTAGTTGTTTACGTACCATGTATTGACAACTTTCGAATAGGTGATGTATACCTATTTTGGGGGCGTCGCGGTTGGTATCGAGCTTAGGGATATGATCTCTGGCGGAGATCGGGGAATAGAACTAGGAGGGAGAGCAGAGTAAATCCTTCGCTAGTGTGTCCTACCTAAGCTTATTTGTTAGTTGGTCGGGTATATAGGGATATTATGTGATATATTGATTTCCTTAATTAACCCTTGTTTTATGGCGGTGTTTGAGAATGTCGTTGAGAATATTAACGATGGAGTAAATGAGGCCCAGTGGAGATGCTGTGCTTTACAGCGAGGAGAGCGTCTGCAGCAGTGGCAATGTACCTCCTGTGAACAACACCGTTGAAGCGAGATGATGAGCGAGGGGATGTTTAGAAGTTTTTGCGGTTCATGCAAAATCGAGACGAGGAAACTTCGTGTTCAAAATCTGAGGAGGAAATGATAGCAATTCACGGGTTATCCTGACCCAAGCGATTCAAAGAGTTGGGACCACGAATTTAAGGAAAACCGGATCCGATCATGGCGGAAGCATGGGTCAAACAAATTACCAAGATATTCGATGTCTTGGGATGCGGAGGAGAACGAAGGTTCCATTCGCCACCTTTATGTTAAAAGTGGCGAAGGCGAGACTCTTTGGTGGGAGTGCGTGAAGCGCACCCATCCAAACTTTTCGGCATGTCTTGGGAGAGCGTTTGAAGCTATTTAATGACAAATACTTTCACGAAAGTGTTAAATCATATGAAGGAAGTGGAGTTCATCGATTGGAACAAAACAACATGGCGGTGTCTCGATGCGAGGCAAAGTTTGCGAGTTATCGGTTTGCACCTCATTTGGTGGAGAATGAGGAGCGTATGTAAGGATGTTTCTTAGAGGTTTGAAACCGGCATACGTCGATATCTCATTTCCCATAAATTTTCTCTTTATTCGAGATGTTGTAAGCGAGGGCTCAATTATTAGGCGAGATAACGAGTCACGGTCGGTGAGGGACCCTGACGAGGATCGTGTCGAGAGATAGCGATCAGCGAGAATAATGATAACTGCGGAGAAAAAAGCGAGAGACGGACGAAATGGTAACCACTCTGGTGGTAATCATAGCCATGAAAATAGAAGAAGCGAGTCGGGGGGAGATTTTAAAGAGGAGATTTAACGGCGACCATGTGAAGATGATGATCTTGGCGTGAATGGTTCTAAGGGAGGAGAAACGACCATCGGTCGTATCTTCTACAAATCACGGAAAAGAGGGACATATCGGTCAAAGCGCCCTAGCAGTTCAAGGTATGCTATAATTGTGGAAAGGAAGGACATATCGCTCGAGATTATGCGATGGCGAAACCTAGTTCGGTGAGGATGGTGACTCAAAAGATCCCCCGGAAAAGTCAAAGTCAACGATTAGGAAGAAGCGTTTGTTGTGGTTGATCATAATCGAGAGGAACCCAAACGAGGTGATCACGGGTAAGCTATTTATAAATTCTTGCGAAGTTTATACCTTACTTGATCTGGGGTGCTACCCATTCATTTATCTCTCCTGCATGTGCTCAGCGTTTAAACTTGACTCGGGAGAAATTAGACTTTGACCTATCTGTGGAAACTCAGTTAGGAGAAACTTTCATCACATCCACTTGTTTATAAATCTTGTTTGATTCAAGTTGGCACCATTACCTTACACATTGACCTTATCTCTTTAAAGATACTTGCTTTTGATGTGATTTTAGGGATTGATTGGTTAACTACTCATCATGCCAAAATTGATTGTTTTCATAAGGTTGTTAGTTTTCATATTCCTAACCAACTTTGTTATGCAATTCAAGCAACTAAACCATTAAAATCGATCAACATCATATCTAATCATAAAGCTATTCGTTTATTAAAAAGCGGATGTCAAGCTTTCTTAGCCCATGTTATGGATTTGAATAAAGACACGTCAAATTTGAATGATATTCTGTTGTTATTGACTTTCTGGCGTATTTCAGAAGAACTTCCGGTCTACCCCGAGCGTGAAGTTGAATTCTTTATTGATCTTGAACTGAGTACAAAGCCCATTTCTAAAACCCCATATCGAATGGCTCTATTGAACTTGAGGAGTTAAAGGTCCAACTCAGAGGAATTGTTGGACATCGGTTTCATTCGTCTAGTACATCTCCTTGGGGTGCTCTGTTTTATTAAGTAAAGAAGAAAGAGCGGGGTATGCGACTTTATATTGACTATCGGGAATTGAACCATGTCACCATCAAGAATAGGTATCCTCTACCTCGTATTGATGACTTGTTTGACCCGATTCTGAGGGCACAATTCTTTTCAAAAATCGATCTTAGATTACGGATATCATCAATTGAAGATTAAAAGCGAGGATATTCAAAAGGCGCCTTGAAACTTCGGTATGGGCATTATGAATTCTTAGTCATGTCTTTCGGACTAACTAATGCTCTATGACTTTCATGGATATGATGAACCGAGTATTCAAGGAATATTTGGATCGATTCGTTGTTGTCTTTATTGATGACATTCTCATATATTCCAAAAGCCGTGAAGATCATGAGCACCATTTGAAATTTGGTACTCGAAAGGCTTCGTGAAAACCAACTATATGCCAAATTGAAGAAATGTGAGTTACGGCTTGAGGAAGTAGCATTCCTTGGGCGCGTGGTATCGAAACATGGAGTATCTGTTGATCCAAATAAGATTGAAGCAATACAAAGTTAGAACAGCAATAGAAGTCGGTGGTAAATCGTAGTTTTTTGGCTTAAATTTGGTTATTATCGGAGATTAAGTGGAAGGGTTTTCTCGAATCGCTACTTCATTAACCCAACTAACTTTCGGAAGGATACAAAATTCGTTTGGAGTGAAGAATGCGAAAGAGTTTCCAAGAGCTTAAGAGGAGACTTATTTGACACTGTTCTAACAATACCATCTGGTTCGGATGGATTTGTTATCTCTGATGATGCTTGAGGCAAAGGGTTAGGATGTGTTCTCATGCAACGTGGGAAAGTCATAGCCTATATGCCTCTCGACAACTTAAAGAGTATGAGAGGAATTATCTTACTCATGATCTAGAGTTAGCGGCCGATCGTTTTCATTGTAAAGATATGGAGCACTATCTATATGGGGAGAAAGTGGAGATATATTAGGACCATAAAAGCCTTAAATATTTCTTCACTCAAAAAGAACTCAACATCTTGGCGGCGACGTTGGCTCGAACTATTGAAAGACTACGACCACACTATTCAATACCATCTGGTAAAAGCGAGCGTGGTAGGTGGCGCGTTGAGTAGAAGATCATATCACGAGGAGCGAGTGCGATGATGTCAAGTATCGCATAGAGCCAACTTTAATAGAAAAAGTTAAGGTTGCTCAAGCCACCCAGGCAGGAGGCGATCGTATGAAGAAGAAAGTACAAGAAGGAGCTATTAGGAGCGAGAATTGATGAAGAAGGAATACTTGAGTCCACTCTAGACTTTGTGTTCCTAACGACTTTGATTTGAAGTACAAGATTATGATGGAGGCACACAATCGCCATTTGCAATCCATCTGGAAGTACTAAAATGTATCGTGATCTTGACATACATTTTGGTGGAACAATATGAAGAGAGAGATTGCAAAGTTTATCTCGATGTGTTTAACTTGCCAGCGTGTAAAGGCGGAGCATCTTGTACCTAAGGGTCCGTTGCAACCACTTGAGATTCCGGAATGGAAGTGGGAACACATTACTATGGATTTAGTTCTGGGTCTTCCTACGGTTTCTCAAGGCATCAATGCTATTTGGGTTATTGTTGATAGATTAACCAAGTCTGCTCTCATTTCTTGCCGATCTGGAGACTTATTCCTTGAGCGTCTTGCTAGTATATGCGTGAATGAGATTGTGAGGTTACATGGCATGCACTGTATCCATAGTTTGGGATCGTGACCCAAGATTCACTTCAAGATTTTGGGTTAGCTTGCAAAAAAGCTATGAGCGCAGTTTGCGATTTAGTTGACATACCATCCCCAAGCGGACGGACAATCGGAGAGGACTATTCAAACTCTTGAAGATCTATTAAGACTACGTGTCCTAGACTTCAAGGGTAGTTGGGATAAGTATTTACCATTGGTGGAATTCTCCTACAACAACGATTATCGAGCAAGTATAGGTGTGGCTCCATTTGAAGCATTATATGGGCGAAAATGTCGTTCTCGATATGTTGGGATGAGGTGGGTGAAGCAACATTGTTGGGACCCGAGTTTAAATACGTATGACTACCGAAAAGATCCAAATGATTCGACAACGTATACAAAGCGGCACAAGATCGACAAAAGAGTTATCGCGGATCTTCATCGAAAAGGGCGTGGAATTTAATGTAGGGGATCATGTATTGTTGCGAGTTGCTCCATGGAAGGGAGTTACAAGATTTGGGAAGAGAGGAAAGCTCAATCCACGATTTATTGGTCCATTTCAAATTCTTGACCAGTAGGAAATGTAGCCTATAGACTTGCGTTACCTCAAGAATATGTCTCGTGTTCATAATGTGTTTCACATATCATACTTAAATAAATATGTGAAAGACCGAACCACGTTATTGAGTTAGAACCGGACGAGATAGCCAAGACTTAACGTATGAGGAGGTACTGTCAAGATCTTGGATAGGAAGGAGCATGTCCTACGCAAAGGTCATACCACAAGTTAAAGTTTTGTGGAGGAATCATGCTATAGAGAAATGACACGGGAGTTGGAAAGCGAAATGAAAGCGAGGTATCCTCACCTTTTCAAAACACCGAGTGCGTCACATCAATTTCGAGGCGAAATTTCATAAGGAGGGAGGTTGTAAGACCAAAATTTTTTAAAAAAAGGAATTTCCTTTATTTATTTTTTTTGAAATAGTAAGGGTTGATTTGATTAATGTGGATAGTTAATGGTTAAATACATAAATATTTCAAAATAAGCAAGTGGTTATAAAATATTCATTCTTTGTCGGGAATATTCATTTGGTCGTGGAATATTAAATGCTTTGTCGAGGAATATTAAATGCGACGACGCAGACCATGTGTGGGCCCATAACGAAAGCGATTGGATGAAGAAAGCGACAAATATAAGTTGTTTTTAAATAGCGGCGTAGTTATTATCATTATCTCTTTGGAATACCGGTTGGTTAAACACGCTAATCTGCGTTTGTTGAGCGATAGCTACCGCAGTATTGCACCAATTATTGATTCTTACGTGAAGAAGCACTACTCGATAATGGTTCTGATAATTCTTTATTCGATATTTTATTGAGTTAATAATTCTTTGCGTTGATATTTTATATTCTTTGTTGTTTCATAATTGTCATTACACGGTATTTTTCATTATCGAAGCAATAATTCATATTATCTGAATAATATTATTAGATAACATTATTGGCAATGTTTAGAAAGTTACATCAAGGAGAGGTTTGATCATCTAATTGCGGCATGATGAAGAAATTCTTATTGGAAAGCCCCCTCTTTCTGAGGAGCTGCACGGTTGTCAATATTGTGATTACGTAATATTATTTGTGAATAATTAATTATTGATTTATATGATGAGGAAAATATTGATTTTATGTGGATATAGATGGAGAAATTTTTAAAATGACAATTGTTGAAAATTAATATTTTATCTTTTACGATAAAATAATTCATTTAAATATATTATTTTAATAATATATTAACGATGATATTTTTACAATGAATGTGGGATATATGAGTATATGAGGAGGAAGAGTATTTTTGTGGCATTAAATGTTTAACACATGTTTTGTGTGTTGGTGGACACAATTATTAATAGAAATTTGATTATAGCTTGTAAAATCACCCGTTTGTGGATTTGGTCAATTTCTATTTGGAATTTGGAAAAACTTTCTTCTGCAAAGTTGTAGAAATTGAATTTCCTATAAAAACTCGTGATATTCAATTTTCTGATGAAAGGGCTATTTATTATGAATTATTGAAGTTAGAAGCTCAAAATAATTGATTTTTGGGAGTTTAAATTATTTTTGTTAAGAAAAACGTTTTTGTATTTTTTTTTGGACATCATTAACATGTGTGGCTGGTGTTTTGACCAAAAGGTGGGCTAAGGAAAATTTGTATAATTATATTAATATTATATTAAATTTTACGCTTTGGTGTTCTAGCATTTTCTATAAATAGGGTCTTGGGTTAGAATTGAAAATCACACGAAAACCAAGTTTTCTCTCTATTTCTCTCTCGATATTTTGGCGTATTCTTGTGAGTATTTTGAGTATACTTTGAGTATTGCTAGGCGGTGCAAGTTCCTTGACTATATATACAGGTATTCCATTTAGAAGTCTTAATCTTTAGAGGTAAGGGATATTATTTTTTTTGTAATGATATTATTTCTTCAATATCATTATCTTTGAAATGTTGATCTGAAGTTTTATCAAATTTGGAACTTTTTCATGTATTCATGGGTTACTATTCATGGATTACTATTCACGAGTTACTATTCATGAGTTAATATTCACGAGTTACTATTCACGAATACTATTCATGAAGCGTGAAGATATTTTTGTGGAATTTCTATCTTTTGGTGTCGGAGTTACTATTCACGTATACGGCACTATTCACGTATACGGCACTATTCACGTATATCTGGCACTATTCATAGAAAATAAAATTTCTTCTTTTTGTCCAAAATATCTATTACGGATACTAGCTACGATTGTATCCATGTTTTGATCATTCTTGAATTTTACACCACTATGATTATTTTTGAGGTATTTTTGGGCGTGGATAAAACCAAGTCGAATCCTTAATCCTTAATCCTTGTCATTTTGTTTCCTTTGGATTCGTTTCTTTAAAAAATATTTTCATCATCCTCGGTCTTAAATGATGATATTATGGAATATCTTTGGCTTTGTAGTGCAAAGATGAATGATTTCTTAAGAATATCTTTGGCACGTAGTGCAAAGATGAATGATTTCTGAAGAATATCTTTGGCACATGTAGTGCAAAGATGAGCAGTGTTTAAATGAACATGACCAATGATGAATATCTTTGGCACATAGTGCAAAGATGAATATTTGATTCGGATGTATATTGATTGATGTTACGGGGATAAAAGATAGAGCGATGAACTTTTAAATTCATACATAGAAATAGTAGTTTGCATTCTCTACTTAACTCTTCTAATGAATTATTATTTCATTGCGAATATTGATTTAAAGTTTGTTGTCTATTGTATTCTATTAGATTTTTCCTGTTGAAGACTAACGATAATTTGTTGTATATTATCTTAGTCATAATATTCTTTCTTGAGCTAGTTGAGCTCACCCTTTTTCCTTTTGTTCCATTTTTCTCGGGGAGGCGAGAATATAAGCGAGTGCAGTCGGGGTATGGAATGAAGGTTTTAGAAAGGATTGTTTAGTAGTCCTCACCATTTTGTAAAATAATGTATCAATAAATGTGATGAGGATTTATTTGAGTATAGATATTATGCAGAAGATAATATTTGTATTCAAACTCACGTTTCTTGTTGTAATAATAAAGTTGTAGTTGTTTACATACCATGTATTGACAACTCGAGAATAGGTGATGTATACCTATTTTGGGGCGTCACAAATTTATAACAACGATTCCCCAAATCTTTTCTTTATTTTAGTTTTAAAATTAGAGATACATTTTAACTTTTTAAATTCAGATTTATGAAAACTTAAAATTCAAAATTGATTTAATTCTTTTCATATTTTAAAAACAACAACAAAAATAATAATATATATGATTATCTTAAATATTAGGGCTTAACTTTTAGGGCTTAACCATAATCTTAAATATTAGGCCTATAAACATGATCTTAAATATTAGGCTTAACCCAAAACCTTGGTTGCAATATATGATTATACTTATACCAATCCAATATCATGAACATGAGTATGACATAAAACATAACTAGGAATTAAGTTTATCCATAATTCAATCAAGAAGAAGGTTCAAAGAAGTTTATCCATAATTCACATAAAATATGCTAATTGATGTTAATTATAAAATTCATTTATAATGTATGTTTGTTAAAACTAAAATTCATGTATAATTGTATATTGGTAATGTTTTGATTGATATTATATTGGTAATGTATATGGGTCTGAATTTTTTAATGCTTTAATTTGTATTCAATCGATATTGTTTTGATCTTATTGTATTGGAAATTTGTATTTCTCTTGGTTTGTGTCTTGGGTGCCTAGAAATGTCCATATATGCATGTAGTCGTGCATGTGGCTAGTCCATATTGTAGGGAGACTACGCGAATTTTTTTGAAGTATTATAAGTATAAGTTTGAAAAATGTTCATAAGTATTATAAGTATAAGTTTGTAGTTGAATTTTTTTACCTCTTTTATTGTGAACATTTTAGGTTTAAAATATATAATAACTTTTGGTTATAGGAAAGCTATGCCCATTATTGAAATAAAATGAGAAATTGAATTGTTTGAATATGCGGGTAGCTTAATTTTAGTAATTCTCGATAAATTGGGTTACATTTTTATATAGAGAGCACAGGTGCCGCTTATCAATTGGATATAAATATATTGGTGATCTACTAGAGCCTATTAAAGAAATTTGAGGTGATGGGCTAGGATTGGGGCATGAGAGGCCACGAGAGGCCACGACAAGCTTAGCGAAGCCTCACGAGGCCAAGCCAAGCTTGGTTGTCGACATAGTAAGCTATTGGGGGTTGTTAAGCCAAAATAAGCGGTCTTGGGAAGCTATTAGTGTAATAGAAGGTAACTAGACACACTTGGTTAATAAAGAGACTGTTTTGGCTATAACAGAAAAACAAGGGTATTTAACACTTATGTATACAAGAATAAAGCTATAAAATGTTATAGAACCTATAAATTGCTCAACCAAGTTGTGACTATCCCAAAACATAAAAGATTATAAAAAGGGACCGTGAGGGGTATAATCTTAAAACATGTTAGCCGAGGCCTTAGATGGACTCTTCAATTCTTGGTGTGAAGCCTTAGATGGAGATAGTTTTCTTAAGAAGAAACATTTCAATGCATCTGAATACCAACCAAATATGTATTACTAATATAGAGCTAGAATGAATGAAATACCTTACGTACGATTAACAATAAAAACAAATTTGAAACAAATTAAAATAAAATAACATGATATAATATAAAGTTTCTCATACTGCATTAATTTGCATTCATTCGTTAACATTGAGTATGCTTAAATGTTAATCATATGCTTACAAGTATGCTCAAGTCATATGGTTACAAGTATGCTTTCAGCCATATGCTTACAAGTATGCTCATGTCATATGATTAATAAGCTCATGTTATGCCTTAGTAGAGTGTACCGTGGAATCATGGACCTCTATTCGGGCCGTAGTAGTGGATAACGCGACGAAATCAAGTGCCCAGATAAATCTTCTGATTGAATTTAGAGTTTGGTTGCCAAGTGTTTTTGGAATATCGTATAGTCACCCGAATGTATGAATGGTAAGTCGCATGATTCGATGTCCATGTTTAAAGTGTAAGAATGTAAATTATATGGACGAGACATGGTAAACTATCATTTACTTGTTTACGGGTTCATGAGAAATTACGAAGAATCTTTGGTGGGCACATGGGCGGAGAAGAGATGGTGGCATCACACAAGTACACAATTCGGGCAAAGAGTACTCATCATCGTATGAATGAAATGGTCCATGATATTGCAGGGGCGATTTTGATTGGGAGCAAGCGCGAGAGCAACCTATGAATTCGATGTCAAAGACTTCTTTAAGTTGTTAGGACGAGGGTAGCAAGCCATTGTGGTATGGTTGCACCAAACACACTACATTATGCTGCGATGGCGACATTACTTAACAACATCAAGGCCGATCACAACATGAGCCATGAGTGTTTTGAGTCGCTCTTGAAGGCAATTAAGAGTATGTTACTGACGGTGAGAAATTACGATAACTATTACTTTTGTAAGAAAATGGTGAAGAAGTTGGGTCTTGGATACCAAAAGATCGATGCATGTCCCAACGATTGCATGTTGTTTTATAACGAAAATGAACAGATGATGACAAGGTGCACGTTTTGCGGTCATGATCGGTTTAGGCCTAATAAAGAGGTGTGACTACAAAAAAATTAAGTATCTGCTTTAAGATTCTAAGGTATTTTCCAATAACACATCGGCTAAAAAGATTGTACATGTCTTCAAGATCAGTTGAACATATGAGTTGGCATGCGAAATCTCCAGCTAAAGATGGAGAACTAAATCATCCCGCAGATGGGCAGGCTTGGAAAGATTTCAACTTAGAACATCCTGAATTTGCATTGGAACCTAGAAATGTGAGGTTTGGATTGTCCACCGATGGTTTCAATCTGTTTGGCCACTCATCTGTTCCGTACTCATGTTGGCCTGTGATTGTTACTTCGTACAACTTGCCTCCTTGGATGTGTATGAAACAAACATACTTATTTCTTTCACTCGTGATTCTTGGTCCTAAGAGTCCTGGAAAGAACTTAGATGTTTAATTGAGACCTCTTATAGACGAGTTAAAGGTATTTTGGGAGGATGGAGTGCAGACTTGGGATGTTGCAACGAAAACAAATTTCAATCTTAGGGCAGCGGTTATGTGGACTATAAGTGACTTCCCAGCTTATGGTATGTTAGCTGGATGGAGTACACACGGGAAGTTGGCTTGTCCGTATTGTATGGAGCATACAAAGTCGTTTAATCTATCAAAAGGTCGAAAGCCTTGTTGGTTTGACTGTCATCGTCGGTTCTTACTGGTAGATCACCCATTTCGAAGAAATAGAGAACACTTCAGGAAAGGGAAAGTAGATAATGATATGCCTGCACCACGATTGTCGGGAACGGAGATGCAAGATCGTGTGATGAGATTGTCGGTTATCCCATTTGGTAAGGTTGATGCAACAAACATAATCAATGGGTTTGGTGAATCTCATAACTGGGTTTGGAGAAGCATCTTTTGGCAATTGCCTTATTGGTCTACAAATTTGATTCGTCATAATCTAGATGTGATGCATATTGAGAAGAATGTGTTTGACAATGTGTTTAACACTATGATGAATGTTACGGGGAAGACAAAAGATAATGATAAGGCACGTTTGGACATGAAAGATATTTGTAAGCGTCCTTGATTAGAACTTTATGAATCTCCTAATGGTAAGATTGTCAAACCGCATGCAAGGTACACATTGTCCAAAAAGCAAGTTGAAGATGTGTGCACATGGGTTAAGTCTCTAAAACTACCCGGATGGATATCGTCGAAACATTACAAGGTGTATTACGGGTGGGAAATTGCAAGGGATGAAGAGTCATGACCATCATGTGTTCATGGAGAGACTAAATGCCTATAGCATTTCGGGATCCGCTTGATAAACCAATATGGGATGCTTTGGCGGATCTTAGTCATTTCTTCAAAGACTTGTGTTCAAAATCATTGAATGAGAAGGACATGTTTGTACTTGAGAAGAACATCATAGAGATCACGTGTAAACCCGAAAAAATATTCCCACCGGTTTTTTTGACTCCATGGAGCATTTGCAAATCCATCTTCCCTATGAAGCTCGTGTTGGGGGTCCAGTTCAATATAGATGGATGTACCCTTTCGAGAGGGTGATGGGAAACCTTAAGAGGAAGGTGAAGAATAGAGCTTATGTCGAGGGGTCGATATGCGAGGCATACAATTTTGATGAGATATCTATGTTTGTCTCAGAATATTTTCCGGACGAAGTCTTGACAAAGGCCAATCGAGTATCGAGACATGATGATGGGGGAAATGTTGAACTAAATGGTCGGCTCTCTGTATTTGGTCTATCTGGCCGCGCTTATGGAAAAGGGAAGCGCATATTCCTCTCTGAGCAAGAATTACATGCTGCACATACTTACATTCTTCTCAATTGCAAGGAGATTGACGAATTTATGAGGTACACATGTAAACTTGATATTTTATCTTTTAAGTTGAAAATTTATTCCAATATGTTAATGTTTATAACATGGTATAGATTGTCGATGACGAGTTAAAAGTGAAGCATCTTAAGCATAATCGATAAAGATATTGAAATCAATCGGGATAAAAACTTTGCACTTTGGCTAAAGGACAAAGTAAGTTCAATTTTAAAAGCACGTAGTGTATATATATATATATAATATATACTCCATATGTTAACTATGACTTCATTTAATAAGATGGAGTTTTTGTAGGCTTTGTTGAGGGGATCAACGATTAGGCTAATGTACAAGTCCTAGCTATGGGACCGAACAAGGATCAAGTCACCATGATGGTTACAAAATAAATGGTTGTGAATTTCACACAAAGGCATATAGGCGCGGTAAAAGAACAACGAACTACAGTAGTGTATGTCCAAGGAGATTGTTACAATGAGCTTGGTCGTGCCTTTTATGGGGAGTTGGAGGAAATCGTAGAGTTGTCGTACAAGGACACGTACGGGGGTCATATTCACTTGTTCAAGTGCCGTTGGTTTGATTCAGAAAAAGGGATACGTGTTGACAGACATGGAATCGTCGATATTGACCTCCATAGGTCTGCGTACTCCAACGAACCGTTTGTTTTACCAACTCAAGCGATGACAAGTATACTACACTCCTAGTCCTGTTAGGAAAAGGGATACACCACCTACTGATTGGCAAGTTGTAATTTATACTCCCGCGCGTAGTCGTGTAGAATTAGTTGATGGGGAGATTTACCAAGAGCAGATGCTTCATAGTCAGACTATAATAAATGTGGAGGACGACAATGAAGTAATCCAGTTAGATGGTGGAGATGAACCACATGAATTAGATCCTGAGTCAATACTTGTGTCAGATGACATTGATACTGAGGAGGAAGAGTTATTGGTGAATCGACCTACACGAGAATCAAAGCGGATGATGGTTATGAATCTGCAACACGTATCTGAAGATGATTACGAATCGGACATTGACACTTGAACTCATGAAATGTATGTTTAGCAATACATGTTTTTATATCATTGTCATGTTTATGCACTAAAACTATTTAAATGTAACTTTTGTTTATTGTCATTTTATATTCATATATATACATGTTTATATCATTGTCATGTTTATGTACTAAACTATTTAAATGCAACTTTTGTTTATTGTCATTTTATATTCATAAATATACATGTTTATATCAACTTTGTCATGTTTATTTACTAAACTATTTAAATGCAACTTTTGTTTATTGTCATTTTATATTCATATATATACATGTTTATATCATTTATCGTGTTTATTGTCATATATACATGTAATCAAATATGACTCTAATAACATCTTGAAATTTGTAATATCTGAGATGGCTTGAAGGCGGTAGAAAAAGCGCGACTTGGGTAGGGGCCTAATAATGTGCCCAAGGTCCCTACTAATCCCGATGATTGGATTCTTATTCAGATTCGTAGTCCTCAAGATATACGTCGTCGTCCGCGTATATCATTTATATAAAAGCATTTAAGATTCCATTTATTGTATATTGGTAATGTTTTGATTGATATTATATTGGTAATGTTTTGTTTTGGTCTTATTGTATTGAAAATTTGTACATTTCTCTTGGTTTGTGTCTTGGGTGCCTAGAAATGTCCATATATGCATCTTGCCATCGTGCATGTGGCTAGTCTATATTATAGGGGAGACTATGGCGAATTTTTTTTAAGTATTATAAGTATAAGTTTGAAAAATGTTCACAAATATTATAACTTAGATGTAAATTGCTTTAATATATGCTAATTGATGTTGTATATTATAGTGATTTTTAGGATAATAAGATCGTCAAGTGCATATCACAATTTGTGTTTACGAAATTGGCCTACACCTGTGATTACGTGGGCAAGCACACCTATCGCCCACAAGGATGCTGTTTGGGCAGAATTTCAGGTATGTTTTTTTAATTATGACAAATAATATTAATATAATATTAATATAATATTCAAAGGATAATTATTTAGTAATGTTATTATTGTTTTTTATTTGCAGAAACGGTATAGATGGGAGGACCGCGAGCTTCTTGATTGATTCATTATTATTCAGCAAAAGTGCGCGGTCCGCACCAAGGACAACTTGAATAAAGAACGACAAAAAGCCATTCACAATGCCGAGATCGACCATCCAGGCCAGGGAGAGGATTATATGCACGAGCATAGCCCCTGGTGGTATACCCAGTCTATATGGGCTGAGATGTGTGCCCAATGGAGAGCAAAGAGCTGGGTGAAAAGACGAAAGACTGCCGCCACCAACAGAGCCTCGGGTGTATCCGATGGCGAAAAGGCTAAAGGAATATACAAGGGTGGCAGTATTTCACAGTTGCAGCATATCACTGCCCGGGTACGTATTTACAAGTTTTAATATGTTTACAATCATGAATTGTAGAAAATATCCCATTTTTACTTAGTAATATTGTCCTGTTTTTGTATAGGAGTCTCAGTCTCAAGGTCAGCCTATCCATTGGCTGGATGTATGCGTGTACCCGTGATGAATGCACTGAGGCTATCCGGATAAGCGGTAATAAGTTTTAACAACTTTGATCGGTTTATTAATACTTACAAAATATTATTTTAACTATTTAAGTGTTAACATGATGACGGGATACTTATAAACGTTTATTGAATGAACGCTATCCTAAAGGCACTCCATGTCCGCTTTATTGATCAAGAGTTGTGGGAGAGGGCGATGCATTGTGAAGAAGAACTACATTAAAGGTCAAGGACAATGACGACGCCCATCCTTGATGGCTCAAAGCATACTGCTACCCAGTCTTCACGGTCATCGAGTCATCCAGCTGTTCATACTCCGGCTGACTGTGTGAGAGCTATATGTCAAGATCGAAATCTTCTGAAGATAATGGGCGGGCACCTTGGGGCTCTTGATCCTGAGGAGTTAGCTGAAGCAGTAGCGGCAGCAGCAGCAGGACAGAATGGGGATGGCGACGAGGTATAAAATCAATTTGTTGTATGTATTGTCGTAATATATATATACCGATCAACATATTTATTATATTTGTAACTTGTTTTATTATTTTGTTAATTAAATGGTGATCGAGGAGGCGATGCAACCAACATAACCTTGTACTTGTATATTCATTATTTGGATGTTTGTATGTTACTTAAACAAGTTTTGAAATGTTATTATATTTATTCAAATCATATTGGTTTTAAAGGTTTATATACTAGTTTGGTGTATGTGTTGGTGGACGATGAATGTTTATAATGTTTTGTATGTTGTTTATCTTGGTGTGTATGTGTGTTGGGATAAAGCGGTGAAAATAGAGTACGAGTTTTTGGGAATTACGCAAAACAAAGCAAAAAATCGTGGTAATTTTTTTCATATCGGCCGACCGCGCGTCGCTCATTGAACGTTATTAGCGACGCGATGATGTCGATGATTCTTTGGCGGTCGCTGATAATGGTCGCTGACACATGGACCACGTCAGCTTTGGCCCTGGACCATGCTGACTCAACCCAAATGACAGTTTGTCATTTTGGTCGCTTCATAGCGGTCGCAGAGATATATATCGATTAAGCTAATAGTGGTCATTTGATGTGCATCCCAATGACCAGATTTTATCGACGACTATTAACGACCGCTTTTCTTTCGTCAGAGATATCTATCTGCGACCAGAGTCTTAATCCTTGATAATCGATCATTGATATACCTTTTTCTTGTAGTGCGTGTATTTGGCGACTCAGAATGGGTTGGATGGAATGGACCTATTTTGGGGTTGTCACATTTGGTATCAGAGCTTAGGGATATGATCTCTGGTGGAGATCGGGGAATATAACTAGGAGGGGAGAGATGAGTAAATCCTTCGCTAGTGTGTCCTACCTAAGCTTATTTGTTGGTCAGTCATAATATCGGGATATTATGTTATACGTTAATTTGTTTAATTAACCCTTGTTTTATGGTAGTATTTGAGAATGGCTGCTGAGAATGTTAACAATGGAGTGAATGAGACCGTGGGGATACCTCTAATCACTAACCTTGATAATGTGATGTCAGACGAAGAAGGAATTAGAGATATCCATGTGGTGAGTGAAGAATTGATAGTTGCACTCTTTAGATAGTCAGAGGTAACAAGCGAGAGTGAGGAAGAAGAGGAAGAAGAGGTACACGAGGAGAGTTTATTAGAGGTATTATATGATCAAAATGTAGAATTTCAAAATCGTATTCATGAGTTAGAAAGAAGCGAAATTTGAAGAACGACGGTGATGCGTGGAACAAAAGGATGCAACAATTCAAGCTTGTGTTACCCGATATGTGATGCTTGAACAGAAGCATTCTTTGGCAGAGTATAAGATGATAAAGAGGGAATCTGAGTTGAAAGAAGAAAAAAATGAACGAGTAAGAATGAGTGATGCATGGGTAAAAGCCACACGACACGTGGATATTTTGGAAAGAGATGTCCGATCTAAGAAGGCTAAAATAGATGACATGAATTTCTCTTTTTGGAAAACAATTGGGAGAACCCAACATCGAGTTTTGAATTACCCTGTACATAGCGGTCAACCTGAATTCGATATGGATCGAAGATTGATGATTCAGATCATGAAAACGAGAGTCTGACGAAGCGATTAAGGGAGGAATATGTCCTATAGAAAAATATATTCCAACGGTAGTGATAACGCCAAATGCTGCCCCAGACAAGTCAAAACCGGGTAGTTCGAGGGATAGCGGTTGTCATGACTTCCCAACAAATGAGGAACCTAAATGAAGTTATCACGGGAGATGGAGAAATCATGATGATCGGGGAGATAGAATCTGAAATAAAAGCAATGTATTCTCAAATTTTTGAAATACCAGGTACGTAAATTTCGGGACGAAATTTCATAAGGAGGAAAGATTATAAGACCCCGAAATTTATGAAATAAAAGTATTCAATTTTTCTTATAATTACTATTCAGTAAATGGTTAAATTGATAAAAGTTAAAGTTAAGGGTGATATATGAAATTTTTTTCAAAATACACAAGTGGTTATAAAATATTCATTGTTGTTGGGGAATATTCGTTTGGTCGTGGAATATTCTTTACGTCGGGAGAATATTACAGCACGACGGCAGCATGACCATTTAGGGCCCCATAACGTAATAAGCGCCGGGATGATGAAAATGACAAAATTAAGTTTTTATAAATAACGACGTAATCGTTACCGTTAACACTGTTGGAATACCCTTGGTAAAATAAAGTAATACGCGTTGTTGCACAGTAGCACACGGTATTACAGTATTTTTGAATTATTGATTCTTACGTAAGAATGCACTACTCAATAATTGTTACGATAATTCTTTATTCAATATTTTATTTTATTGATTCAATAATTGCTTTGCTTTGATATTTTATATTATTGTTGTTTCAATAATTATCAACGCATGAATATTTCTCATTATCGGATCAATAATTCATATTATTTGAATAATATTATTAGATAGCATTATTGGCAATGTCTAGAAAAAGTTACATTAAGGAGAGGTTTGGTCACCTAATTGCTGCCGCCATGATGAGGAGAAATTCTTATTGAAAGCCCCTCTTTCACAGAACGACGATTGTTTTAATTGTGATTACGTAATATTATTTGTGAATAATTAATTATTGATTTATATGATAAGGAAATATTTATTTGATGTGGATATAAATGATGGATTTATTTATGTGGTTATAAATGAAAGAATTAATGTTGAGGTATTTTATACGTATTTTTATTCGGAATGAAGGTATTAAAAATTAAACTAGTGTTTTTGAGATATATTGCATGAGTTATAATTTTTAATCCGACCCATTTGGATCGTTGTAATTTTTGGATATGTTATACATATATAAGTTGAGTATATGTCCACAAATTTTGAACCGTTAAAATGAGCGTATGATTTGTTATGAATTTTAAGAGGTGAATGGTTCAGAATTTGTTGAAGTATACGAATTTAGCATTTTGGTAGAAAATTCTAGAATTGAGTGGGCCCCAGTTGTGGTTGGTGAAGAAATGTGCTGAATTTTATTTCAAATGTGGTGGGTGGGAATAGTAGCAGGTAAAGCCATCAGGTTACAGGTCAAGTCTGCTAAAATTTTCCGATAAATAAAGGGCTAAGTTTGAATGGAAAATCACACCAGAAACATAAGCTTTCTCTCTTTCTCTCTTTCTCTCTCTAGATTATTGAGTGTATTTTGTGAGTATTTAGATACTTGGTGAGTTGATATTCATCAGTGCAAGTTTCCTTCAGCGTCATATCCGATATCCAGTCAGAAGTACTGCTCTTTTGAGGTAAGGGATAGTAAGGGATTTTAAGGGTTATTATGTTTTTCAGTTCATACTTCTTCTGACCTTCAGAAAATTCTGGAAAAATTTGAAATGATATGTTGATGAGTTTTATTGATTGTGTCCAAAAATGGTGATTTTTGGATGTATAGATTAAGAGTTATGAATTTTATGAGAAAAGACTATTTTAAAAGTAACCGCTTATAATTCCTTGTGGTTAACTCCAAAATTGATGAAATTTTTATTGGGAGTACATCTATATAATATCGATTATTACTCTGTGAATTTCGAATTTTTGGATAAAAGTACAATTTATGATAAATGTCTAAATATTAAAGCGGTTTTGGCCATATGAAAATAGTAAATGAATTTTAAAAATTCTAAGAAAAATATATATTCAATATGGGACTATATTCTGCTAAATCCCAAAAAGAAATATTTTTGGAACCCGATTTGGTATTTTTCATGAAAATGGACTAGTTATGAATAAATGAGCTAAATATGTTATGTGAAGGAAGAAAATTGAAAAATATGATTTTATGGCTTGAGAATCATATATGTGGTATATGTAGATTTTTGATGAGGGTTTTGGTTATTGGTGATGAAATCTTATAAGTTTGGCATTTTATGATGATTAAATGCATTATTTAGTAAAGTGTAAACAATTAAAATAAATTGTTTATAAGTTTAAGAAATGTTATTCTTTCAATATCATTATACCGAAATATTGGTATGAATTTTATTGTAGAATTTCTACCTTTTTGTGTCAGGATTACTATTCATGAGTTACTATTCATGAGTTACTGTTCATGAGTTATTATTCACGAGTTACTATTCACGGGTACTATTCACTACAAAATTGGTTTCTTTTTCTAACCAAATTATAGTTGATTTATGAATATTATTCTGGAGATTAAAACTATATATTGATTATATTGATTTTATTATCATATATAACATTTTTATAACCCCGATGTTGAAATTCTCTTTCACTTGAGTATAAAGATGGATAGATTATTAGTATGATCATGACTAGGGTTCTCTTTGGCCAGTAGTGAAAAGTTGAATTGTGACTGGTATGATCATGACCATTGAATTTATAATTGAATATCTTTAGCTTAAGTGCAAAAGGTGAATTGATCAACATGGTTATAATTATTGTTTATATAAATTAAAATGATTATATATTTCTTTGAGATATTAATATATTTGGCACATAGTGCAAATATGAATTGTTGAGAAATATCTTTGGCTTTTAGTGCAAAGATGAACTATTAATGAATATCTTTGGCCCGTGGTGGAAAGATGACTGTTGTTGTTGAATATCTTTAGCCGATTAGGCGCAAGAAGATGAATCAATGGATGAATATCTTTAGCCGCGGTCTGAAAGATGAATTTATTATTATGATTATGAGCGAGGCTGTGATTTGGTATAACCATGATCTTTGATGTTTCGGTAAAGACATGTGATGAAAATTATATTAAATCACAGAATACGAAGAGAATTTAGATTTACAATTATGATTATGAGATATTCATATAACTGTGGAAAGGAACTGTTGATTGATGTTACAGGGATAAAACATTGTTGGTGGACTTTTAACATGGAGAAGATAATAGACTGTATTGTCTATTTGACTCTTCTAATGGATTAATCGTTCCGCTGCAACTATGGTTGAAATTTTTATCATCTACCATATGTTCTAAATCTCTTATTTGTTATTGATGAAGGCTATTGATAATTTAATTATCTTTAGTCATGATATTTGTAACACCCCAATACCACATCGAAAGATAGGGGAAAAATTTGTATGCATATAAGGAAATAAGTTACTACCAATAGTACCTTCAAGTCATGACCTTTTGGGTGAGTCTGTGGTGGGCTAAGTTGACCCAAGAAAATATTATTGGGCTAGTATTTTGAGGTCTTATTTTGATGGATTTGATTTGATTCGGACTTGGGATTTGACCCAAGATTTGTTCCGGACTCGGGGTTTGACCCGGGTTGTTACATATGGTATCAGAGCCGACTCTCGAAAGCTTGGGTCGGGTCATCCGATCGACTTGCCGGAGGTGGGGATACGAAGGCTAGTGGTATTATCCCACAATAGAGAGATGGAGGTCCGGAGGTGGGGACACGAAGCCGGCCGATATTATCCCACAATGACTAGAGAGGCAAAGATCTTTGGGGTACATGTGTGTGTATCGATTTGGATTCGGCCGGAGGCGTCGAAATTTAAGTGGGGGAGTTTGTAACACCCCAGTACCACATCGAAAGATAGGGGAAAAATTTGTATGCATATAAGGAAATAAGTTACTACCAATAGTACCTTCAAGTCATGACCTTTTGGGTGAGTCTGTGGTGGGCTAAGTTGACCCAAGAAAATATTATTGGGCTAGTAGTTTGAGGTCTTATTTTGATGGATTTGATTCGATTCGGACTTGGGATTTGACCCAAGATTTATTTCGGACTCGGGGTTTGATCCGGGTTGTTACAATATTCTTTACTGAGCTAGTTGTGCTCACCCTTTTTCTTCACAATTCCTTTCAGGTAATAAAAGTGTAGCTAGGTCGGCCCAGGGGTAACAAGGAATAGAGCAGTGGTCTCTCTAGTGTGGAGTTCTCCTAAACAAGTATAGACAAGTGTATTGTATACATCTTTTAGTAGTTATATTTGGTGAATCATATAGGGAGAGGCGAACCCTACGTTGGAAGGGTGTTTTGCCACTATCATACAAGATGTCTAATGACATACATCCTCGTGTCATCATAAGACAGGGTTGTGCTCATCCACTTGCTGAGTATATTTACGAGCACTACCTATATAATCTTTGTGTTTGTTTGAAGTATAATTCTCAATTTGAGACAGTGGAGATAATGATAAATTAAGAGAAGACTCACCATTGGGAAGAATATGATAGTAATCTTCTCGTTTTTCTTTAGGGTCTATTAGATTGACCAAGGATAATTACGTGGCCATATGATATCTATCATAACCTAGAAGTATGGCCTCCCATGTACGAAGGTTTCCTTGAGCACTTCCCAAAGATTTTAGTTTCTAAAACAGTTTTTGACTATACCTTTATGTAAGGTGTCACTATGAGGTGCTGTCCACGGTTGGGACATGTGTCACATTTGGTATATATTTGTATCCAAACTCACAGTATATGTGTTGTTGTATTTTGCACGACAATTGTTGTAATAAAGTTGTAGTTATTTTCTGTACCATGTATTTGGCGACTCAGAATGGGTTGGATGGAATGGACCTATTTTGGGGTTGTCACATTAAATGCACTAATTAGGTAACCCTAATTAAAGTCTAGAAAACCCTAATTAATATTTCTAAAACTTTAATTTTTGGAAATGAGAAACCCTAATTTGAAATTCAAATTAGAGTTCGAGATTGTTGGTAATTGTGATAAGATGATTAATTAACAAGTATTAAAATTATAAATGTTAATTATGGAAACCCTAAATTGTTAAACCCTAATTACTAAACTAGAACCCTAATTTAGTAATTAGAAACCCTAATTTTAATTTGGTAACCCTATTTACCAAAAGAAGAAACCTTAATTGCTATTTTAGCAATGTTAATTATATATAGAGATATTAAACCCTAATGTACCTGTATAAGATAATTAGAAAATTAATCATAATTAAGAAACCCTAATTTCAAAATTTTAGAAACTAAAATTTATTTTATTTTATTTTATTTTTATGCAAACCCTAATTTCTAAATCCTACAAATGATATGTACTAAACCTTAGGGTTAAACCCTAAGGGTCAAACCCCAAGGGTTTGCATGATTACAATTTTGCCATTAAATTGGAAAATCAAAAGAACAAAATGCCCTTTTTAGCATTAAAGAAGCTAGCATGTAGGTTTTGACAATTGGTGAAGTTGTTCACCAAACCAACAACCCCATGTGTTCTCTAATGACAAGACACTTTCGGCCATTTCAAACTGCCTATACATGCATCTAATATTTATATAAATAGATTGTAGGAGAGAGAAATGACATTAGTTAGTCCATTTTGTTCCAACACTCCACTAATTCTCTCTTCTTCAAAAACTCACGAATTTCTCTAGCATATCAGGTCCAAACATTACAAAATCCAACAACAAATCGAAAGTCGAAATCAAAAATTGTTCATAAGAGGTATAAAACCCTAGCATGATTTACATCCAAAATCGGATGTTTGATGTTGTTTTTTGTGTTAAACATGTTATATAAGATGTCTAATGATGATGCAGGTTGCTAGATGTTAGATCCATAACATCTAGAGGCTCAGATTTGAAGATTTAAAAATGCAGAAAATATTTTTGTGTATGACAAAACCAAATGTCGGTCGTGTAGATCTTTCTATGTTTTATGTTTTTTGTTGTTTTAATGTTTAATCTTGTGGTATCTTTGTGAGATCTTTTCTCTGTAACTCAAATCGAGTCGGATCGGTTGTAGGTTGCAAGATATGGGTGGTCAAACAACGTTGACCAACCATGATCGCCATGTTACAGGTAACCCGTAACGAGCCTGAAAAGGTCGACATGATTTTCATGAAACACGGATCCGGCGATTGGTTTGATAATATGTTCTTGGTTTTGTATCTAAGTTGTAGTATGTTATTTGTACTACATTATGGTATCATTATATCACCTAAACACTAAGCATGATGAAAGTAATGGTTGGTCAAACCAGCAGAAACGACCGTGACATCATTTTCTGGGAAACCCATAAAATCGATGAGCATGTCTTCTGACATGGTTTGATGGGCTGAATCGATTGTTTGTAAGGTTGTTATATGTATATTTTGTAATAGATCTATAGTATAACATTACGGCTACATACTTCATGCCTTATTTCACACAAAAACCAAGAATCAATCACATGTTATAGAAGGCGAAAATGGATGACAACATGTTCTTCATTTCCGGGTAACCCGAAATGAAGAACATGTCTGACTTGACTTTTGTTTGAGGATCTGATCTATTATGTTATGCATGTTATGTTGATGTTTATTGTTGGCTCGTGTAGTATTGTACTTGTACTACATGATCTAACCATCAACATGTCCAGAAACAAATTTAGCATCGTTTAATCAATGGTCAAAGTAGCTATGTTGTACACTGCTATGAATGTTCAAGAACAACTCAAGAACATGAAGAACACCTATAGCGACAGTTTTGTCACTATAGATGGTCTTTAGCAACAGATAGTAATTTATTTTCCGAAATTAATTAATTTAATTAAATAAATAGAAAAAAATAGTTTTTAATTATTAAAAATACCATATAAATTATTAAAAATTATTTTAAAATTTTAAAATTATTTTTAATTATTTTAAGTATATTTCAAAAATATTTAATACTTTTGAAATATTATTAGTATTTAATTTATTTAATTATAATATTAATTAAATTACAAAAATGATTTTAATACTTGAAAAATCATTTAAAATTATATTATGATATAAGAAAATATTTTAAGTTATTTTTAATGACTTTTAATATTTTGTGATAAATTTCATTAATAAATTAATATTAATGATAATTAAGTTATTTACTAAATGAATTAAATAAATTAATTAAAATGATTTTATTATATTAAAAATTATTTTACATAATAATAAAGTATTTAAAAATATTTTAAGTTATAAAATATAACTTTTAATATTTAAAGATAAATTTAGTTAATTAATTATTATTAATGATATTAAATTTATTTAATAATTATAAATAATTTAGTTTAAAAATGATTTTAATATTATAATAATCATTTTAAAAGAAAATAAAGTGTTTAAAGATATTTTAAGTTATAAAATATAACTTTTAATATTTAAAGGATAATTTCATTAATAATTTAATATTAATGATTATTACCTTATTATTAAAGATATTAAATTTATTTAATAATTATATTAAATAAATAGTTTATAAATGGTTTTATTAATTTAAAAATCATTTAAAAGGAATATAAATGAATTATACTTAATGACTTTTGATATTTTGATAAATAAAACATTAATACTTTAATATTAATGATAATTATTTAAAAATAATTTTAAATGTTTTAAAAATCATTTAAGGGTAATATTAATACTTTAAAAGTATTTTAAGTTATTATAAATAACTTTAATATTTTGGAAATGATTTCATTAATAGTTTAATATTAATTAGATATTAATGATAATAGAATTATTCAATATTTAAATCATTTAATAATGATTCCGATGTTTAAAAATTCATGATAAATTATAATAAGTGTTTTAAAATTATATTAAGTCATTTAAAAATAATATGACTGATATTAAGTTACGGGACAGAGTCTTAGACTCGATAATTACCTGATAAAGATGTTGGTACCTCGACATATTTCAGAAATTGATCTGGACATAGATAATTTAATTAGATATGTGATTATTTGTGATTCAATGGTTAGTAAACATATGTGTCAATGTGATTAGATTATGTGCTGACTGCGAAATGCAGTACTATGTGTTATAGTATAATGTTCTAATCGAATCTAATAATCGATTAATGATAGGTTGTGATATAAACGATAAATCTAAATTGCAAATTGTAAGCAGCGCATCAGGCAAGTATCGTACCTTTGCATTTTCTTTATGCAATGGACATAAATAAGAATATTTCTAAACTATATTATTACTGTACAGATTATGAACCTTATATTATATACGCCCATTGATCATCAACATGTTAGTATATGATAATTCAGATATATATTCTGTTCGTTAATTTCGATAAATGGTTATACAAGTGTCCCCACTTGGATAATCATTGTATTTAATCACATGTTGATATACCTTTGTCAATTACCCGTATACATATATGTTGAATTATAGATTATTGTTGAACAAGATAAAACCTTTGATTTGGAACCCGAATAAGTATGAACATCCTACACGGAAAACTTTTTATGCACCCAAGGTGGGCCGAGTGAACGATACCCTCGTTCTTGCACGTAGTATTGATCGTCAGGCATAACAGTGATCACCCCTCGTGTACGTAAAGTTATGACGGTTTCTGAGATGAATTTCTGTTTAACCTATTTGACAATTGAAAACAATGTTCATAGCATGTCACCTAAACCCTATTTATAGTCGTTATGTAGTTTCAAAGATTTGGTATAGAATTGATATATTATTACTATTGGTACAAAATTACTTCACAACCTGTTGAATCGTTGTAGAAGGGTAGTATAAAAAAAACATTTAAATTCTTTAAGCTTATATATATATAATTGCTATTACTTGCTGGACACTTAAATGCTCATCCTTGCTTAATTTAAATGTTTTTAGCTAAGTGTGAACGACCAGAGAGCTCTGCTAAGAACAAGGGAAATGGAAAGGTTGCTGAATGAGAGAAATGCTATTTTATGTAATAATTAACTTTATTAAGACAAGTATGATATATATTATCTATCATGGGTTGTAATGAATGTTTAAAGGTTACGTACTTGGGATTCAGACTCTGATGATATGTAAATTAAGTTGATCTTTATATTATTGTTATTGTTATTAGTATTATTCCGCTCATAGAAATGGTATCATAAAGCACCGAGTTCGGGTTTCAAGTACCTGAATTTGGGGGCTCTACATGTTGGTATCAGAGCTTAGGGTTAAAAACCTTAGGTGGGTTAGAACTTAGGCTATAACCTTAGAATAAAGGGAAACGTTAAAAATATAAATAACTCATATAAAGTTTAAAAAGAGATGAATTGACTAAGTTCATAGTCAAATAAAATAAAAGATAACTTATATAAAACTATTAATTGTTGTGTGTATAAACTATATGCTAATCAGGATAATTTATATGTGTAGATGTCTGGTGGAAAAGGCTTGTTATATGCATATAGCATGAAGAAGGGTCAAACCCATATACCCGAGCTGATATCAAAGCCAATAGCTGAAATTGAGGCTCACAATGCGAACAACTCAGACGAGGTGGTTATCGTAGAAAACGTAGTACAAGATCCAAAGATGGTGGAGCTGACAGATAGTGATTCGGACACTAAAGTTGAAGCTGATCAAGCATCAACGGAAGTGCAAGATCTGAGAAATAAGGTTTCTTCTCTAGAAAGGCTATGGGAGATAGAAAAGCTGCTTAATAGTCAATTGCGTCAAGCATTAATAGAAACAATGGAGGAACAAGATAAGCTTAAAATCCAAATAGATCAGATGGGAGCCACAAGCAACATAGCGTGTGCAGCTCTGAGCAAGATAGGGAAAAGAAAGATAGAAGACCATGACTTAGGAAAACCTGATAAGAAGAAAGGGAAAAGAATTTGTTATCTTTGCGGTTATGAAGGACATACTACTCTGTATTGTCCCGACTACAAACCAGGAGCATGTTTTATATGTGGGATAGAAGGTCATCAGGCGAAAAGTTGTCCAATGAAGAGGTGTAATAAATAAGTAGTATTGGTTCTATGATGTAGGTGTGTTTAATGTAATATATAGTATAAGTATATACTGTAATGTAATGTTCTCAACTTTTGTAATGATCAAGCTTGTGAATCCCGACTTTTGTGGTCATAAAGGGATAGCTGAAGTTCAAAGTATTATGTGCCAAGCTATGTAAAATATTCGATAAATGAATATGAATCTATGTTTGAGTAATGAAACAAGTTTAATATATTAAACTTATGTGATAAGGTTTAGAATGTAAGTTAAATTTATGATTTTATTTAACGAGATAATAATGCTTGAAGCGTCGAACTCGAAATCAAAGGGCGAAGAATCTTTCAACAACGTTGAGGGACAACAACAAGTGACCCGATGCAACACTTTTGCAAACATGGTAGCACAAGCTATCACGTGAGGAATACCGATCATTGAAATCAGCAGGATAACCACTTGGCGAACTTCAAAGATTTTAAGGCTGTAGGACCGCCAGAATTCAAAGGTATAACTGACCCTGTAGAAGCCCAAACTTGGGTTAAGGAGATTGAGAAGGCGTTTATAATAGCTAGGGTAGCTGAGGGGCAAAAGACCGCTTTTGCCACTTACATGATGAAGGGTGAGGAAAATTTTTGGTGGGAAGCGAACCAGGCAAGGGCATGAGAAGGTGTAGTCACATGGGATTGATTTAAAACTTTATTTTTCAAAAATTATTTTTCACCTAGTATGCAGGCTAGGATGGAGGTGAAATTTTTAGAATTGAAGCAGGAAAACATGACGGTGTCAGAATACGCCGTAAAATTCAATGAGTTAGCTAGGTTGGCTCCGCATCAAGTTGATACGGAGGCTAGAAAAGCGAGAAGGTTTGAGCTGGGATTAAAACCACGGCTCTACAATAAGGTGGCGATGTTGCAGATTCCTACATTTGCAGCACTCATGGAGAAGGCGATTATTCTTTGAGGAGGGGAGTGAGGCCATGAGCCTCTAAACAAGGAGATGAAGAATAAGGGTAAGACCGAAGGAGCTGGGAAGGTGGAAATTAATAGTGGAAGTAGGGGTGGTAGTAGCAAGAGGAAGGCGAGCAGTTTTGGAAGTGTGCAGGTAAAGCGGAAGGTGTTAAGAAGCCCGGTGATGCGGTCTGAAGAATTGTGGAAAGAACCACACGGGGGAATGTTTGAAAGGGAAGTTTGTTTGTTATAAGTGCGGGCAAGAGGGCCATATCTCTCCCAACTGCCCCAATCCTAGGATGAATAATGGATGTTTTATATGCGGATCGACTGAACACAGGGTGAAAGATTGTCCGAAGAGGAGGTGGAGGCAATTAGTGTGAACACTGCACACGGGCAAATGAACTTTAACAATAACAGGACCTACGCTCGTCGAAAGCAAGCCAACGAAATCTGAGAAGGGTCTACTACATACGATTTGTCCGAGGATCTGGCGAAAGAATGGTAATGAAACTCCAGGTATTATTCGTATAACTTTTATTTTATTATATACATAATTTTCATATATATAGTAAATTATTTCTAAAGAAATTTTGAGGGAGGAATTTGAGTTCTTTTAGAAATCAAATTTTTGTTTAATCAGAAAGACAAGCTTGATGTGAATAGTTAAAGATCAGTTCGATCAAATTATGATTGAGATCTCTTGGCAAAGATTGTGTATGCTATATATAAGTGTATGTATAGGTTTTAAAAGCGGTGATTCCGGGGACGGAATCTTTATAAGGAGGTGAATGTAACAACCCGATATTTTCTATATAAATAAATAAGAATTTTTGTGTATAATTTTTTTTTTTAGATTTGTACAAGATTATGTGTATATGTATTTATGTGGTAAATAAAAAATATTTATTACATAAATATTTACAAATAAATTTATTTTAGAATTATTGATTATTATAAAGTATATTCTTATAATAATTAATTTTAAGATGGAAATATTTTTATTAATTATTTTCCATGAATATATAATCATATATTATTTAAATAATATATGAAGTGAATTTTAGAATAATTAGAATAATTATTTTCTCATATAAATTTTAGTACTGATTATTAAGTTAATTATTTTACCTTAATTATTAAGGTTAAATATGAAGAATAAATCGATATGAAATCCAAACCCTAATTTTGGATTATTGTAAAGGTATGAGAATGATAATATAATATTAATTATATTTTGATTTTTCGATTACTATGAATATGTATTGTATGTCCGTATTGATAATGGTTGGTCAAATACGGTGTATTATGACCAAACCCTAATAATAATGTTAAACCCTAATTTGAGATCCAAATTAGAGTACAAGATTATTTTATAAGTGTGTTATATAATTTATGTCGTGTATTAAATGCATTCATTAGGTAACCCTAATTAAAGTCTAGAAAACCCTAATTAATATTTCTAAAACCCTAATTTTTGGAAATGAGAAATCCTAATTTGAAATTCAAATTAGAGTTCGAGATTGTTGGTAATTGTGATAAGATGATTAATTAACAAGTATTAAAATTATAAATGTTAATTATGGAAACCCTAAATTGTTAAACCCTAATTACTAAACTAGAACCCTAATTTAGTAATTAGAAACCCTAATTTTAATTTGGTAACCATATTTACCAAAAGAAGAAACCCTAATTGCTATTTTAGCAATGTTAATTATAATTAGAGATATTAAAAGCTAATGTTCTGTATATAAGGTAATTTGAAAATTAATCATAATTAGAAACCCTAATTTCAAAATTTTAGAAACTAAATTTATTTTATTTAATTTTATTTTTGTGCAAACCTTAATTGCTAAATCCTACAAATAATATGTACTAAACCCTAAGGGTTATACCCTAAGGGTCAAACCCTAAGGGTTTGCATGATTACAATTTTACCATTAAATTAGAAAATCAAAAGACCAAAATGCCCTTTTTAGCATTAAAGAAGCTAGCATGTAGGTTTTGACAATTGGTGAAGTTGTTCACCAAACCAACAACCCCATGTGCTCTCTAATGACAAACCTCACCATTTCAATGACTATACATGCATCTAACATTTATATAAATAGATTGTAGGAGAGAGAAATGGCATTAGTTAGTCCATTTTGTTCCAACACTCCACTAATTCTCTCTTCTTCAAAACCCACGAATTTCTCTAGCATATCGGGTCCCTAGAAACATTTCACAAAATCCAACAACAAATCGAAAGCGAAAATCAAAATTTGTTCATAAGAGGTATAAAACCCTAGCATGATTTACATCCTAAAATCGGATGTTTGATGTTGTTTTTTGTGTTAAACATGTTATATAAGGTGTCTAATGATGATCTCAGGTTGCTAGATGTTAGATCAATAACATCTAGAGGCTCGGTTTGAAGATTTAAAAATTTGGGAAAATATTTTTTGTTGTGAACCAAATGTCGGTCGTGTAGATCTTTCTATGTTTTATGTTTTTGTTGTTTTAATGTTTGATCTTGTAGTATCTTTGTGAGATCTTTGCTCTAGAACTCAAATCGAGTCGGATCGGTTTGTAGGTTGCAAGATATGGGTGGTCAAACACCGTTGACCAACAATGGTAGCCATGTTGCAGGTAACCCGAGCGAGCCCGAAAAGGTCTCGACATGATTTTCATGAGCACGGATCGGATAGTTGGTTTGATAATATGTTCTTGGTTTTGTATCTAAGTTGTAGTATGTTGTTTGTACTACATTATGGTATCTTTATATCACCTAAACACTAAGCATGATTGTGGCGCCCCAAAATTAGGTATACATCACCCATCTTGGGTAGTCGGATACATGGTACGTGTAATTTAAATACTGACTTACTAATATAAGCGTAGGTATGCAATACGACATAAACCGTGAGTTTGAATACAAATATTGTCTACTAGATATAATACAAACTCAAAAGGAGTGCTCATTACAATTATTATCACACTATTTCACGTAATAGTGAGGACTACTAATCTTTATCCTCTGGACCATTACTCCGTTCCCAGGCTCGTCCCAAATATGTTCTCATTTCACGAAGAACACGGTGAAAGAAAGGGTGAGCTCAACTAGCCCGATGAAATATTATGACTAAGATAATGCTTTGATAAATTATCAATAGCCTTGACATTGTTAAACCGATAAAATATAATAAACATCAAGTTCAATTGCGGTGAACAAGCAATCCATTAAAAAAGTCAAGTAGAAAATAAAATCTACTATCTTTTATGATTTAAAAGGTTTTCATCATCCTTATTATAAATGAGACTCGACTTTAATAAATAATCCACATCATCGAATCACCCCTTTTCTGACCAAGGATATTCTTTAGTATCACGACCACAATTATTCTTCACACTACGGGCGAGAATAGTTGTGTATTCATTAATGGTCATGATCATGCCAACAACTGTCCATCAATGCACTACGGCCACTGAGGACTTTTACCACATCATTTGTAACATTACGGTCATGATTACACCGAATAATCCTCAGTCATAATCATACCAAGTCCATCCATGCTCTCTGAATACGAGATGACTTTAAAAAAAATAAACATGAGGATGATGACAATGATATAAGAATTCAATAAAACAAGTTCAAGAATTAAGTTATTCAGAACTAATAACATCAAAATCGTCGACATGATCTTGCTTTGTAGAGTAAAATTCAAGAATGATCGGAAGAATATTTCCATGAAAAGATCTTGGATGAAACGAAAATATCAAGTATATTCTACTAATTTCATGGAGTATAGAAGTCAAAGTTTTAACTTACCGGGTATAATAAAGAATGGAATAACAAAAGAAATCACCATGCATGCGATAGACCTTACAGAGCGGAGTTATTCAACAGAATAATAAATAACGGAACCGTCGGGTGAAATTCACACCGGCGGGATGTTCAACAGAATAATAAAGGTGGAACCAGGTCCGGTGTAAAACACACGATAAAGATATTCAACGGAATGATAAAAAGCGGAACCGGTCCGGTGTAAAACACACGAGCAGGATGTTCCAACGAGAATAATAAAGATTTTAACAAGGTCCGGTGTAAAACACACATGAATAAGATGTTCCAATGAATAATAAAGATTTTAACCAGTCCTAAAAACACCTGAGCAGGATATTCCAACGAGAATAATAAAGATTTTAACCGGTCCTGTAAAACACACGAGACGGGATGTTCCAATGAGAATAATAGAAGAATGGAATAAAAGAAGAAGATCACCAAGTATAGGGGATTCAGCGTATCTGAGTTATTCAACCGAATAAATAAGAATGGAATAACAAAAGAAGTTTTCTTCATGAATACAAAGTATAACACCCCTTACGATACAACAAATAATATTCCCTACCTTAGAAGAACTGAATATTGGCAAAGTGAAGTAGCGAAATACTTTTCTTCTTTCTCTCTATAGTTTCTCTCTGTAGTTTTAGTGAATTAAATAAGAAAATAATGAAGGAATGAGCTTATTTATAGGAAAATAGAATGCATAGTAATTAATCCATGAGCGGTCCAGTTTGATTTACTTTAATCGACGGTCCATATTTAAAGCAAAATCTTTTAAATAAAATATAATATATTCTATTTATATAAAAACATTTTACTATGCAAACACTATGCAACACTACTATCAAAAACACTATGCAAAACACTATACATAATAAAATATAATATATTTTATTTATAGAATAACTTTAATAAAGTATTACATTTTATATAAAAAGATGTTTACATTTTATTACGTTAATAATACTGAATAAAACAAAAGCGTCATTATCGCTATAATAATTCATATTATTAATCGACAATAATGGAATCAAACCGAGTGACTTCTCACATAAGCATCAATAATCAATCACCGTGTCTACTATGCAACCACCGTATTACTATACTTTTACTACTGGAAGTTGTTCAACAAGTATTAATCTGTAAACTTCTTCCGTTATTTCAATAAAATATTTTTGTCGTTTTCTCAATCAAACAATAATTTACATTGCAGGGGTCCACCAATGATTGAGTAGTTATGCGAATATTCCTGCTAAACCGAATATTCCCAGACCAATCGAATATAATATAACCACTTGCATACTTTGCAAAATTTATAAATATTACCCACAACTATAACATTATATCAATTTATTCCATAATATTCAAAATAATATTTATAGAAAATTCTTCTTTATTTATAAAAGCTGGGTCTTACAACCTCCCCTTCTTATGAAATTTTGCCCTCGAAATTAGAGTGCGTGCACGGTATGTCGAAGAGGTAAGGATACCTTGATTTCATTTGATTCTAACTCCCAAGTCATTTCCTCAACATCGTGGTTCCTCCACAAAACTTTGACTTGAGGTATAACCTTGGGCGTAGAATATGTTCCTTCTTATCCAAAATTTGAGCAGGAACTTCTTCATACGTCAAATCTTCCGCTATTTAAATCCGGGTTCTAACTCAATAATATGGTTCGGGTCTTTCACATATTTACGTAACATGGATATGTGAAAAACGTTATGAACACGAGACATATTTGGCGGTAAAGCGAGTCTATAGGCCACAGTTCCTACTCGATCGAGGATTAAAAATGGACCGATGAATTGAGGATTAAGTTTTCCTCTCTTTCCAAATCTTGTAACTCCTTTCCATGGAGCAACTCTTAACAACACATGATCTCCTATATCGAATTCCACGTCCTTTCGATGAAGATCAGCATAACTCTTTTGTCGATTTTGTGAGGTTTTTATACGTTGTCGGATCGTTTGAATCTTTTAAAAGTAGTCATGCGTACCAACTCAGGTCCCAACAACGTTGCTTCACCCACCTCATCCCGAAGATCTTTGGAGAGCGACACTTTCTTCCATACTGACCTTGCTTGATGGAGCTATGCGATACTTGCTTGATAAGCTGCTGTTGTTGGGAAAACTCCACGATGGTAAGAACTTGTCCCAACTCCCTTGAAATCAAGGACACGAGTCTTAATAGATCTTGAAGAGTTTGAATAGTCCTCTCCGGTTGTCCGTCCGATCGAGGATGATATCTTAGAAACTAAATCGTGAAGTCTGTGCCCATAGCTTTTTGTAAACTAACCCAAAATCGTGAAGTGAATCTTGGGTCTCGATCGAAACTATGGATACCAAAGATACCATGCGATCTTATAATCTCGTTTATGTACATACTGAGCAAGGCGTTCAAGTGTATAAGTTTCTCGTATCGGTAAAAATGAAGCGGACTTGGTCAATCTATCAACAATGACCCAAATCGCATCAATACCTTGAGAAACCTTAGGAAGACCGAGAACGAAATCCATGGTAATGTGCTCCCACTTCCATTCTAGAATTTCAAGTGGTTGCAATGGACCTTTTGGTACTTGATGCTCCGCTTTAACTTCGTTGACAAGTTAGACACCACAGAGATAAATGTTATTATCTCTCTCTTCATATTGCTCCACCAAAATGTATGGCGAATATCATGATACATTTTGGTACTCCTAGATGGATTGCAAATGGTGTGTTGTGCGCCTCCATCATGATATTATACTTTAAATCAGGGTCGTTAGGAACACAAAGTCTGGAGTTGACTCAAGTATTCCTTCTTCATCGATTCTTACTTCCAAAGTAGCAACCTCTTGCACTTTCTTCCTCATCGCGCATCGACTCCGTGTCCAGTAGCTTGGCGACTTTAACTTTATCGATTAAAAGTCGGTTCTACTCATTATATTTGCTATCATCACATGTGTCCACAGTCTTTAACTCTATCTCCATCCTTTGCAAGTCACACAAAATGGGCTTTTGCGTTGACAATAACGCACTCGTACTTGCATATGATCTTCTACTCAATCGTCGGCTACCACGTTAAACTTTTCGAGGATGGTATTGGATGGTATGATCATAATCTTTCAATAGTTCAAGCCAACGTCGTTGTCGCATGTTGAGTTCCTTTTGAGTGAAGAAATATTTGAGGCTTTTATGATCAAGTAAAGATTTCCACTTTCTCCCCATACAAGTAATGCCTCCAAATTTTAAGTGCAAAGACAACAAATGCCAACTCCGGATCATGGTAGGATAATTCCTCTCATATTCCTTGAGTTATCGCGAGGCATAGGCTATAACTTTTCCATGTTGCATGAGAACACATCCCAACCCTTTGCGAAGCATCATTTGTAGATGACAAATCCTCACAGGCGGATGGTATTGTCGAGCAGTCTTGAAATAAGTCTCCTCTTGAGTTCTTGAAAACTCTTCTCACATTCTTCGCTCCAACCGAACTTTGTATCTTTTGAGTCAATTTGAGTCGATGGAGTAGCGATTCGAGAAAATCCTTCCACGAATCTCAGATAATAACCAGCTAAGCCGAGAAAGCTGCGTACTTGATCATTTGATTTAGGTTGTTCCCGACTTTGAATAGCTTCATCTTTCTTTGGGTCAACGGATATTCCATGACTTGATACCACGTGCCCAAGGAATGCTACTTCTTCAAGCCGAACTCGCATTTCTTCAAGTTGGCATAAAACTTATATTCACGAAGCTTTTGGAGTGTCGACCTCAAGTATTGCTCATGATCTTCACGACTTTTGGAATAAATAAGGATGTCATCAATAAAGACGACCACAAAGTGATCTAAATATTCCTTGAATACTCGGTTCATCATATCCATGAAGGCAGCAGGAACATTAGTCAATCCAAAGGACATGACTAGGAATTCATAATGCCCGTCTGGGAGTTCTGGCCGTCTTTGGAATATCGGCGGTTCTAATCTTCAATTGGTGATATCCGAACGAAGATCAATCTTTGAAAAGAATTTGGCTCCTTATGAATTGGTCAAACAGTCATCAATACGTGGCAATGGATACCTATTTTTATGGTGACATGATTCAACTCCCGATAATCAATACAAAGTCGCATACTCCCATCTTTCTTCTTCACGAATAGAACAGAGCACCCCCAGGAGAAGTACTAGGATGAATAAAGCCATGTCTAACAATTCCTGCGAGTTGGGTCTTTAACTCACGAAGTTCAATAGGAGCCATTCGATATGGGGCTTTGGAAATAGGTTTTGTCTGGGTTCAAGAGTCGATACAAAATTCAATTTCACGCTTTCTGGGGTAGGCGGGGAAGTTCTTGAGAATACATCGGAAATTTATTAACAATAGAAATATCGCTCAAAAGCGGCGTATTTTTGTTTAAATCAGCATGACATGAGCTAAGAAAGCTTGACATCCGTTTTTCAATAAACGAATAGCTTTATGGCTTGAGATGGCCGTGATTGATTTTAATGGTTTGGTCGTTTGAATTACGCATAATAGGTTGATTAGGAATATGAAAGCTAACAACCTTACGAAAACAATCAATTTTTACATGATAACTAGTTAACCAATCAATCCCTAGAATCACGTCAAATGCAAGTATTTTAATGAAATAAGATCGACGGGTAATGTGAGGTGCCGATTTGAACAAAACAAGACTTATAAGCAGTGGATGTAATGAAGGTTTCTCCCAGCGGAGTTTCCACAGATAAGTCAAAGTCTAATTTCTCCGGAGTCAAATTTAATCGATGAGCGCAAGTAGGAGAAATAAAAGAATGGGTAGAACCGGTATCAAATAAAGTATAGACTTCATTAGAGTTTATGATAAGCTTAACCGTGATGACCTCATTCGGGTTCCTTGCTCTCTGGGAGGTCACAACAAACGCTCTCCCTTGCACTCTAGGTTTTCACTTTTCTAGAATGACCTTTGGTGTCTCCATCCTAGTTGAATTTGTCTTGATGGCAACAAAATCGAGCTAAGTGACCTTCTCTTCCACAATTATAACATGCTTTGACTGCCGGCATGGCACGCATTCGGACCGATGTGTCCCTCTTCTCGCATTTGAAGCATATGATAGGTGGTCTTTCTCCTTCCTTAACAACGGGTCTTTGGTGTTGACGTCTTTCCATCATTGTTGAATCTCCGTTTCTTGAAATGTCCATTCTTATTGTTTTGGCCACGATTACCACCAAAGTGGTTACTGATCCGCCCTGTTGATTCCCTCCATGCTTGTTGTCACACGCTTGATGACTACTCTCATTTGGTATTATAATTTTGCTTGGTGCTCTCTTTTTTTAGTTGCGTTGACTCGTTATCGCGCTCCACTAATGAGCCTATTTACAACATCTGAATACAAACACACGGTTTATGAGAAATAAGATGTTGGCGTATCAGACTTCAAACCTCTTAAAACATTCATGCCATTTTCTCTTCATTATCCACCAAGTGGGACGCGATAGTGATAACTCATAAATTTTGCCTCGTATTGCGACACGGTCGTATTGTTTTGTTCCAACTTGATAAACTCCACCTCCTTCATGTGGCGAATACTTTCGGGAAAGTATTTGTCGTTGAAACGACTCCGGAACTTCTCCCAAGATATCTTGATCAAGAAGTTGAGTCGTTTCTGGATTCCCACCGATGTCTGCCTCTCCAGCAAGAACATAAAAGCGTGAAGGGAACCTTTGCTCCCATCCCAAGACATCAAATATCTTGGTAATCTGCTTTATCCATGCTTCCGTCGGGAAGTGGTTTTGGCTCTCCCTAAACTCCAGTGGTCCCAAATTCAATTGTTTAGCGGTGACGGCGAGAGTTTTCCGTGTTTCCACCTACGTTTTGGGCAGAGTCGCTCTACTTTCTTTATTGCATAAATTGCATAAAGCCTCTGAACATTTGATCATTCATCATTTGGTCGGTGTTATTGTTTGCATGAGGATTATCGCCTTCACGATGCACATTATCCGATTATTGATATGTGGTGAATCAACGATCGCTTTGTGCTCCATTCTATTCTCAACATTCTCGGATGTCATTTTCGAATCTTGCCACAAAACAAAAGATTAATTGACATGTAACAATTATCTTTATATTACGACCAACCAATAAAATAGCACATAAACTTAGGTAGGTCATACTAGCGAAGGTATTCCCGTCTCTCCACTCCTAGTACTATTCTCACATCTTAGCGAGGATCATATCCTAAGCTCGATACCAACCGTGGCGCCCCCAAAATTAGGTATACATCACCCATCTTGGGTAGTCGGATACATGGTGCGAATTTAAATACAACTTACTAATATAAGCGTAGTGTATACGATCTGACATAAACTGTGAGTTTGAATACAAATATTGTCTACTAGATATAATACAAACTCAAAAGGAGTCCTCATTACAATTATTATCACACTATTTCACGAAATAGTGAGGACTATTAATGCTATCCTCTGGACCATTACTCCGTTCCCAGACTAAGTCCCAACTATGTTCTCATTTCTGAAGAGAAACGGTGAAAGAAAAGGTGAGCTCAACTAGCCCGATGAAATATTATGACTAAGATAATGCGAATAAATTATCAATAGCCTTGAACATTGTTAAGCGATAAAATATAATAAACATCAAGTTTAAGCTGCGGTAAAAAACAAGCAATCCATTAAAAGAGTCAGTAGAAAATAAAATCTACTATCTTTTATGATTTAAAGGTTTTCATCAATGTTATAAATGAGACTCGACTTTAATAAATAATCCACATCATCGAATCACCCCCGCACTCTGCGAGGATATTCTTTAGTATCACGACCACAATTATTCACCCGCACTATGGGCCAAGAATAGTTGTGTATTCATTAATAGTCATGATCATGCCAACAACATCCCATCGATGCACTACGACCATTTGAGGACTTTTACCACATCATTTGTAACATTACGGTCCATGATTACACCGAATAATCCACAGTCATAATCATACCAAGTCCATCCATACTCTACTGAATACGGATGACTTTAAAAAAAAATAAACATGAGGATGATGACAATGATATAAGAATTCAATAAAACAAGTTCAAGAATTAAGTTATTCAGGAACTAATAACATCAAGCTGTCAACATGATCTTTGCTTTGTAGAGTAAAATTCAAGAATGATCGGAAGAATATTTCCATGAAAAGATCTTTGGATGAAACGAAAATATCGAGGATATTCTACTAATTTCATGGAGTATAGAAGTCAAAGTTTTAACCAATTTGGGTATAATAAAGAATGGAATAACAAAAGAAATCACCGTGCATGCGATAGATCCCTTGCAGGCGAGTTATTCAACGAGAATAATAAATAACGGAACCGGTCGGTGAAATTCACATAAGCGGGATGTTCCAACAGAATAATAAAGATGGAACCGGATCCGGTGTAAAACACACGAGATAAGATATTCAATGAGAATGATAAAAAGCGGAACCAGGTCCTAAAACACACGAACGGGATGTTCAATGAGAATAATAAAGATTTTAACAAGGTCCTGTAAAACACACGAGACAAGATGTTCCAATGAGAATAATAAAAAAGCGGAACCGGTCCTGTAAAACACATGCATGACGGGATATTCCAATGTAATAATAAAAAAGCGGAACCAGGTCCGTGTAAAACACATGCAGACGAGGATGTTCAAATGAATAATAGAAGAATGGAATAAAAGAAGAAGATCACCAAGTATAGGGGATTCACGTTATACTGAGTTATTCAATGAGAATAAATAAGAATGGAATAACAAAAGAAGTTTTCTTCATGAATACAAAGTATAACACCCTTACGGTACAACAAATAATATTCCCTACCTTAGAAGAACTGAATATTGGCAAAGTGAAGTAGCGAGAATACTTTTCTTCTTTCTCTCTATAGTTTCTCTCTCTAGAGTTTTAGTGAATTAAGTAAGAAAATAATGAAGGAATGAGCTTCTATTTATAGGAAAATAGAATGCATAGTAATTAATCCATGAAACGGTCCAGATTGATTTACTTTAATCGACGGTCCATATTTAAAAGCAAAATCTTTTAAATAAAATATAATATATTCTATTTATATAAAAACATTTTACTATGCAAACACTATGCAACACTATAAAAACACTATGCAAAAACACTATACATAATAAAATATAATATATTTTATTTATAGAATAACTTTAATAAAGTATTTTGTTTTATATAAAAAAGATGTTTACATTTTATTACGTTAATAATACGAATAAAACAAAACGTCATTATCGCTATAATAATTCATATTATTAATCGACAATAATGGAATCAAACTGAGTGACTTCTCACATAAGCATCAATAATCAATACCGTGTGCTACTATGCAACCACACGTATTACTGTACTTTTACTACCGAGTAGTTCAACAGTATCAACGGTAAAACTTTCGCCGTTATTTCAATAAAATATTTTTTATCGTTTTCTCAATCCGACAATAATTCTGTTGTGGGGTCCACCAATGATTGAGCCGTTGTACGAATATTCCCTGCTAAACCAAGATATTCCCAGACCCAATCGAATATAATATAACCACTTGCATACTTTGCAAAATTTATAAATATTACCCACAACTATAACATTATATCAATTTATTCCATAATATTCAAAAATAATATTTATAGAAAATTCATCTGTATTTATAAAAGCTGGGGTCTTACTGAATGATGAAAGTAATGGTTGGTCAAACTAAATGAGAATCGACTATGACATCTCATTTTATGGGAAACCCGAAAATCGATGAGCATTTCTTCCGACGTGGTTTGGCCGGAATTTCGATCGATTGTTTATAAGGTTGTTATTTGTATATTTTGTAATAGATCTATAGTATTACATGTTGGCTACATACTTCATGCCTTATTTCACACAAAATGCACAACAATCACATGTTATAGAAGGCGAAAATGAATGAAACAACATGTTCATCATTTCGGGTAACCCGAAATGAAGAAAGCATCTCTGACGACTTGTTTGAGGGATCGATCTATTATGTTATGCATGTTATGTTGATGTTTATTGTTGGCTCTCGTAGTATTGTACTTGTACTACATGATCTAACCATCAACATGTCCGAAACAAATTTAGCATCGTTTAATCAATGGTCAAAGTAGTTATATCATACATCTCGCTATGAATGTTCGAAAACATTTCGAGAACGAAGAACACCTATAGCGACGTTTTGTCACTATAGGTGGTCTTTAGCGACAGATAGTAATTTATTTTCCGAAATTAATTAATTAAATTAAATAAATAGAAAAAAATAGTTTTTACTTATTAAAATACCAAATAAATTATTAAAAATTATTTTAAATTCCAAAAATTAGGTTTTAATTATTTTAAGTATATTTCATAAATATTTAATATTTTTAAATATTATTAGTATTTAATTTATTTAATTATAATATTAAATAAATTAGAAAAATGATTTTAATACTTGAAAAATAATTTAAAATTATATTATGATATAAGAAAATATTTTAAGTTATTTTTAATGACTTTTAATATTTTGTGATAAATTTCATTAAAAAATTAATATTAATGATAATTAAGTTATTTACTAAATGAATTAAATAAATTAATTAAAAATGATTTTATTATATTAAAATCATTTTAAATAATTATAAAGTATTTAAAAATATTTTAAGTTATAAAATATAACTTTTAATATTTAAAGATAAATTTTGTTAATTAATTATTATTAATGATATTAAAGTTATTTAATAATTATATTAAATAATTTAGTTTAAAAATAATTTTAATATTATAATAATTATTTTAAATGAAAATAAAGTGTTTAAAGATATTTTAAGTTATAAAATATAACTTTTAATATTTAAAGGATAATTTAGTTAATAATTTAATATTAATTATTATTAACTTATTATTAAAGATATTAAATTTATTTAATAATTATATTAAATAAATAGTTTATAAATGGTTTTATTAATTTAAAAATCATTTAAAAGGAATATAAATGAATTATACTTAATGACTTTTGATATTTTGATAAATAAAACATTAATACTTTAATATTAATGATAATTATTTAAAATAATTTTAAATGTTTTAAAAATCATTTAAGGGTAATATTAAAACTTTAAAAGTATTTTAAGTTATTATAAATAACTTTAATATTTTGGAAATGATTTCATTAATAGTTTAATATTAATTAGATATTAATGATAATAGAATTATTCAATATTTAAATCATTTAATAATGATTCCGATGTTTAAAAATTCATGCGATAAATTATAATAAGTGTTTTAAAATTATATTAAGTCATTTAAAAATAATATGGTGATATTAAGTTACTTCTGAATGAGTCTTAGACTCGATAATTACCTGATAAAGATGTTGGTACCTCGACATATTTCAGAAATTGATCTGGACATAGATAATTTAATTAGATATGTGATTATTTGTGATTCAATGGTTAGTAAACATATGTGTCAATGTGATTAGATTATGTGCTGACTGCGAAATGCAGTACTATGTGTTATAGTATAATGTTCTAATCGAACGAATAATCTGATTAATGATAGGTCGTGATATAAACGATAAATCTAAATTGCAAATTGTAAGCAGCGCATCAGGCAAGTATCGTACCTTTGCATTTTCTTTATGCAATGGACATAAATAAGAATATTTCTAAACTATATTATTATTATGCATTTATGAACCTTATATTATATCGCCCATTGATCATCAACACATGTTAGTATATGATAATTCGAGATATATATTACATTAGTTAATTTCGATAAATGGTTATACTGAGTGTCCCCACTTGGATAATCATTGTATTTAATCACATGTTGATATACCTTTATCAATTACCCGTATACATATATGTTGAATTATAGATTATTGTTGAACAAGATAAAACCTTTGATTTGGAACCCGAATAAGTATGAACATCCCTACACGGAAAACTTTTATGCACCCAAGGTGGACCAGAGTGAACGATACCCTCGTTCTTGCGTAGTATTGATCAATCAGGTATAACATGATGATCACCCGTGCTCGTAAGTTATGACGGTTTCTGAGATGAATTTGTGTTTAACCTATTTGACAATTGAAAACAATGTTCATAGCATGTCACCTAAACCCTATTTATAGTCGGGATGTAGTTTCAAAGATTTGGTATAGAATTGATATATTATTACTATTGGTACAAATTACTTCACAACTGTTGAATCGTTGTAGAAGGGTAGTATAAAGAAAACATTTAAATTCTTTCGACTTATATATATAATTATTATTACTTCTTTGGACACTTAAATGTTCATCCTTGCTTAATTTAAATGTTTTCGAAAGTGTGAACGACCGAGAGAGCTCTGCTAAGAACAAGGAAAGGGAAAGGTTCTTTGAATGAGAGAAATGCTATTTTATGTAATAATTAACTTTATTAAGACAAGTATGATATATATTATCTATCATGGGTTGTAATGAATGTTTAAAGGTTAAGTACTTGGGATTCAGACTCTGATGATATGTAAATTAAGTTGATCTTGGGATTCCGCTCATAGAAATGGTATCGTAAAGCACCGAGTTCGGGTTTGAAGTACCCGAATTTGGGGGCTCTACAGGTTGGTATCAGAGCTTAGGGTTAAAAACCTTAGGTGGGTTAGAACTTAGGCTATAACCTTAGAACAGAGGGAAACGTTGAAAATATAAATAACTCATATAGAGTTTAAAAAGAGATGAATTGACTAAGTTCATAGTCAAATAAAATAAAAGATAACTTATATAAAACTATTAATTGTTGTGTGTATAAACTATATGCTAATCAGGATAATTTATATGTGTAGATGTTTGGTGGAAAAGGCTTGTTATATGCATATAGCATGAAGAAGGGTCAAACCCATATACCCGAAATGATATCAAAGCCAATAAATGAAATTGAGGCTCACAATGCGAATAACTCAGACGAGGTGGTTATCGTAGAAAACGTAGTACAAGATCCAGAGATGGTGGAGCTGACTGATAGTGATTCGGACACTAAAGTTGAAGCTGATCAAGCATCAACGGAAGTGCAGGATCTGAGGAACAAGGTTTTTTCTCTGGAAAGGCTATGGGAGATAGAAACGCTGCTTAATAGTCAATTGCGTCAAGCATTAATAGAAACAATGGAAGAACAAGATAAGCTTAAAATCCAAATTGATCAGATGGGAGCCACAAGCAACACAGCGTGTGCAGCTCTGAGCAAGATAGGGAAAAGAAAGATAGAAGACCATGACTTAGGAAAACCTGATAAGAAGAAAGGGAAAAGAATTTGTTATCTTTGCGGTTATGAAGGACATACTACTCTGTATTGTCCCGACTACAAACCAGGAGCATGTTTTATATGTGGGATAGAAGGTCATCAGGCGAAAAGTTGTCCAAGAAAGAGGTGTAATAAATAAGTAGTATAGGTTCTATGATGTAGGTGTGTTTAATGTAATATATAGTATAAGTATGTACGTGTAATGTAATGTTCTCAACTTTTGTAATGATCAAGCTTGTAAATCCGACTTTTGTGGTCATAAAGGGATAGTCGAAGTTCAAAGTATTATGTGCCATGCTATGTAAAATATTCGATAAATGAATATGAATCTATGTTTGAGTAATGAAACAAGTTTAATATATTAAACTTATGTGAGAAGGTTTAGAATGTAAGTTAAATTTATGATTTTATTTAACGAGATAATGCCGCCAAGACGTCAAACTTCAAATCAAAGGGCGAAAGAATCATTAACAACGTTGAGGACAACAACAAGTGAATTCGATCAACACTTTGCAAACATGGTAGCCTGAAGCTATCAACAAGGAATACCGATCATTGAAATCAATGGGATAACGCTTAGCCGCGAACTTCAAAGATTTTAAAGTCAGTAGGACCTTGAAATTTAAAGGTATAATGACCTTCTAGAAGCCCAAACTTGGGTTAAGGAGATTGAGAAGGCATTTATAATAGCTAGGGTAGTGAGAGGGCAAAAAGACGCTTTTTGCCACTTACATGATAAAGGGTGAGGCAAATTTTTGGTGGGAAGCGAACCAGGCAAGGGTAGGAGAAGGTGTAGTCACATGGGATAGATTTAAAACTTTATTTTTCAAAAATTATTTTTCACCTAGTATGCAGGCTAGGATGGAGGTGAAATTTTTAGAATTGAAACAGGAAAACATGACGGTGTCAGAATACGCCTCGAAATTCAATGAGTTTGCTAGGTTGGCTCCGCATCAAGTTGATACGGAGGCTAGAAAAGTGAGAAGGTTTGAATTGGGATTAAAACCTGCTCTACAATAAGGTGGCGGTGTTGCAGATTCCTACATTTACGACTCATGGAGAAGGCGATTATTGCTAAGGAGGGGAGTGAGGCTATGAGCCTCTACAACAAAGAGAGGAAGAATAAGGGTAAGACCGAAGGAGCTGGGAAGGTGGAAATTAATAGTGGAAGTAGGGGTGGTAGTAGCAAGAGGAAGGCGGCGATTTTGGAAGTGTGTGCGAGTAAAGCGGGAAGGTGTTAAGAAGCCATCAAGATCTGTCTGAGAATTGTGGAAAGAACCACACACGGAATGTTTGAAAGGGAAGTTTGTTTGTTATAAGTGCGGGCAGGAGGGCTATATCTCTCCCAACTGCCCTAATCCTAGGATGAATAATGGATGTTTTATATGCGGATCGACCGAAGACAGGGTGAAGGATTGTCCGAAGAGGAGGGTGGAGGCAATTAGTGTGAACACGGCACTTTGGCAAATGAACTTTAACAATAATAATAACGACCTACGTATCGAAAGCAAGCCAACGAAATCTCTGACAAAGAAGGGTCTACAAACATGGTCATCCAGGATACTGGCGATGGTTGGTAATGCAACTCCGGTATTATTCAGATACTTTTATTTTATTATATACATAATTTTATATATATAGTAAATTATTTCTAAAGAAATTTTGAGGAGAGAATTTGAGTTCTTTTAGAAATCAAATTTTTGTTTAATCGAAAAAACAAGCTTTATGTGAATAGTTAAAGATTAGTTCGATCAAATTATGATTGAGATCTCTTGGCAAAGATTGTGTATGCTATATAACCGTGTATGTATAGGTTTTAAAAGCGGTGATTAGGGGACGGAATCTTTATAAGGAGGTGAATGTAACAACTTAGATATTTTCTATATAAATAAATAAGAATTTTTGTGTATAAATTTTTTTTTTTATCTTAAGGATGAGGATTTGTACAAGATTATGTGTATATGTATTTATGTGGTAAATAAAAATATATTTATTACATAAATATTTTCAAATAAATTTATTTTAGAATTATTGATTATTATAAAGTATATTCTTATAATAATTAATTTTAAGATGGAAATATTTTTATTAATTATTTTGCATGAATATATAATCATATATTATTTAAATAATATATGTAGTGATTTTAGAATAATTAGAATAATTATTTTCTCATATAAATTTTAGTATAGATTATTAAGTTAATTATTTTACCTTAATTATTAAGGTTAAATATGAAGAATAAATCGGATATGGAATCCAAACCCTAATTTTGGATTATTGTAAAGGTATGAGAATGATAATATAATATTAATTATATTTTGATTTTTCAATCTACTATGAATATGTATTGTATGTCCAGTATTGATAATGGTTGGTCAAATACGATTGTATTATACCGAAACCCTAATAATAATGTTAAACCCTAATTTGAGATCCAAATTAGAGTACAAGATTATTTTATAAGTGTGTTATATAATTTATGTAGTGTATTAAATGCATTAATTAGGTAACCCTAATTAAAAATCTAGAAAACCCTAATTAATATTTCTAAAACCCTAATTTTTGGAAATGAAATGAAATTCTAATTTGAAATTCAAATTGGAGTTCGAGATTGTTGGTAATTGTGATAAGATGATTAATTAACAAGTATTAAAATTATAAATGTTAATTATGGAAACCCTAAATTGTTAAACCCTAATTACTAAACTAGAACCCTAATTTAGTAATTAGAAACCCTAATTACAATTTGGTAACCCTATTTACCAAAAAGAAAAACCCTAATTGCTATTTTAGCAATGTTAATTATAATTAGAGATATTAAACCCTAATGTTCTCTAGTATAAGTAAATTAGAAAATTAATCATAATTAGAAAACCCTAATTTCAAAATTTTAGAAACTAAAATTTATTTTATTTAATTTTATTTTTGTGCAAACCCTAATTGCTAAATCCTACAAATAATATGTACTAAACCTTAAGGGTTATACCCTAAGGGTCAAACCCTAAGGGTTTGCATGATTACAATTTTGCCATTAAATTAGAAAATCAAAAGACCAAAATGCCCTTTTTAGCATTAAAGAAGCTAGCATGTAGGTTTTGACAATTGGTGAAGTTGTTCACCAAACCAACAACCCCATGTGCTCTCTAATGAAAGCACTCAAATTTTTTCAAAATGCTATATTATGCATCTAACATTTATATAAATAGATTGTAGGAGAGAAAAATGGCATTAGTTAGTCCATTTTTGTTCCAACACTCCACTAATTCTCTCTCTTCAAAACCCACGAATTTCTAAGCATATCAGTCCCTAAGAACAGCCCCACGAAAATCCAACAACAAATCATAGTCAGAAATCAAAATTGTTCATAAGAGGTATAAAACCTAGCATGATTTTTGTCCTAAAATCGGATGTTTGATGTTGTTTTTTTAATGTTAAACATGTTATATAAGGTGTCTAATGATGATCTGGGTTGCTAGATGTTAGATCTATAACATCTAGAGGCTCGGATTTGAAGATTTAAAAAATCTGGAAAATATTTTTTTTGTATGACAACCAAATGTCAGGTCGTGTAGATCTTTCTATGTTTTATGTTTTTTTTTGTTGTTTTAATGTTTGATCTTGTAGTATGTTGTGAGATCTTTTTGCTCTGGAACTCAAATCAGAGTCAGATCGGTTTGTAGGTTAAATAAAGATATGGGTGGTCAAACACCGTTGACCAACAATGATTAATAATGTTCTGGGTAACCCAGAACAGCCCAGAAAAGGTCTGACATGATTTTCATGAGCACGGATCTGACAGTGGTTTGATAATATGTTCTTGGTTTTGTATCTAAGTTGTAGTATGTTGTTTGTACTACATTATGGTATCTTTATATCACCTAAACACTAAGCATGATGAAAGTAATGGTTGGTTAAACCAGGCAGAACGACCATGACATCTGTTTTCTGGGAAACCCAGAAAATCGATGAGCATGTCTTCTGACATGGTTTGACCGGACTGGATCAGTTGTTTGTAAGGTTGTTATATGTATATTTTGTAATAGATCTATAGTATTACATGCTGGCTACATACTTCATGCCTTATTTCACACAAAACGCACAAGAATCACATGTTATAGAAGGCCAAAAATGGACAGACAACCTGTTCTTCATTTCTGGGTAACCCAGAAATGAAGAACATGTCTGACAGCTTGTTTGAGGGATCTGATCTCTTATGTTATGCATGTTATGTTGATGTTTATTGTTGGCTCGTGTAGTATTGTACTTGTACTACATGATCTAACCATCAACATGTCCAGAAACAAATTTAGCATCGTTTAATCAATGGTCAAAGTAGCTATGTCGTACATAATATATGAATGTTCAAGAACAGCTCAAGAACATGAAGAACACCTATACCGACAGTTTTGTCACTATAGGTGGTCTTTAGCGACAGATAGTAATTTATTTTCTGAAAATTAATTAATTTAATTAAATAAATAGAAAAAAATAGTTTTAATTATTAAAATACCAAATAAATTATTAAAAATTATTTTAAATTCCAAAAATTAGTTTTAATTATTTTAAGTATATTTCATAAATATTTAATATTTTTGAAATATTATTAGTATTTAATTTATTTAATTATAATATTAAATAAATTAGAAAAATGATTTTAATACTTGAAAAATCATTTAAAATTATATTATGATATAAGAAAATATTTTAAGTTATTTTTAATGACTTTTAATATTTTTGATAAATTTCATTAATAAATTAATATTAATAATAATTAAGTTATTTACTAAATGAATTAAATAAATTAATTAAAAATGAATTTATTATATTAAAAATTATTTTAAATAATAATAAAGTATTTAAAAATATTTGAAGTTATAAAATATAACTTTTAATATTTAAAGATAAATTTCATTAATTAATTATTATTAATGATATTAAAGTTATTTAATAATTATATTAAATAATTTAGTTTAAAAATGATTTTAATATTATAATAATCATTTTAAATGAAAATAAAGTGTTTAAAGATATTTTAAGTTATAAAATATAACTCTTAATATTTAAAGGATAATTTCATTAATAATTTAATATTAATAATTATTAACTATTATTAAATATTTTAAATTTATTTAATAATTATATTAAATAAATAGTTTATAAATGGTTTTATTAATTTAAAAATCATTTAAAAAGGATATAAATGAATTATACTTAATGACTTTTGATATTTTGATAAATAAAACATTAATACTTTAATATTAATGATAATTATTTAAAAATAATTTTAAATGTTTTAAAAATCATTTAAGGGTAATATTAATACTTTAAAAAGTATTTTAAGTTATTATAAATAACTTTAATATTTTGGAAATGATTTCATTAATAGTTTAATATTAATTAGATATTAATGATAATAGAATTATTCAAAATTTAAATCATTTCATAATGATTCTGATGTTTGAAAATTCATGATAAATTATAATAAGTGTTTTAAAATTATATTAAGTCATTTAAAAATAATATGACTGATATTAAGTTACAGGATAGAGTCTTAGACTCGATAATTACCCGATAAAGATGTTGGTACCTCGACATATTTCAGAAATTGATCTGGACTTAGATAATTTAATTAGATATGTGATTATTTGTGATTCAATGGTTAGTAAACATATGTGTCAATGTGATTAGGTTATGTGCTGACTGCGAAATGCAGTACTATGTGTTATAGTATATTGTTCTAATCGAACGAATGATCTGATTAATGATAGGTTGTGATATAAACGATAAATCTAAATTGCAAATTGTAAACAGCGCATCAGGCAAGTATCGTACCTTTGCATTTTCTTTATGCAATGGACATAAATAAGAATATTTCTAAACTATATTATTACTTTATGTATGATTATGAACCTTATATTATATCGCCCATTGATTATCAACATGTTAGTATATGATAATTCGGATATATATTACATTACGTTAATTTTGATAAATGGTTATACAAGTGTCCCCACTTGGATAATCATTTATTTAATCACATGTTGATATACCTTTGTCAATTACCCGTATACATATATGTTGAATTATAGATTATTGTTGAACAAGATAAAACCTTTGATTTGGAACCCGCATAAGTATGAACATCCTACACGGAAAAACTTTTTATGCACCCAGGTGGGCCAGAGTGAAACGATACCCTCGTTCTTTTGCGTAGTATTGATCAATCGCGAGGCATAACGGCGAGATCACCCCCGTGCCGTAAGTTATGACGGTTCTGAGATGAATTTCTGTTTAACCTATTTGAAAATTGAAAACAATGTTCATAGCATGTCACCTAAACCCTATTTATAGTCAGTACATAGTTTCAAAGATTTGGTATAGAATTGATATATTATTACTATTGGTACAGATTACTTCACAACTATTGAATCATTGTAGAAGGGTAGTATAAAAAAAACATTTAAATTCTTGCAGCATGATAGTCTCGCTGTAGACTCAGACTTACGATAAACTCGTAGGTTTAGTTGCTCTTCTTGCGCAGCGAGCACGCTACGCATAGAAGACTTATCTTTATCGCGGCCACGAGACTTGCAGTAGCCTCCAAGATCTGGCTGGGTAATCGTGCGGGCGCGCATTCTTAAGGCTCTTTTGTCGCGTGGCTTGCAAAATGAAGATCCTGGTTTCTGTTTTCCTACTGCTGCTGCTGCTTGCTCAGTAATGCTTTATCTCCTTGCACCAATGCACCTTCATGCCATGCATATCCCATCCTTTTACCTCGTTTCAAGCGTCCATTTGCCTTATGCTCCATAACACCACCAAAACAGGCCAATTCCTGTACTTATTCACCAAAAGGAGTTTTAAGTACGTGCATTGCAAATTAACATGAAATGAAGCTAAAACAGACTAAAATGTACTTGAGATGGGCATAGTTCGCATGAATTGGTACTCCATAAGTAGGTAAAAATCCTACTTATCAAATACCCCCAAACTTGAACCATTGCTTGCCCTCAAGCATTGCATACTAATGAATAATGAATGATGCAACTACATTACTATGCACTTAATTCTCACATTATCCCAACCATTATAGACATTCAGTCCAATTTGCCTCAAATGAAGTTTTTCTAGATTTGAGAATACAAATTCAACCCAAACTGAGTATAATGTCATATGCTCAAATAATTCACCAATGTTATATAGATGATGTGTGTGTGTATGTTGTGTTACGCCCAATGATTTGATTTAGATGTAGAATGCTCATGCTATATTGCTCAAACCAGAAAAATTATAGCATCAATCAAGACTTATTTTTATATATGCAACTTGAACTATTCCAACATCTTAAAATAAACTAAGGTTCAACAATGAGTTTATCTGCTTTATTCTACTCACGAGGACGAATTTCGCTCTTTCTCGCGGTGTTTATTGCTATTTTTCTTTTCTTTTTTTTTTCTTCATGACTGTGCAATGTCTTACTCCATTAGGCACACTGCTACCCCTTAGCGAGCTTTCGACCAATGACTCCCAGACCATAAAAGACCTTAGGGCGCTAGGTGTAAAGACAATCCCCTCGGGCATACTTACTCAAGTAGCCAGGGGCCCGAAATAAGACTAGCCATGCTATTTCTACTTTTCTTTTCTTCTTTTTTTTATACACAGATACCCATGTTTTCCCAGAGTTTAAAAATTGATGTTTTATACAGTCTCCTAGCCACTTTTCACATATTTCTCTTTTTAACACTACATTTTTCCGTCGAGCAAAACACACGTGTTTCTTATACTTACAAGTGCTTGTGAACCCATTTGTGTAAACCGAGAGCATGTATACAACATTATGAATTTCATTGTATAAAACGTTATAACTCAGCTCATGTCATCCAAAATATTCAGAACTCATTTAAAAATTTCACTCTCATCATTGGCTAGACAATTTTTTTCTAAACGGCAAGAACTATGAGGTATGCAACATGCAACTATGTGCTAAGATGTAATCTAAACATGCACATAAAAATTAAACTAATCATGCAAAACTATATGAATCATATAAAACTAATCATGCAAAACTAATAATAAAAAAAATACTAACTACTACCTAATACCCCCAAACTTAAAATATTCAATGTCCCAATTGAATGAAGGTAAAAGGTATGAAAACTCCCCTAATTATCGGTGGTGCCACCCTCCTCGGGTGGTGAGTCTGGTGGTGGATATGGTGCTGCGGTTCCAAACTGAGGCCATTCTTCTGTTGTTCCTTATTGCGCAAATGCTTCGGCTAAAGCCCTTGTGAGTCCCGTCGCAAATGTGACCAAATTATCGTACATGGCATCGACCTTACGCTCCAACCTTCAGAGTTGTCAACCGCCATTGGTGGCACGCGTGTGCATGGATGGTCCCGCTTCATCTGTTTGCGGGGGTGGTTGTTGATCTGGAAAAATGGGATGAAGGATGAATCCTAGTCCGCGTGGATGCGGTACACCACCTATCCACTCCTTGAAATTCGCAATAGTAGCATGAGTAATTACATGGTGTGAGTCTTCGCGGTAGGGTCATTATGCCATTGGATTCCTTATTGAGTACGAGCATGGCTATCACTGACATATGCGGAATAGTCCCATTTCTATTCCCACGCATATAATTCAGCATGTTTCTATGGATTAATAGGGTCGATATCGATGTACTTCCCTTTGATGATTCCTTACAAAATAATCACCCGCTCGGTAGGTATGGCATTATAATGAGCTGACGGAATGAGCTTGGCACAAATAAACAGGTTTCAGGCTTGGGCATCTGGATTCAATCTTGACGATTTAAAATGATTTTGGTTCCGTTGTTCCCGTCTTATACTTCCATTTGGTGCCCGGGATACACAGATCAGTAATCACAACTACTAGATCTGTCTCTAAGTACTCGCCTTCTAACCAATTGTCAGACCCGGTAGGTGGTGCATCATATATGTTGAATACTTCTCTGATTGCGGAAGGGCAATAATTCACCTGTTCTGCTCGAACAATCGTAATGCCTCTTGTTAGTAACTCTGTGGCATTGGCATAAAATTCTCTAACAATCCCCACCGGAATGGGCATAGGAGATGCAGTTAAGCCAATCCAATCTCGTTCGCGTATCATCTGCCAAAGTTGGCCATCCTATTTTGTCGGTTGGAATCCCCGTTCCTTCATAAGAGATTTGGCCATACTCCAATAATAGTCTTGCTGTGCTTCCAAACTGACAAATCTTCTTTCGTCCAAGACCTCCTCTTCCTGGTGATCGGAAGAAAATTCGGATGAAGATGAGAGTGAGATAGCACGTGCTCGTTTTGGACCCATGTGGTGATGATGGAGATAACGGGAAGTAATTGTTGATGAATACTCCTCATATTTAGGGCTTCACACCCCACAAAGAACCCTAATTATGCCGAGAACGTGATGGTTGGGTATGAACTTTGGAAAAAGTGACTTAGCTCTGAATATGGGAAATATATTAAGATGGGGATATTATAGTGGAACATAAACCCAACTCGCATCATGACTTCGGTTTGTGACTTAAAAATTTGTCCATATCGACGATAGCAACGCAGTAGCGTGCGTGGCTTGGTAATGGAATTGATGGCGCGCGCGAATGGATAGGACTGGCATGCTACGCTGCAAAAGGCCTTGGGTGGGCGGTCGTGTGCTTTATGCATCATGCGGCACGATCCTTTTTTTGCTTTCTTTGTATGCACTTTGTAGGTGCATCAAAAGAGAATGTGTTATCCATTGCACCAGAATTCATCAACACATGGCATCGAAGAGATTTTATCATATACATCATTTTATGTAATCCGGATACACACTCCCTATCTTGTCATTATATTATGTAGATGTGTTAACTTAGGAAGTAATAAATCAACGAAATAAACAAAGAGTGAAAGAGAAATTCTAGATAAGAAAAGTAATGGGTTGCCTCCCATCCAAGCTAAGTTATAGTCAATTAGCTTACTGTCTCTGAAACTCATGTTGAAGAAAGAATGGAGGCGAGTTTTTGTCTATCTACGTCACCACCATTGTAACGCCCCCAAAATAGGTCCATTCCATCCAACCCATTACGAGTCGCCAAATATATGGTACGAAAAACAACTACAACTTTATTACAACAATTGTCGTGCAAAATACAACAACACACATATCTTTGTGAGTTTGGATACAAATATATACCAACCGTGTGACGTCACAATGACACCTTACATAAAGGTATAGTCAAAAACTATTTTAGAAATTAGAATCTTTGGGAAGTGCTCAAGGAAACCTTCGTACATGGGAGGCCATGCTTTTAGGTTATGGTAGATATCATATAGCATGAAATTATCCTTGGTTGACCCAATAGACCCCAAAGAAAAAACGAGAAGATTACTATCATATTCTTCCCAATGGTGAGTCTTCTCTTGACATATCATTATCTCCACTTGTCTCTAATCGGTATTATACTCCAAACAAACACCAAGATTATATAGGTAGTGCTTGTAAATATACTCAGCAAGTGGATGAGCACAACCATGTCTTATGATGACACGAGGTTGTATATCATTAGACATCTTGTATGATAGTGGCAAAACACCCTTCCAAGTTAAATTCACCTCACCCTCAACATCTATAGACCACCATTCTATTCCTCGCTATCCCCCTTCGACCCAAATTTACACTTTTATTACACGAAAGGAATTGTGAAACAAAAGGGTGAGCACAACTAGCTCAGTAAAGAATATTATGACTAAAGATAAATAAATTATCAATAGTCTTCATCAGTAATAAATCAGAGATTTAGAACATATGGTAGATGATAAAACTTTTCAACCATAGTTAAATGAATGAGCGATCCATTAGAAGAGTCAAATAGACTATAAAGTCTATTGTCTTCTCCACGATAAAAATCCACCAACAATGTTTTATCCTGTAACATCAATCAACAATTCCATCCACAATCACGTGTATAACTTTCATAATCGTAATTGTAGTTCTAAATTCCTTTCCTCATCCAAGACAAAGATAATTTTCATCACTTGTCTTTACGAAACATCAAAGATCATGGTTATACCAAATCACGATTCATGTTCATAATCATACTAATAAATTCATCTTTGCACCACTACCGAAGATATTCATCAACAGTTCATCTTTACATTACAAAATAAAGATATTCATCAACGAGTCATCTTTGCATTACGAGCCAAAGATATTCATCAATAATTCATCATTTTACTACTGAAAGCTAAAGATATTCATCAACAGTCATCTTTGCATTACGAGCCAAAGATATTCATCAATAATTCATCTTTGCACTCAAAGCAAAGATATTCATCAACAAGTCATCTTTGCACTCTGAGCGAAAGATATTCATATATCAAAAAATACATAATCATTTCGAAGTTATATAACAATAATTATAACCATGTTGATCAATTCACCTTTGCACTTAAGCTAAAAATATTCAATTGTAAATTCAATGGTCATGATCATACCAAATCAACAATTCAACTTTTTTACCATCTTGGCGAAAGAGAACCTATGGTCACGATCATACCAATAATCTACCCATCTTTACACTCAAGTCGAAGAAATATCATCATTAGGGTTATAAGAATGTTATATAAAAACAATATAATCAAAACATGGTTTTAATTTCAAGAGTAAGATTCATAAATCAACGATAATTTGGTCAGAGAAGAAACCAATTTGTCGTGAATAGTACCCCGTATTCGTACATAGTACCGTATACGTGCATAGTAACCTCGACACGAAAAGATAAAGTTTCATAATAAAATTCATATCCATATTTATAACACCTTAATCCAAATGTTATAAATCACTTAGAAATCTCATAATCTAATATTATTAATATTATAATAATATTTTAATCATTTCTTAAACTTATAAACAATTTAATTAAATTGTTTACACTTTACTAATTAATGCATTTAATCATCATAAAATGCCAAACTCATAAGATTTCATCACCAATAACCAAAACCCTCATCAAAAATCTGCATATACCTCATATATGATTCTCAAGCCATAAAATCATATTTTCCAATTTTCTTACTTCACATAACATATTTAATTCGTTTACTCATAACTAGAATATTTTCATGAAAATACCAAATCGGTTCCAAAATATTTCTTTTAAGGGATTTAGTATAACATAGTCCCATATTGAACATATATTTTTCTCTAAATTTAAAAATTCATTTACTATTTTTCATAAGGCCAAAACCACCGAATATTTAAACATTTATCATAAATTATACTTTTATCCAAAAATTCTAAAATTTACACGGTATACTGATATTATATAGATGTACTCCCAATAAAAATTTCATCAATTTTGGAGTTAATCACAAGGATTTATAAGCGGTTACTTTTAAAATAGTCTTTTCTCATAAAATCCATAACTCCTAATCTATACATCCAAAAATCGCCATTTTTGGACACAATCTACAAAACTCATCGAAATATCATTTCAAATTTTTCCAGAATTTTTGAAGGTTCAGAAAAATTTCGAAACTAAAAACATAATAACCCTTAAAATCCCTTACTATCCCTTACCTCAAAAGAGCGGGACTTACATTTGGAATAATCTTTGAATCGAACTTGCCGTATAGCAATACTCAAAGTATACTCACAAGAATACGCTCAATATATCGAGAGAAAATAGAGAAAACTTGAGTTTAAATTGTGATTTTCAATTCTAACCTAAGCACCCTATTTATAGAAAAATGCTTGAAACAAAAAAGCGAAAAATTGAATATAATAATATTATTTATAAACAAAATTCCTTAGCCCACCTTTGAAATCTGATTTCAGCTATTAACATGTGCAAGTGAGGGCCACCAAAGTACAAAAAATGTTTTTCTAACAAAAAATCATTTAAACTCCAAAAATTAATTCGCACAGGATATCTAAACTTTAATAATTCACAATAAATAGCTCTTTTATCGGAAAATTCAAATCTCGCAATTTTATATAGAAAATTCAATTCTCTACAACTTTGCGGAAGAAAGTTTTCCAAATTCCAAATGAAATTGGCCAGAAATCCACAAACAGGCGATTTTACAAGCTATAATCAAATTTCGATCAAGAAATGGGGTCCACCGACACACAAAACATGTGTTAATCATTTAATGCCACACAAATACTCTTCCTCCTCATATACTCATATATCCCACATTCATTATAAAAATATCACCAGTTAATATATTATTAAAATAATATATTTAAATGAATTATTTTATCGAAAAAGATAAAATATTAATTTTCAACAATTGTCATTTTAAAATTTTTCTCCATCTATATACACATAAAATCAATATTTTCCTCATCATATAAATCAATAATTAATTATTCACAAATAATATTACGAATCACAAGTCAGCAACCAGACGGTAGTTCAGGAAAGAGGGGCTTTCGATAAGAATTTCTCCTTCTTGGCCAGCAAGATTAGGTGACCAAACCTCTCCTTAGATGAAACTTTCTAGACATTGCCAATAATGTTTTCTAATAATATTATTCAGGATAATATGAATTATTGCTTCGATAATAGAAAAT